>JAPSGF010000020.1:6262888-6293411 GCA_035772895.1 Perdix hodgsoniae | reverse complement strand
CTTTCTTTCTTTCTTTTTTCTTCCTTTCTTCATCCTTTTTCTTTTGGTTGAGTCGGTTTCTTCCTCCTTTTTTAGACTTGCTCAAGCAAACCCATCCAGACTATGTCTACCTGGAGGGATTGTTAGAATATCCTCTTACTGGTACAGCAAAGAGAGCTGTCCTCATGGTTGCCACCCTTCTGCCACACTTTTTTGCTGTCCATGTGTGTGTAAGCAGAGCAAATTGCTGATTTGGAATTCTGAACACTAAAGATCTTGTCTGTGGAATTGAATCTGAGAATTCAAGGGTGGAAATACTTTAAGCAATTCTTTTAGTGGCTTGGAAGAAAAGGGGATCCTTCATTGTTCATTTCTGCACTGCCCAGCTGGCCATGGGGACGAGAAGAGAGAATCTCTCTTCTTTAGAACTCTGACATGCTTTTACTGCTGCGAATGTTTGTTGATTGCACATGGGGATGTCATGCACGTTCATGAGTCATCCACAGCAGGACTTTAGGCAGGGTCTTTGGGAAAAGGCCTTCAAGGGAAGACTCCATAACACAAGCCTTCCTGGGTGCTCATGAGAGAGGTGTGGGTCATCCAGTCAAAATATTCATAGATTGCTTATTGCAACATTATTTTGGTAGAAATAATAGATGTTTTGAGTTTAGATCTGCTCTCTAAGAAACAGACACTAGAATGAAGCTGTCAGCAGGGACACACTGCCAGCCTACTGCTTCAGTGCATTTTAAGCCTTCTACTGGAGTGCTTACTACCTGTTACTCTTGCAAAGTTCTGGGTTACAGAGGTCTGATCAACTGATGATTTATATCTTGGCTGAAGATAGGATCTTTACATTTGTGTCTGTGTGCTTAGCTTCCAGCACCAGGCTTCTGTAGCCACCTAATTTTTCCATTGTCAATTCATTTCATTATCTAAGCCTTGCTAGCAATGTAGCTATAGTTAGAGAGGAAGGATATTATAATCCTGTGAAAGATTAAAATATTTTTACTGTAATCCAGCTGGAAGGGTAGCACTTTTCTCAGGGTGGGAGACAGCCAAGGCTTTTCCCATTCTGTCCTCCCCTTGTAGAGAGGAAGGAAGTGCTGGCAAGGGCCTCCCCAGCTTCCTGTCGACTTCAGAGCACATTTCCAGACACAACCTTCTCCGCCATCCATCACCCAGCCCAGCCAAACAATCACAGCAGTGCAGGGTGAAAAACACACATCTCACATAAACACTTTGGAGGCAACCTGAGTGCAAACCGCTGGAATTTGCGCGCAGCCTGGTTTGATCTGTAAAGCTTTGTCTGACAGCAGGCTGCTGAGGAGCTTCTTCCCTTCCTTTCCTTGAGAAGTATTACAATAATCAAAATTACCCTTTGGAATAAGATTAACAAAGGGAAAAAAAATAAGGACTGTTATATATAATATAACATAATAACATATAATAACAATAAGGATGTTTGATAAAGAGGCTACTGGGCTGGCAGACTGTGGAGCCTTAAGCCAAGGAGGTGAGCAGGGATGCTCTTTGTTCCGCAGCACCCCTGGGTGATGTGTCTGGCTGCAGGGGAAGGAAGTGAGTGTTGTCTGGCATTATGGAGGCAGAGGTTTCTGTCAGGTCTGCAGGGTAGGGCAGTGATGAGGCAAAGTTAGTCTGTGATGCTTTGCAGGAGGAAATAAATAAGGCGGAAGCCTCACCTTTAAATGAATCACCTCTGCTGAATACAGTTCCTTGCCTCTTTCCAGAAAAGGGCTCTGAACTGAATCTTGGTCTTTTCCTCATATTACTGGTTTTGTTTAAAAGTTGCATTACAATATTTAAGTATTATTTTTAGACCTGTCTGCTCTGTGACATTTTTTAACCATTCCCTAAGCCAACTGTTTGGTTTTCTTTCTTCAGTATGGGCTCAGTATTCTGATACCAGCAGTCATGCCTGCAAAGATCAGCTGTTAGGAGGTGATGCACTCACTGGAACATCTCTCAAGGTAGCTGCAGAATAACTGAATGTCACAGAATGTCTGGAGTCTTAACTTGATTGGGAAGCAAAGCTCCAACGTTTGAGGTTCCATTTTCCCTATAAATCTAGTCTGAATGATGTATGTGTAAGGCTGAACACCTAGGTTAGTCTTTGTAAAGGTGGGCAGGCACATGGTCAGAGCTCTGGCTGCGTTACCATGTACCTGCATATTCCGGTAGATGTTGAAGCCATCCAATTGCTCTTTGGTGTGAAGTGCTCCAAAATTCTCTCCCGCAGCTGGTATCCAACAGCAAGGGAACTGGTTTGAGCTTGTGATTGAAGGAAAGGAGGGCTATCAGCCATCAAAGCAAGCATGTCTGCCCTCCTCGCTCTACATGGATGCTGCCTGTGTTGAACTGCACTCCGTGTCTGAGCCCACCCCTCTGTGTCAGCTAAGCACAGCAGCTGGCACATGATCATGGTGTTAGTACACCTCCAGATTTCCCTGTCTGTGTCCCCATGTCATCGGAGGGCTGAGGTAACATTCATCTCAAGAGTCCAGCTTAATGGTAAATCTGCAACTCACCTTGAGATTTCCTCTCTGTACTGGCTTACATGGTAGCTGTATGGTAACACCTTTCAGTGCAGCTGGTGCTATTATGTAAAAAACTGTGGGTAATTCTTAACAGCTTTATGAGTCTGAAACCAGCCCAGATCCATGCTGGCTACCTGCAGGAGCACCTTTCTGTGCAGCCAGATGTGTTTGCTGGGGCTGTGCCATTCCCTTTCTTCTGACTCTTTTTGTTGTCCTTCGTCTGGACTTGCAGCGGGTGGGTGGGGAGTAAGCTCCTTACATGCCTTTAGATGCTCTGTGGGATGGGAATTATTTCTTGTGTAAGGTCTTTGGAGCCCACAGCACTGTGCAGTCCTTTTTTGAAATCTGAAGGCATCTCTGAAATGCTAACATTTATTTTTAAGTCTACTAAAAATGGGCATGGATAACACCAAATGAAAAAGGAGGTAAAATGGGCTGGGCATGGGGAGGTGGTAAGGATCAGTAATAGCTGTGTGTTTGCAAAAACAATAGCAGAAGAAAGCAAACAGAACCCTTCCCCATCAGGGCAAAGGGCTGGAACTAAGAAAAGTCAGATTTCTCCCCAGTTAAGGCTGAGAGAAGGTGCTGTTGGTTTGAAGCTGTACCATCATTGAAAGGCAAAAAAGCAAAACTGGGCACCCAAAGCAGCACTCCTGCCTTAGACATGAAATCCTCAGACAGGGAAATGAGGCTGTCAAATCCACAAACTGTTTAATAAAAGTATTATTCTTCCCCTTTAGGAAGCTGACTAGACATAGGAAGGAGTTCACATTGACAGCATGCAAAATTTCTTAATGTCCTTGTAGCAAGCAGTTTGCTGTGAGCCCACCTCTGGCTGTCCGCTTTGGAGGAAGACCCCTCCTGCAGCAGCAGGTGCAGTTCTGCTCAGTTCCTACACTCACCAGTCTCTTACCTTTCTCATCTAGCCATGTCCTGTAGCAGCAATGGGTTAAATGAAAATGAGACGGGGCTGACAGCGTCCCTCTTAAGTACAGGAGGGCCAACTTGAAATCAATCCGCCGCATGCTAGCTCAGCAATGCAAGGAACGCGGGGCGGCAGTAACACGATCGGATCTGCTCAAACCACCGAGCCAAAGTGGTGCTGTGCTCAGAGGGGCTGTGAGGGACGGGGTGCTTGTTTCCAGACATCATGGCCATGGAGGCTGGAGGAGAACAGGGAGAGGGTCATAAGCCCATTTGGGTACTGGTGGCCAGCATGGCTCAAGGGAAGCAAACCCTTGCTGCAGAATGCCTCTGAGAAGTCGAAGAAATAGGCTTGTGGTGGCGAGCGCTGTTTGCCCCACGGTGACTGAGAGAATCATGTTGAGATTGACACAGAGCTGTGGGGCATAAAGTGATGGGTAACAAAGAAGTTTGCCCTGCAGTTTTGCCTGCTGGAGGCTGCGTTCCCCTTTGCAGAAAGGGATGAAGTGTAAGAGCCGCATCTCCCCACTCTGCCCCTTTCAGATACGTTCAGGAGAGGCAAAGAATGCAGTTAAAGCCAGCAGCCCACACAGCCAGGTGCGAGTAACAAACATTGGCAGAAAATTGTGCTGTGAAATCAAAGGGGCACTTCTCAGTGCTGGTGAATCAGAGGTGATTAGTTACAGGGACGTGTGCTGTATCGCTGCTCCTGCCACCTGCTGCCGCTGCAGCATGATGAGAGCTGCCGGGGCTTTCTGCACCCGCTTTGTCCATCTCCACAGCCCTGGGTCACTGGATGGAAGTCCTAAGGAACCTGCAGGAGCAGAGGAGCCTGTGGCACTTAGCTGCACATCTTCACACCCAAGGTGCCTGCCTCTTAACAAAAGGGGTTGGGAGTAAATTGCGGCCTCCCTTCTTGTGGGGAGGGAGGGAGGGATGGCCGTGCCGCTGCAGGGACTCGTTTGTGTTTTAATGGGAACCATGGGGCAATGGAAGTGTTCTGCCCCGAGACTAAAGCTGTGTTTGCTGTGTGTGATTGTGCATTCTTTTAAATTAAACTATTTTGCAAGCACTTCCTTCCTGCATTTCTCAGAAGGAGGGAGGGGGGTGTGCAAAGAATGTTTAACTGCCTTTGACGGAGGAGGAAAACTGAAGAAAACAAGCGATGCAATCCTAACTACTGACCTTTTACTTGAGCTTGGTGATGTTTTTCAGCAGCAGAGCCTCCAGGGAGTAACAGCATCCTCCTTGCTATTGTGCTGCCTGCCCAAAAAGGGGGCTAAAGTTCAGCTTTTATGATGTTCTCACTCTGGGCTTGTGGGAAAAAGGCCACATTCCCTTTCTTAGGTCATACGAGTGCAAGAGATGACAGAGTCCTACAGTCTAACCTCAGGGCATTAGGCCAGCACAGACTGAGACGGGGATAGACAGCTTGGTAAATATGCAGCCTGCTCTTTCTCCTTGCAAGATTCACAGCAGGTGGGAGGGTAATTTACATTGTTCAATTAAAAAGCACTGATTTATTTTATGTTGGTGTGTTATTGTTTCATAAAAGCACATGGGTCACTATTACTCATGATGGACTCTTGCACTTTATTGTTAAATACTCCTTTTCCACTTTGGTCGACAGTTACTGGAAGTGAATGTAGCCTCTTGTTTTTGCCTTAGTGGGTAACTGAGCATTAAACAAAAACCCAACCTTGTCCTTGACAGACCGCTTATTTTTAGGAAACTCTTTCCAGTTCTGAGGATTGGGATGATTGCAGTTGATGTTCTCATGCAGCCTTGCCCATCAAACTGTGTGCTCCCCTTGCCCTCTGGTAGAGGTTAGGGGCCAGAGAACTGTGGGTCCCTGGGCTCACGGGTTCAGGTCAGGCTCCCTGCCTCTCACATTTTTGGCTAGCAGCATGGCAGGATGAATGCTGCCCGTTCCCTTACAGCTTCTAGCGCTTCTATCTGTTGAACCTCCCTTCAGCCTCGCTGCTGAAGTGTCCAGTGGATATCGAGCTGGAGTTTCTGAAGGGCAGGATCCTGGCTGTGCTTCCTAAGGAGAGGAGCAGAGCCTGGGGCTGGAGGTGCTTCTGCTGCTACGTTAAGGACGCAGGTGCTATTTACAGGTGCTTTAAAGTTGCTTAACACATACTGTTTAGAAAATAAACCTGGATGATCCTGACCTCTGTGCATTTGCATCCTTTCAACAGCGCTTGCAGCTCCTGCAGCAGATGTGGGTGCTGCAGTGTGTCAGCCTGGCCACGTGCTGCTGTGCTTTTAGAGCTGCTGACTGTGACTGGGTCTGGGTTATCTGAACTTTGCACCACAACTTTTGCATGGTAGAGAACACAAACCTCAGCGTGGTATCTACCTACCCTGCAGTTCAGTGGGGAGCATGTACCACTATCTGCTGTGTCTTTCTGCCTGCAGCCTGGCTGGGACCAGCTCATGCAAGGTGTGCTGGGTGAGGTACAAGCAAACACACATTGAAAATACTTGGGATATGTGTGTATGCCAAAGCACACCTTTGTGTGGCTGTTAGATGTTGCCCCAAGACACGCTTTCACCTTTGTGGTGTCACACCATGGCAGGGTGGAACACGCAGTTGTGGGGCCAGCTGCACATCCCTGTGATTTCCATTGTCTTTTAACACTGAGCCTTGTTCTTTGCAGCATCTTGCAATGGCTCCTTTCTTTTCCTGGCCATCAAATCTGGTCAATGCAAATTCTTGTTAGAATCATAGAATCATTGTTGCCTGAGATGTAGATGCTTGTATTTTTGGATGCAGGCAGGTATTTATACATTTAGAGGTGAAATAAGAGGTACTCGAGTCTGTCAACCCTCTGGTGTTTCTGGTTATCACAGTGAGTGGTAAAAGACAAATTAATGGTGGGAGAATGGGCTTGAAGGTGAGGGAGGTTTGCTGCAGAAGAGAGGTGGACCCGTGGCGTGGGTGAGATTCAGGTAAGCCCAGAAGTGCTTCCATCAGGACACAATCGTGGTTCTTTCGATAGACTTAGCACTTAGTATTAAGCTGACTTCTGGGCTTGCAGGTATTGATTTCCATGCCGAACACCAACCAGCTATTGGAGGCATGGAGGTCGGTGTGCTGCTGCCCGCTTCCAGCCTGCAGCACGCAGTGAGGAGCTGCTGGCACTGCTGCCTTCAGGAGCCATGCCAGAGATCAGAACAGAGCCTTTGCCTCTGCAGAGCATCCCTTTAGCCCGATTGTGTAAGCTCACTTAATTTTGCCTAATTTGGGGAGGTGTCTTTTTTCATTTTCTTCCAGATGCCCTTCCTACTTGGCTATCCTGACACTGGGAGGGGGAAGAATTTTTCAAAGGTTTGTTTTTTTCTTGTGAAAAAGAAATGAAGATTTATCACCAATTTTCACTCTCCGGAGTTCTACCTCAGAAAAATCTTCTGCAAAGCAAATTTCAGCTTTTACTGCAACAAGTATGTAGCAAGCTCTCGGTATTCAGCATAACAAAAGTTCATGCACTTCAGGGCTTTCATGATTGCAGCGGATCTTTTCTTGGGATTTTTAAAATGTCCTAGACACAATTAAAGGAATTTCTCAGCAAGGAGAGTGCAAGCTGGGGACTCTCCGGCAGATGTAATCACTCAAGGAAAACGTTGTTTGGCTTGGCTGGGTCCTGCCTTCGTTCCACGCTTTCATCCCGCCGCCCGTCTTTGTCCCTCAGTGCTTTCCAGTGTCTCTCTGTATGTCTTTGTCCGTCTTTCTGTCTGCCCCACATTCCCTTGCAGGCTGAATGGAGCAGCGTTAACCTGGCTACTTCCAAGACAAACAGCACATCGGATTGCAGGAGGGGGCCTTTGGTTGTCAGCAGTCTTCGCGGTCACTCACTTCCTAGAATTAAAGGCTGGGAGCTGATCTGTAAGCTGGCCAAGCCAGAGACAATGATTGGGTTCCCATTCTGTTCCTTTGATTCTGACTTAAATATGTGCACCAAATGGGCAAACAACATTTACATAAAAGTAAGCAGGAGTCTGCTTTCTCACACAGAAGTGTTCTGCACTGCGTCTTCTCACAGGTAGTAAAACTCATCTGTTTTTTCCTGGAGGACTTCCCCTGCTCTCAGAGAAAACTGATTTGTCATGGAACTGAATTCCTGACTGCGGTGTGCTTTCTTGCTTTTTTTTTTTGGTAGCTGTGAGGAGATGGTGCTGCTGCAGCTGAGTCCCAGCGGGCAAGAGGAGACACAGAGCTGTGGCAGCTCCAGGCTGCTGGGGGACGTGGAGCCCCTGTGGCCCCTGCCTGGGTCTGAGCCTTCTGTGGGGGACTGGGAGCTGGGCAGCCAGGAGTGTGTGTGGGAAACCCAGCATCTACCAGCACTGTAAATGGTAATGTATGGCCTGGTAATGGTAATGTATGGCCTGGTAATGGTAATGTATGGTCTGGAGGGCAGCTGGTTAAGGAGGCTGACCCCTGCTCAAGGTAGAAGAGGAAAAATACAAATATGAGGGCTCACTGTCTCCCAAGCAATGCACATTTCTGGGCAGTCATTGTGACACTGCTTCACTGGGCACTGCTGCTGTGTGGTCTGTCTTGGTAGCATCAGAGAATGCTACCATAGCTTCAGTTGGAGAGGACTTTGGAGAACATCTAGTTCCAGCCTGCCTGTTGTGGACTGTGCAAGAGAGTGCTCAAGTGATCACAGTAAGCACTGTAAAGGATAGTAGTAGGGACATAACTTCTTGGCTGCCTGCAAGTCTTACAGGGAGGTTTCAAACACCTGTATTTCAAATGTCTTTTAAGGGAATAGCAGTGGAAGAGATCAACCACATGGAAAATATTTTAGGTGACTGCAGCTCACAAACTCATGCACAGCATGGTAGGTTGCTCAGATAGGGCTTGGTGGTATTTCTGCATTGCCAAGGAAGCCAGTGCAGGCATCCTAAAGCGTTGGCTTTGGTGCTCCCAGGGGCTCAGTGCCATCGCCTTCCCTCCTGGGTGAGACACAAGTCATCGTGGCTTATAAATTCTGTTGCAACTCCTGGATGGAAGATGCTCTAAAGAGCACAAAGAACTATTGCAGCTAAGCATTACGTTCAGTCATGTATCACACTGTGATCTCTTTTCGAGAATAAGTTGCTGTGTCTGTGTGCAGGCACTTGGTTGTGTTAATCCCTGGCCAACTGCACTGTGGTCTCCTTGGGGAGCTGTCCCAGTCTACCTCCTCCTCCCCACTACCTACTGTCACAGTCTATATATTTATCAGCCTTCACCTCAGAATGTGATTGTACTCATTTTTATTTTATGATTTTTCGCATTCTATCACATCATAATTTTTCTTATCCTCCAGAAGGTCTGTGGTGGCTGATGCAGGGTAAGGCAAACTTGTTCAAAGCAGATCTTTAGTGTCAGTCTCTAACAGTGTACAGTGACATGACTGCGTTTGAAGGATTGTAGAAGTGCAGTGTACGGTTTGGTGCTTCCATGGAATATGCAAAAGGCCTTAAGGAATGTTATATTTTACATTAAATGTGCATCTTAAATAGGCAAAGCTATGAATAAATGAATGAATGAAAGACTGTTGAACTTCCCCGCTTCAGCTAATTCTTGGACACCCCAAACCCCCAAATTGGGCAGTATAAATTTCACTGTGAGGCTAAAGACTGAGGAGACTTGAACCCTAGTCCATGGCAGTTCCTTAAGAGGAACGAACCCCCCTCAGGAAGTCGGGCTGAATCCAGCTATGCATCTCTGTAAGTTTCTATTTGGCTCCATATAAACCATTCTGAGTGGTTGTCCCACTCCCAGCCGCTCGCTTAACTCTTCCATCTTCCTTGTTGAACTCCCTATTTTTCGTGATACCACGGCAAGATGGCAGCTGAGTAACATTCTGGGCTGGAATTCTTGTAGGTTTTTCTAACATACCTGTGTCTGTGTAAACCTCATCCTCTCTCACTGCCCATTGGGAGTATTCCTCTTTTCCCAGCTGAAGAGGAATGGTGTGTTAAGCAAGCTGTGGGCTGACACTTGGAAACCCAGCAGTATTGCTCAATCAGTTCTTGGTTTCGGTATTATTCATTTGCCCTGGAGCTGCAGGCTTCTAGCCCAGCATGTTGCCCATGCATGCAGGTGACAAGAGCATGGATGTGATGACCAGAACCTGTCTTTGCTCCAGGGCCTGCTGTAGGGCATCTCTGTGTGTTTTGGACGTGTGTTTGTTTGATGCTGTAGGCTGCAGCGTGTCGCTTGGCTGTACCAGCTTGTCCTAATTAGTGGGCAGCAGTGCCTGCAGCTCCGTGCTCTGCTCTGCCATTCTGATGTGTAAGTTCCTGAACTCTTGGAATGGCAATAAGACATGCTAAGGCACTGATGGACTTCTGAAATGCTCCGTAGTACCTGTGATGGTTATGTAGGTGGATTGAAAGCCCGTGGGCCTGAGAAATCCTTCAAAATAGTGCCCAGAGCCACAGACTGCTTTGTAGTCCAGCAGCAGCACCTCACAGAGCCCCACTTGACAGTGCCCCCACCATCAGCAGTGCCTGCAATGAGCACAGACCTTTGGAAGCTGCAGGACATTGCAGACTAAGCTGTTCTTCTCAGTTTTGATTCAGCAGTGTAACTCAGTATCTCGCTCTAAAAAGACTTTCCATTGGTATGCAGGGCTCATATAACAGCTCCTTCACTGTTTCCTGCGGGTTAGGAGGGAAAGGATCTTTCCCTGCATAATTTAATCACATTCAGCAGTTCAGCATTTGGATCTTTTTTTTTTTTTTTTTCCCATAGAAAATCTTTAGCATCTAGTTAGTTAAATCTTACACTTTTAGAAACGTCTGTGAGCGTGCTTATCTTGTGCATTCAGATAAACACCTCTCAGCATCCTGTTTTTCTTATGTCATACGAACAGGAAGAGAACGATTGTTTGAGATGTGCGTCAGTCATCATTGTAACCAGGCAGTCACGCTGCCCTCCCCATTTACCATGGAAACCAGCAGATCTCTTCAAACACGCTGGTGGTAGCTGTCAGGTATCCTTTCTTTTCTACTTAACCTCCCAAGAGCTGCAGCTTTGCAAGCTGTGTATATTGGGACCTCTCAATGATTTTATTTTTACTGAAGAGGGAACACTTAGAAATTTTGCAGATAAATGCCCATCCCTACTTTTATCTTAAGTAGCCATGATGCCTTTTATTCTGCCTTGTAGCTATTGTTAGAAACACTGCAAACCCAAGACTAGCCCTGGGTTACTGAAATGTGTATGGCAGCCTCACGGAGGAGAGTTTGGTTCATGCAGGGAACAGATCCCACAGCAAGGGAACCTTCCAGAGGAATGGGAAGAGTGCTGGCACCTTAGAGTGACATTTCTGAAAGCAGCAAAGGGAACAAATGTGCACTTAAAGAACACATTATCTGAAGTGTCCCTGCTTTTCTGGCTGTAACTGTTAGTGCTGGAGGTGTTCTAATGTAACACCCTGAGATCTGATTAGCTAGAAGAAGAGGAAGTACTTTTACCATTATTTTCTTTAAAATAAGTGAAGGATTAATTGCATTCTGCATATGGAGAGCCTGATTCAGCCTGGACAAACATGTCTTCTCTTCCTTCAATTTAATTACATGATATTTAATGTAATTTAATGAAGGAAAGTGAAAAAGTTACTTCAAATTAGTATCTGAAGCAAATCTGGAGTCTGGATCACAGATGCCCACTCCTGACCACGCAGCTGCAGATCACAGCCCATCCCCACAGCCAGGCAGGGCTGGAGGAGCACAGTGCTGCTGCCTGGGTTTTTGCCTGGAGAAACCACAGCCTGAGGGGAGGGCAGAACTGGGACCCGCTGGTCTGGAATCACAGAACAACAGAATCATGACATATCTTGAGTTGGGAGCCGCAGGGATCACCTAGTCCAACCCGTTTCCACACAGGACCACCCAAATCCAGGCTCAAACAAGCCAAGGGCCCTCTGGTGCTGCTCATGCACCTTGCCCTCCAGACCCTTCCCCATGTCTGCAGCTCTCCTTCAGAGTCCCTCCGATGGCTTCATGTCCTTCTGACATCCAGCACTCAGAGCTGCACACAGTGCTCGAGGTGAGGCACCCCAGGGCTCATTTGGCCCTTTGGGCTCCAGCACACACAGCTGCTCACACTCACCTTGCTGTCCCCAGGGCCCTCAGGTCCCTGTCCCTCTCCTGCTGCTTTCCAGCCTCTCTCCAGGCACTGGCTCTGGATCAGGGGCAGTTGTGAGGTCTGAGAGCAGCATGGAGCAGGGTGAAGCTCCCAGAAGGTGCTGTTCAGCTTGCAGATGTGGGAGTCAGTGAGGGCTGAAGCACCATACAGGATTCTCACGCATCTACAAAAACACTGAACGTAAAAACTGCAGAGACATTTGTTTCACTTTTCCGTATCTTTTCCTCACAGCAGGTTTGTTAAAGGTAGCAATACGCTGCACCTGGGGAGAAGACATCAGGATCTGTTGCGCATTTAAGCTTTAAGCTTTTCTTCACTTTGTTTCATTTTCCAACTCATGGGGAAGGTTTGTGTTGTAATGCGTGCTGGATGGAGCATTGAAGAGGAACCGTTGTACTGATACTGGAAAGCTGTAGGATTCAGATTCAGTAAAAGCAATAACTGGCAAAATGTGTTCTTAAATTCCTAAGCCTCAAGATGTTTAGGTTTAAAGCTCTAGCTGAAATACATCGATGCCATTTGGTTGGGATAGATTAAAACACACTGACTTTTTCAGTTAAGAGCTGAGCCTTTGTGCTGGGGCACCAAAAGCACCTCGGGTGTTTCTACCTGTGCAGTAACCACACAACCCAAGTACTTTGCTAACATCAGCTCTCAACATGCCAAACTGCCTATTTCTCTTTTTAAAAACAATTAAATCTCCTTGGGATCCTTTTAGAGCAAAGCTCCCTTAAAACCAGTTACTTTTTTTTCGGTGATCTAAATGGTCTCAGCTAGCAACAGGCATCAACGAAGTGCCTTTCTGTTTCAATATGCTTCTGAAAGGCTGGTGTAAAAGCTGACGTGTTCTTCGGGCTCAGGTTGGGTCTCTCAGGTGTAACTGGTGGACTGTTTGAAGTGATGGCGTTGTCCAGACAGAGATGAAAACAGACTTTGTGATGGATCTGAAATACCGGCTATGGGTCATTGATTTTCAGTTCAGATTGAACCAGCAGTTCATCAGCGAGTCATCGAGCTGTGCTGGTTTTCCCAGGAAAAGCCTCCATACAAAGGACTGGGAAGGCGCAGTCTGTGGGGTAGTGACTCATCGTCCTGTGTCCATGGGATGCGTCTCTTCCAGGCTCATTTGCCTTTACCTAAACCTCTTGAAGCTAAAGAGTGTCATTATGGCAGCATCCTCGTGTTTAATCTCAGAGATGACCTGATGTGCTGTAGGTGAGCGTTTTGGTTGGAAAACGGGGTTCGTTGGCTTGCTTGCTTGTCTTGGCTGCACGAGTCGTGGAATCACAGAACCACAGAATGGGTTGGGTTGGAAGGAAGCTCTGAAATCATCTATTTCCACCCCCTGCTGTAGGCAGGGACACCTCCCACCAGACCCGGTTGGCCTCCTGGGCTGCACGCACATGGCAGAATGGAGGCTACTGCTTTAAAAAGAAAACCAGAGGGCTTCAAAACTTGTACTGGTGTTTCTTGATATTAACAGTTGTTGTTTTTTCATGGAAATGGATTTGGAAGAGATGGTTAAAGGCTTTGGGGCTGATTAGGTTTAGAACTTGGGGATTTCCAGATATGTCTGGAAGTGAAAAAATGTTATTTCTTTAGCTTGGTGATTGCATTTTGCCTCCAATGCTTCCTTCCTAATTGTCGTTCAGTCTGCTGCTGCTCCAGCAGACACTGACTAGCCAAAAAATGAGGAGGTGGAAGAATTCCTCTCTGTTATCCTGGGCAGTATTTGTTTTCTTCTTCCAATAAGGGGGAAAAGAATCCGAATGGGATGAGGGAGTGCCTCCATCCTGTGTGTGCCCCAGCTCCCATCGCTCAGCAGCTCCGCATTCTCCTGGCCAGGGTCAGTTTTGCTATCTTTGTGCCTAATAACCCTTGATATTGAGGTCACAGCCCACGTAACAGATGAGGAAAGCATTGCCAACCGCACAAGATTAACACTGGCGGTATTTTTTGGCTTTCATTAATTTGGATTTCATTACCTGCCTAGAAAGCATTCCTCTTAGCATTGCCACTGACGTGAAAGGCGATGCACTCTCCCGTACAAAATGAGGCAGTGTGAGAGCTGCGTGCTGGGAGCAGGTCTGTGTGTGAGCCGATGGCTGAGATGCTGTGCTGGGCACCTTCCGCTCATGTGCTGCACGCAGTGCAGTGCCTGCACGTCGCTGCTGTTCGGGTGCTGTGCAGCACGTGGAGGACGGTGCCCAGCTGAGGTCTGCTTTGGGATGGGGATGGAGGGCACTGCCCAAAGCGGGTGCTGGTGAGCAGGCTGCCCTTCTCATTGACAAAAAGCACAAATGAAATAAGAGGAAAACATAGCTGGCTGTTCAGCTTGGGCAAGCAAGCCTTTTATTTTAATGAGAGTGCATTTTGTTTGATCTGCATTTTTTTTTGGGGGGGGGGGTGGTATGATGAATTTTAGCCATTATGAAAACAAAAACCATGGTTATTTGTAAGAATTGCTTTATAAGAAGCATATGTGTGCTTTATTATTCTTCTGCTTGAAGTGTGGGGATTGTTTTCAGTTGGGAGGTTGCATTAGAAGAATGTGAACTTCTGACTCACTGAGAAATAGAGCCTGTATTAGCAAAATCGTGAGGTTTCCTATGATGTTTTCATAACTCGCATTTCTCAGAATGGGAGCAATCTTTTCTGTTTTTAGTGAAAGAATGACTTTTACTGCCATTGAGAAAGAACAGATTCTTCTTGTAGAAAAAAACTTGTATTGCATTTTAATAACTTTTACTCAACTCGTTATTCTTCATTTCCCTTTTTCTTCTCTCCAGCGTGCAAGTTTCTCTCTCTGAGGGTGTTCTGCCTCTGCAGCTCCTCCGGCGACCACATTTCTGTTTCATCTCTTAATGTTGATTTTTCCACAATGATGCAGTCAGCAGCAAAGACCGAGGTGGGGCTCATCCCAGTGACCCCAAGAAGAGGGGGACTCACTCATGGCACCTGAGAAATTCCAGCTTTCCTCTAGGAGAACCACATGGGAAACGTGACATTGCTTTGAATGCTTGGCTGGTTTGTGATGAGCATTTGCAGAGATACTGGGGAAAATTCTCCTGTGTTGAGCTGGTTTCAGAGACCTCCCAAGGGGCTAAATCTTCAATGCTAAAATTACAGGGGAGCTGTGTGGGGTGTGCAGTTTTTAGGACTGTGGGAGCTGCGTGTGGTTGCTTCCCTTCCAAGATCTGAAGCCTTCTGTGTGGTGCATTCAAAGCCCTGTTGGTCAGAAAGCCATAGCTAGAGCTGGAAACTGAGCTTGGGACTGGAGCGAGCCAAACGTACCTTGTTGGGAAGGGCCTCATTGCCTTATTGTTTGAATTCAGCTAAACCAACACAGTCAGACAATTTAAAAGCATATTTGTCTTTTGCGGGAGAAGCATTTAAGGAATGGTGGCTGGGCGTGCTGAGTGAGTTTGGGAGCTCTGGAAATTGTGCTAAAGCAGCGCAATTTATTGCTTCTGAAATGAAATAGTTTTGTGACATCTGATCCTCTTGTAAATTTTGCACTGGAGAATTCAGTGGTGGGATATAATTAACATCGAAATCGATCGGGATGCCGGCAGCGCTGCTCTGCCTGTCTGCAGGCACCAGAGACGGCAGCCAGTGGGATTCTGATGAATCACCGCCTGAGTATCCCTTAGTCACAGTGCTCTTGGATCTGCTCTCGTTCCTGGAAATAGCTGTTTCTGCTAAGCTGGAGGCTCTGCCCTGAGAAGGACTTGAAAAGCCTTTGAACCCTTTGGTGCAGGTGCATCTGGAACAGGAGTGGGTGATCTTCAGCAAAACCTCCCCGCCCCAAGATGAGGCAAAGTTGCATTTTGAAGTACTGTGCAGGGGAGGGGAAGGGCACGCTGGAAGCTGCCCTGGTACCAGGCACTGTCAGCTCTCTGAACTCAGGGGAACTTGCTGATCTGAGTGAGAGATGGTGTGTGCAGTGCTGCTGGGGGTTCTGTGCTGCCTTGGTTCTGTTCCAGGCAGGGCAGCTTCAGCTGGGGAGCGATCCCCGGCCTCACTGCAGCATCGTCTGCTTCAGGAAGAGGGCAAATGCAGCCCTTGTGCAGAGGGCACTGCCCTGCTTTGGAGCCAGCTCTGCTAGCGTGGCTTCGGAGCTCTGCCAGTTTGGGTTGGTGCTGGGTTGTTTGGTTTATTTGATTTATTCTTTGTGAGGAGGGTTTGTTCTGGGGAAAACAACAGCTCTATTTCCCTCTCCCCATCTGCACTTAGAACTTCCTTCATACAATATGGTGTCTGCTGAGCAAAACCCTTTGTGACTTTTATATCCGAAAACTGAACTGAATGAGAACAGTGAAAAACCACAGAACCATGAAGGTTGGAAAAGACCTCTAAGATCATCAAGTCCAACCATCAGCCTATTAGCACCATTCCCACTGAACTATGTCCCCAAGCATTTCAGCTGCCTGCAACAGGCTCAGACTCACTGCAAAGCTGCTTACCCTACGTATCTGCCACCACTACCCCAACACTGTGCCACAGCCCTCCCACAAACATAGGGCCATCAAACCCCATTGTCAGCCCCCAGGAAGAAACACACTGCAACACATCAACAAACACCTTTCATTGCATGGGTTGATGTTCATTGCATTAATGAGCATCATTGCTCTTTATTTCAGAGCTCATACACTCCCTGGACCCTGCCCTATTCCTCATCTTGTGCTTGATCCCAACACATGGCTGTTTGCACATGGAATCATAGAATCAGCAAGGTTGGAGAGACAAATAAAATCGTAGAATCACCAAAGTTGGAAAAGACTTCCAAGATGATCCAGTCCAACAGTCCATCTATCACCAATAGGACTTGGATTTGTAGAAAATAGAGCTTGTCTCAGCTGTGCTCTCGTACCAGTGTGACTGCAATGGAAGCAGAGATTTCCTTTCATTGTGGATGAAGAAGATAACAGTCCTTGGCACGGCTTGAAAAATACAGGCAAATTACAGCTGTGTCATTAGAATTCATTTAGAATACGTGTTCTCAATAAGAGATGGAAAATAGGCTGGTGCAAGGCGGATGGCTCAGCAGCACTGACAAACCCACAGCTTGGGATGGGGCACCTGCTGAGGTCGGGTCTGTCCATACAGGGCCAGGTGCTGCTGGTGGCTGAGCCCCTCAGTGCCCAATGCTCCGACAGCACGGAGCTGGGCTGCCTCCCCCCAGCACCAGGCTGTGCCCAAGCTCCAGGGCTGGAGTACAGCAGCTCCCCCAAAAGGAGCAGTAAAAAGCAGGAAGCTGCCCCAGGTTCCCAGCCCTTGGGAACACGCCTCCTAGGGGCGCTTTGGGCAGAGAGGGTTCTTGTGTGAATTTCTCACTGCTGTGGGAAGATGTCCCCATTTCCATTCCTGTGTGTGCTGGAAGCCTCGTCTCTCCCTCACACTGCTGACAGAGGATGGAACATGTCTTAAAGGCAAGGCAGGGATGCTGTGCTTGGACCAGGCAGCGCTGTAGTAACATGACCCTGGCTTTTTTCATCTTCATAATTTTCTTTTTCCCTTTTTCCTTCCCCATCTCTTTCTCCTTTCCTATCTTTTCGCCTTTCCACTTCCCTTTTCCACTTTCTCTTCTCCCCTTTCCCCTCTCACTTTTTCCTTTTTCTCTCCTACCCCTTTTCCTTTTCCCCTTTCTCCCTTTCCTTTTCTCCTTTCCCCTTTTCCTTTTCCTCTTTCTCCCTTCCCTTTTTTCCCTTTTCCTTTTCCCGTTCTCTTTTTACCTTCTCTTTCTCCTTCTCCTTTTCCCTTTTCCCCTCCCTCCTCTCTCCTTTCCTCTCTCCCTTTCCCCCTTTCCTCTTTCTTCCTTTCCCTTTTTCCTTTTCTCTGTTCCCCTTTTCATTTTCCCCTTTCACCTCTTCTCTTTTCTGTAAGTGGCCACATCAGCTCTGACTGGTGAATGTAAGTTCCAGCTGTGTATCTTTACCCTTGCTGCTGGTTACACAGCAGTTAAGTATCTCTCCCCATCCCATATCCTGTGATAAGTCCAAGTAAGAACTGAAAAAGTCTCCTAGAGAAGCAGAAGAGCACTTCCACGCCCCACCAGCTAATATCTGCCATTGTACTTGTATATTCTAAGCTGTTTTGGTGTATTTTAAATGCCGTTTTGCAATGGAAAGGGAAATTATTTCTGGAATGATTTCCTCAAGCTCAAAAATACGTGAACTGGATTGGAAGGTTTATGTTGTGCGCGATGATTAAAAGCAGGGACAAAACCACGTAGGTACAGCAAAGTGGGTTTTTGTGACAGACCTTGATTGATTCTTAGTCCAGATAACGTAGTGTTTGTTCGTTTTCAGATGTAATCGTGGCATTTAAATTACACAGTGCTGGTGTAGCCGTGCTGCTGCCGGGCTGGGGCTGTTGGCTGCAGAATGGAGCTGCTCCCCGCCATCCCCACTCACAAATTGCCTGCACACCTCCAGGTTTTAATTCTCCAGTGCAAAAGGACACTTTGCTGACATGGAAGGGCTTAAGAGCTTTGTTTTCCCTTCTGAAGAGTATCTCAAATGCTTGTTCAGGTTGGCAGGAGATTGAGGGCAAATTTCAGGCATTGGTTGGAAGGACTCAAAACAGCACATTCTGTATAATAAAAATTTACTGATCCTTTAGTGTGGAGACTATTTTGCATGTTTTGTTGTATTAAATTAAATAAATTAATTAAATTAATTAAATTAAATGTAAGAAGTTAATTTGGGAGGCAGAGATGTAAGCCGGCTGCCTAAAGAAGTTCTAAGCTGTCTCACCATCTGACCTTGTCTGTCCAGGAGCGCTGGCTGTAGTTGACTGCTTGACGTGCTCTTGCATTTCAGTCACATTATCCCCTTTTCCTCTTCCTTTTTTCTTTTTTCTTTTCCTTTTTGTTTTTCTTCTTTCTTGTTATTGCATTCTGTGTCTTTTAATGAGTTGACTGTAATTCTCCCAGGTCTCAGGCCGCGGGGCGTTCAATGGCTTTTGACACAAAGAAAAAGTGTTGAGAGATTTTTCATCGGTAAATTCCTCCTCTGGGGGTTGATGTCTCACTTTCCCTATTGGAGACGCACAAGCAGCCTCGGTCACAAAGGAGGGTTTCTCCTGCCAGGGCATTTCAGCAGAATTGGTGAATAATGCGGCAGAGTTTTGCAAGGACGCAATGGCAAAACCCTGCTTTACCTCAGCAGCCTGCGGGCACCACTTCTGTTGTGATCACAGCAGGTCTGAGTGATCCGTGCACAAAGGAAAAGGAGAGAATGAACAGAAAGTAGTTTATGGCTTTCCTCAAAGACACTTTTCTAACTCAAAAATATAAGCCTTGTGGTTTGTATGGTTTTGAAATGTAACCGCAGCTACTGAGAACTGGAAAAGATTTCATTTACCATCTTCTCCAGTTTTGGTACCAGATTCAGGGCACGGGAAATTTCTTTTTGTAAAGAAAAATACGGAAAGGAAATGCATTCCTGTCAAAGATTTTATAATAGGATCATATTTGGAGAAACTCTGCAATAAAGGAACCTGGGTCACCTGTGCCTGGGTGGGTGCAGATGTGTCCTCTGCTGCCTGCAGCGAGCTGCTGTCTGCTTGCTGTGGGGAAGCTTTGCTGGGCACGTGGTGGTCTGCAGCTCCCTTTCTTGGAGCAGAAAGGATTGCTATCAGAACACGGGCTTTGGCTTTGAGCTTGATTTAGGATCTGAATGGGATCAGCTGTGCGGGGCACATCCCAGCCTCTCCAGCCCAGGAGCTGGGTGGGACCCGCCGGAGCTGGCAGCTCATGGCTGGGAGCAGAGAGCTGATCCCCCCTACTGACCACACTGTGGGGTTTTTAATGCAGTTTTCTTGTCTGCTTATTAAGTGACCTACTTGCTGGTAGTTGGGTATCTTTCCAATATGTGAGAGTCTCTACTTTAAAAGGGAAAATTCTGGATGGTCTTGACACATACCTTGTAAAGGTGTTTTTCTGGCCTCCAGGATCTACCCTTGCTTTTGCTGATGCTGCTCTGTAATCGTTTAAAAAGGTTTATCACACTTTATCCAAGTAGATGCTGCTTGCTCCTCTGAGTTGAGCCCAGATGTGCCCGTAGTTCAGCCATGGCCATTTGGTTCTCAGGTGCTTTGCTTTGTTCTTTCTTCCCTTCTGTTTCTCCCCCTCCTTTTTGCATTGAGCAGGCATCTCTCCAGATTTGCTCTGGAAGCCTTATAAAGCTCCTTGTTCTCTCTCTTCAGGAATCCTGCCATTGGCTTCCTGCTGCTATGCTGGTTCCTCCTAAATGTGGGTGAGCAGGATCGTGTCTGCTATTCTGATGGGAACTTAGCTGTTCCTCCTCCATTGTCCCTGCCAAAACCTGAATGACATGGACTTTGCCATCTACATCTTCTTTCCTAGCCACTGCATAGCTATGGGCAGCATCCCAAAGCCCAGCATGAGCTGCACCACCTTCCCCCCACTGGGACCAGGCAAAAGAAGAGTGTTGCTCCGTACTCCCATTCGTGTTTGGCTCTAGGAGTATCTGTTTGATGGGTATTTTGCTGTGTTTAGCTGGCTGTGTTTCACCCCTAGGTAGTCCTAAGGTTTTGCCCAGTAAGGTAAAGACACTGACTGCTCCCACATCAGCATACCACAGTTACCAGCTGTACTTCCTCTGCTCCTTAATCCTTTTTCTGGAGAACCAGAGAACCATTTCCTTACACACTGAACAGGGAGAGCACAACCCTTCCGCCAGGCCATGCCTGAAGATGAGTGTCTGCACTGTACCTTGAGCCCTCTGGTGAGCTCCTCCTACCAAGGGTTGGCCCTGCTGCATCCCACTGCATCCCACTGCATCCCACTACATTCCATGTGTCCTGCTGCATCCCACTGCATTTCACTGCATCCCACTGCATCCTGCTGCACCCCACTTTATCCCAGCGCGTCCCACTGCATCCTGCTGCGTTGTATGGAAGTCACCCCACTGAGTACTTTTACTCAGAGGAGGAAGGGAATGCTGTTTGCTCCTTACCTGTGCTCACACAACAGCATGCTGGCACCATACTGAGTTGTTTAAAATTGCCCAGAGATGGTTTTCATGCATCCATGTATTGAAATAAGGGGGAGGTCTGATTGCAGTGCCGGGGAGGTAAGGTAGAAAAAAATCACATGGGATCTGGGCTTGTTTTGTTGATTGAGGCTAAGAAAGCTTTTTAACCAGTTGAATTATTGGCTCCATCTGAAGTGAAACTCTGCTTTCCTACCTGCTCTCATTTCCTCTATCATTCTGCTCATTCACTGCATTCATTGGAGTTTTGCGGTGTATTTGGTTGCACACTGCATTCTCTGGGAGCTGGGCAGGAGGAGCAGCACGCACACATGGGCTGAGTTTGACTGTTAGCTGCTAATGTTGCGGGGAATGGGGATCCAGATCTTTTCCCATTTTGTTATAAAAAGAGACTTCTCCTTTTCCAGACGAGACGCAGTAGCTTGGAACTGTTTGGAGAGCTCAGCATTTCGGAGTAGAGATGAGATAAAATGTTATCTTATGAACTGTAAATGTGGTATCTTACATTTGGCTGCTGTGCCCCCGAGGTTGGCGGATAATGGGAAGCCCATCACTCAGAGCCCAAGCAGCGATCAGCTCACAGCTTCACAGGCTTTGTAAGTGCAGTGCCTGGGAGCTGAGCTGGAAGAGGCCGAGCTCCTCACAGCTGGATGGGCTCTCACAACCTGAAGTATGAAGTGAGCCAGCACACAGAGCTGAGCACCCTGAGACTGCTTATATGGGGCTGTGGAGGGCAGAAGGTGATTTAGAAGGACGTTTCCTTTTCAGCTGAACATTTTTCTTTGGAGTTTCTGGAAGCAGAAGAGGTGCAGTGAATGGATGAGGAACATTTTGTGACAGCTAAATCAGATTTTTAAATGCTGCTCCCAGCAGATTTCCATTCTGAGCATTCTGAATCAAAGTTTTGGAAGTGAATGTCTACAAATTAAATAGAACCAGATATTAAAAATGTTACTGCTTTTAAAACTAAATAGTCCTAAACATTTGATTCAGAAATAATGGTGCAATGAATGATATCGGTGTGATTAGCAATGTTAGGCACTACATAACAACGGGACGCAAGTTTGCAAATAACTAAGTGAAAAGTGAAAGAATCATTGCAAATATCCTCCTTCAGAGATGGCGGATCACCCTTTCTATAGGCCTACCCTCATCCATGGGAGCCTTCCAGCTCTCCGTCCTCCCACACCTCTCACCTCCGTCCCATGGCAGCCAGGCACTCGTGGGGTGGCTGAGATGAGAGCTTCAGGTCCATTTCCTTAAAGTCTGCATTGAGAACTCCTTTGCAGGCTGCCTAACTCCTCTAGGAGAGTTCTGAATTAATATTAAAAAGAGAGAGCCGGGGGAGCCGCGCTGTGGTTGTGTGATTTAGTTGTAAATGCAGCGGTACGGCCTTTCAGTCTGCGAGCCCGCGTGGGTGTTGAGTTAAAGCCATGCATGGATGATGCCTGTTATTTTGTTAGGGTCTCAGAGCGAGGGGTTTTAGCACTAATCCTGACTGGCAGTTGGAAGGTTGGTGGTTTCAAACACAGTGGCACGGAGTGGCCGATTTCGCTTCAGTGAAACAATGCACCAGTGTGTCTAGGCTGCCTCGCAGAGCCAATAAATCTGTTTTGTTTTGTTTCCCCCCCCCTTCTCTCTCTCTCCCTCTCGCCCTTTCTTCCCCCCAATCCAGGCCAAGACCCGCTGCTATTGCTGAAAACCCTCCAGCTTCTCTGGACAAAGAAAGAGATGAAGAAGGTAAGGCTGTGTAGCGGCCTCCTCTCTTCGCTGCCGATGGTGGCTGCATGCAGAGCATGTCCAGGCACAGAACGTGGGTCAGCCTGCAGTTCTTCATGACTGCTTTCAGTTCCAGCACGCAGGGAATGAGCCTGCGCATTTGCAGCAAGAAGTGAAAAGAAAAGGTAGCTCTGTGTGATGTGAGGCAGCAAAGCTCCTGTGAAAGAGCTGAAGCTGACATGGCTGAGTTGCAAGCAGAAAAAAAACACCTCAAAGTTGCTTTTGTTTTCTTTTAAACACTTTTTTTGTCCATTACACTGAGTGTCTTAGGAAGAGTGTGAAGAATGTTTTGAGAAGCCGAAAAAATGAGGGTTGAAGTCAATAGAAAAGTGCTTTTTGCCAAGTGGAATGATATCAAATCCTTTGTGTTTGAAATATTTTTACCCTTTTGTTTTGTTTGATTTGGTTTTGCCTTTTAGAGTGGTGAATGCAATTTACACTGTTTCTCTAAAATTAGTGCTGTATTTTTATACAGCACCCTATGGGCTCTAGGTGGAGATTTCTCAGAGGGAGTAAAATATACTTCATCTAAATTTGGGATCTTAAAAGCTAACAAAAACAGTAGATGTATGTGCTTCATGGTTAGTTTCCCATATCAAACTCTGTGCTGCTCAGACAGGTCCAGAGCTGAAATGTTCTTTTCTAAAGAACTCCAAAGCCAGCAGCTCACCGCAGAGCTTGGAATGTGGGCTGTGTGAAGTGGCTGCCGTGGCTCAGCACACTGGGGTACACACTGCATCCTAGGAACCGGAGTGTTGGGTCACTGTTCTTGTCTGGTCCCTTCCTGACAGTCTGTGATTTCCAGCCTGAGTAATTAAACCACTGGAAACAGGGTGGTTTAATGAGATGTGCCTTTCCAAACGGCCCGTCACCGCTGTAGACTTGAGCTCAGCAACTGTGAAGCTTTGAGCTTTCTATCAAGTTTTGTTAGAGTTGCAGGAAAAAAAATATTGTTTCTTAGGTTTTGAGGGCAGCTGATCCCACAGAACAACAGTAAGAAAGAATAATCATCAAAGCCTCCTTACCCTGGGATACGTGTGGACTGTGAAGAAAAATACTCTGAAAAAGACAAAGCCTCCCATCGACGTGTCCTTGGGCACAGAGCACCACAGCTTTTCTGCTGAGGATGGAAAAGTGTGAGGATCTCCATGAGCCATGCTGGCAGCTCCCTTTGCTTGCTTCTGGACCAGTCTCTCCAGTAAGGTGGTTAAGGGGTAACCTCCGGGAGGTTATGCAGAGTGTGCACGCTGCAGCTTCACGGCAGGGCAGGTCTGGCCTCCCAGTGCCCACAACCACAGCTCTAAGCTTGGACGTTGCATTTCTGAACCAGGACGAGGTCGTTCTGGAAAGGTGTGGAGCATGGCTGCTGGAGACAGGCTCAGGAGCTGCCTCAAAGTGAGGAGAGCAGAATGGATGTCCCCAGTGGTTTCTGACACGTGCCCATCACAGTGCTCCTGGGGTGCCCCAGGAGGTTCCCATAACATTACCAGCCTCAACAAGGCACTTTTTCCAGGGGCACCTGCTGCCCTGCCTCTGCATGCAGCTCAGCACGCGGTGCTGCTCATGTCCTGAGCACACCAGCATCCAATATTCCAGTTAAAATAAATGAGGGAAGTTGGCTGAAGTAGAACACAGCTTGCTGCATTGACATTTAAATGGCAGGGAGCTACTTTGCCTTATGCTCTGTGTGGGTGTAAGTCAATACTGGCAATTAGCTGATGTGTGAATCAGTCCTCTCTATTAGATGATGCCCATCAGTCTCAACTCAGTGAAGTTCAGCAGGAGTGTACCCGTTCCTGGTGTGATGTCAATTCTGGGACACAGTTAAGGAACATGGTCATTTCCTACATAAAGACAGTCCTGCAGTAACAAAGATACATCAGCAGAGTGCCCTGCACTGAGAAATAAGGGACCAGAACTGAATGAAGGACTGTGCAGTTGGAGCACCAGCAAAGCCTTCCAATTCCCATGATCTGTCAGGCTGTAGAAATCCCCCAAGGAGCATTCCCTGCCATGGGAATCAATTGAAATGGAAATGGCAATTACATGTTTGAGAGGAATCCTTCTCTGGCAGAGAGAGGAGCCAGGCAGCACAGCACTCTTTCCTCTCTGATTTAGGTGTCTCGTGCCTTTTTTTCTTTTTTTTCTTTTTTTTTATCTTTTCACCTCAAACCACACAAACCATAGTTGAAGTCTTCAGGTTGCCAGGAGGTTTAGGGGTGGGCTTTGCCCCTTTTTACAAGCGGAGCCAAGAGGAGCGTGAGGCTCGGTCTGGCCGTGCTGTTAGCACTCTTGCCAGCTGTGTAGGTGTTTGGAGATGCGCTGCGTGTGAAAGCAGGCTTGTGCTCTCGCAGGACATGGGGTCTGCTGGAGACTGTCCTGCCAAAGGCCAGGCCCAGGATGCAGCTGAAGGAGGAACTGAGTGGTGTGGTGAAAGCTCTAGTTCAGTCTAAATGTGCTGAAGTGGAGCTTTGGGGGGAAAAAAAGAGAGGCCATCTATAAACACAGCAATTGAGTTGGCCGGTCGCTTTGTTTTCCTTTGGCTGTTGTGTTGGATGTTTGTGGTCGGATAAGAGTTTGCCTGCTCCTTCTGCTGAATCTTGCAGTGAAGTTGGAGCCCTATGTTTAACATTGCAAATACTTACCACAGGGAAAAATACTTACAGGGAGAAAACTGTTATCTGAAGTCACATCTTTGTTAGTCATCGGCTTTTTCTTGCTGCATCTGATAATCTAGTGAGAAGGAAGCAGTTTCTGTCGTAAACGATAGGTTTTGTGGCTTTTCCCAACATGAAAGACGCTATGGAAAATAGCTGTCTTCCAGTAAATATTGTTGATGAATAAAAAAGAACAAATTCACTGGCAAATTTTCTGTAGATTTTCTGTTGCTTTTCATACCATTCTTCAAACTTTATGTTGTTTCCGTTGGAAGCTGTGACTGGGGCCATCATATACAGTAAATTACAATTGCTGACTGCAGGCGGGAATGAGCATCTTTGGGATTTTGCTTTTTAGCCAGCAAAGAAAGAGAGCAGCTGCTCGTAGTGACTTCTTGTTTTCTGTCTCTGCTTTTGCCTTGCTCCACGCCAGTACCACGCGGTGAAAGGTCCTGTGTGGGTACTGAAGGATGCCACTTCTTCACCCTGCCAACCCTCCGAGCTCCTTGGAAACTACTTCTAATGTAAACATTATAAAGATATTGCTCGGTACTGCTAATTTATCACTTCTACCAGATGGGTAGTAAGTAGCCTATTAACATTCACAAAGTGAGTGTCCAATTCCTTCACATTTCTAAGCACATCACCCTGGGATCCCTAAGATTTATGGTGCAGCGTTTTCCCATGTTCCAGGCCCCTTCCTACAGCCTTTGGCTGTGCTGCAGTGAGTGCCTGCAGCAGGTACCTTGCTCGGGTAGCCTTGGAGCACAGGAGGACAGATTTCAGTTTCTTGGATGGCAGAGTACGACAGGATGCCAACTTGGATCTTTCTTTTCATTCCTGTATGTAAAATCCAAACCATTTCAATGCACTCACATATTGAGGAGCTGCGTTATGCCATCGTGGCTCAAGTCAGTATAAAGTCAAATACAAAATTTGTGGCACGGGAGGAGGAGCTTATGTGCTTTATTACTTGTAGGTCTATCAGAAGATGAGTAGGTTGTGAGCCCAATTATCTACCTTCCCTATTGCCATTTTCCTAATAACGCCCCTTTCTCCTGCTCGCTTCTCCCCCTCCCCCAAATCCCAAGCCCCTTTGTCTGCCCCACAGAACAACTTCTCTGTCTTTATGGGATAATTAGTGTGGACAATTGCTGCTTTTCCCATTGGGTTTGAGGTGCAGTGAGCCATGAAGGAATCTGTAATGACATGAAAAGTCACTGGAGGCGCGGATGGTGGCTGAATAGCAACAGTTACCTCTCTGAATAGATTAAATAAGAAAAAAAAAAAATAAAGCTTTGTGTTCAGCTGGGGGAAGGGAGGATTCACTAATCTTTTTGTACATGACAATGTGTTTTTGTATCTCAGCAGCTCAAGGAAGAAATCAGGCGGGGCTTTGCGGGACTGGAGGACCCATTGGCAGGACTGCTGGACATGCTGGAGAGCAGCGGTGATTGGAAGGGGAAAGGGCATTCCCTCGGGTATTACATCAGCAGTGAGCTGCAGCTTTGGATGAAAGAGCATCCTGCTGTTCAACAGGTTAGAAAAGGAGAGAGCAAGAGACCTTGGGCAGAGGAAAAGGCAGCTGATTTTAACGCCCCTCAAATGGCCCCAGTTTCACTTCATTCCATAGTCTTCTCTGTGGCCGCATACAGACACGGTGTGACAAGGTGTAAAACTCCTACTGGGATGTTGTGATCTGGTAATGTTGGTCTGCAAATGGAGTAACAGTAGAAGCTATGATGTGAGAGCTCTGTTTCCCATTCCAAATTGGGATTCCCATCCTTCCAGATCAAGCCGTTCTGATCAAGCATGGATCTTGCAGCCCTTCCTGGCTGGAGGCATTCCCACTGGAACTCACATCACTGCTGTCAGGATAAACCCAATTGCAGTAATCTACTCTGCATATTCTCCCAGTTCTGCAAATAGAAGCCAGTTACCATACGATTGCTTAACTCTTACCATCTGGTGGGGAGCTTTTATCATTAGGAATGCAGAAAATGGTAACAGTATGGCTTTTCAGATGAATGATTAACTTTGTAATGTTGGGTTGTCAGATTATATGTCCTAATGTTTACCATTCCTTATGCCATCACGTATTCTGACCTCCCAAGATTTTCCCTGTTTTCTGTGCATTTACCTTTGAACTGCGAAATGCTTTCATATCTATTTTGTTTGATTCCTTATTTTTCCAAATGGCTCTCTTTAGACTTTCATCTCTGTTTAGATTCTTTGAGAGTATTGCTATTTCAGTATTGCAAAATGCAGAGAAGTGCTGCTGGCACTGAAAATCCTGTGTCATAAGAGAATGATCATATAAGACCACAAGGGTTAATGCTTCTGTCTGTGCGTCTTGCTGCAGTGCTTCTGCTTTTCTTGCCCTTCTTGCACCCACGAGCAAGCCTGGGAATGAAGACTGAATTCCTATGCCTGATAGGTGAGATCTCCCTTGAGAGGCATTGCTGTGTTCAAAGATTTTCTGCTGGGAACTGGAGGGGAGAATTTCTAAATAGCTGTGTTAATAAAAGAGAGCATTTTTCCAGTTTTCATGCCTTACTTTTGCACAAGGCCCTATGCCTTTTGCAGAACCATCCTGCAAATGTGTCATGTTTTTAAATTGGATGCTGTGAAAAAAACTGCATATCGTCTTGTTCTGATTTCTGTTTGCAGACTCCATAGGGAAATTGGAGAATCCCTTCCCAAGGAATTGGCTTCTTCCCCTGTTTAAACAAGCTGAATTTTCGAGTGCCATTGAACTGCAGCCATCTTTACTAAATCTGTGTCTGATTTTTTTTTTAACAGTCTGGCATGAAGCTGAAGAAGCTGCAGGCCCGTGTATTCAGAATACTAGACCAGTGCCCAGCTAATCTTCTTGACCCTCTGATTAGCATTTACCAGCTCCATACAGCAGACCGGAACTATTTGCTTGGACACGTCAGTCATCTTTATCACAGGGGCGATTACAAAGAGGTGGGTCATGTCTTTCAAATAAATTCACCTTCCCAGCTCTCTGGCGCTCTGTTAAGGTCTGTGTCTTTTTTTTGGATGCATTTCAATGTGAATTCCATTTCATCACAGCAGCTGCACACTGTGAATGGTACAGCTTAGCATGGTCTTCCCATGTACATGAGTAGACTGTGTTCAACCTCAGTTTTTATAATAGCTGAGTACAGAATGACTGTGAATCTTTCTGCTGGAGCTTTTCTGACCTTTGAAAGCATGGGGTTAACAGGGTCTAATTTGGGGAATTTAAGAGGATGATTGTATTCTTTTTTGTTTTTCTTGTCCTTGGCAGGAGAAGAAGGGATTTTAGTAGTTGGTCATAGATCTGCTATGCTATCTCCAGTCTGCATGCAGCTACAAGGGGGTGGACAGCCTCTGCTCCCTGACTACCCTCGCCAAAGGGCTCTCAGCTTGAGGAGATTCTAAGTGTTGAATAATATCTTCTAAGTGTGTGTTACTGCTCCTGTATTTTCATTTGAGTGACTGGCAGGAGTTTAGAAAGAGCAGAATTTCATGTGTTTTAACCTGTATTTTTGAGTTCTTGCAGCATCTCTGGTATCACAGTGATGTCTTGATATCCTTGAGAGTGTTTTCAGGGGCAAAATACAGTACTGTTCATGTTTTCTTTTCCTTGTTTTTTTTAGGCGAAAAAGTATAGGTTTGTTTCTTTTCAGAGAAGTTGTTTGCTTTGACTATGTAAAGCATCCTGATCTTGTATAGCAATAGAAAAAAGTGAAAGAGCATTTTTATGCCCTGTTCTTCAATAAAGCCTAACTCCCATGTGATCATGGAATTCCATCCTTGCTGGTTTTGTGAATACAGAAAGAAGGCTATTTCATATTTGATTACAAGTCTGCAGGTAGTTACTTGAAGCTTACTCTTTTGTTCAGTAACTCTTTGAACATGAGTGTTTGAAAATCTTAACAAGAGCGTATTATTTGAGTATATTTGAGTGTGATTTTTAAACTTGTGACTTCAAAGATAGTTATTGTTTTCTTTTAGAATTGCAAATCTTTTTAGATCAGGTTTTTGGAAAGCTCTAATTTTTTTGGTGGAATTCTTTTTTCTGTTCTTTCTTCCACAGAAAAGCTTACTTGCTAGTTATTCCAAGTGTGAAGAACAGGAAACCTCAACTGGTGATTATTCTCAGCCATAACTTTCTTCTAGTTCTGTTTTACTGCCAGAAGAATGAATAGAATTATCTTCAAGAATAACAGGAAATCTTTTGTTCTCCTTGGAAATTGATCATACCTAATTTCCCAGCAGCGATGCTGAAAGAACCTAGCTCTGAACATCCATGGTGGGCTGTGTCTTGTGTTTTCATCCCATGCTTCCCCATCTTTCCGACGAGACAGTAAAGCAGATTCGAATGCAAGTTTTTTGGCAATTGTGTGTCTCACCTGAAAGGATAGATATTCTTATAAATCCTTACTTTCATTATTCATTTTCAGGCCCACTTGCTGTTCTTACAATAAGGCACCAGACTTTTATTCTAGAACACATAATTCCGTTTACCTGTTCTGATGCATTTTGTTCTGTTGTGTGTGTGTATGCTAAGAGGTCCACAGCTTTGCTTTGCTGTTTGAGGTTCCTTTCCTTCACAAAGATTTAAGTGAAGGACCTCTTCAGAAAATGAGATCCCAGAGATTGCTGAGGGTAACAGAGCAGTTATTTGGTTCTGAAGTACATCTGAACCTCCCTGCACTGATTCCTATTAGTAGCAGAACGGGTCAGAAGCTGAACCAGTTTGTTAAATATACCATCCTGAAGTTTTGCAGTTGAGATGAGCAGCTCCTTGGAACAGCCTGCTGTAGTGGTAAGCCCTGACCTTTCAGGGTGCAACTATTCTGTGATTCATAATGGGAAGAAAAATCATCAACCATGTAAAGATATGGTACATTTGTTGGGAGGTGGTGCAGGTGAGGAAACGTTTATTCCAGTACAGCAGTACCAAACAGCAGCTGTAGTTAGGAGGTACCTGATGGAGATGCAGGATCAGGTTAGCTGCCAGTGGATGGCACTATTTCTCCCATGACTCAAAGAGCAAGCTCATAAAGTGATAGCTGAAGTAAAAAAACAGGGACATAAAAGTGTGATTTGGAGTTGTCTGGCACATTTGGGGTTTTTATCCATTCTTTTGTACATAAGGTTTGCAGCTGCTGGAGGAAGTCTGGGGGCCTTGCATGGCTGCTTGTGGGGAAGAGCAGGGAAGAGGGCTTCCAAGTGTGCTCCTCATGGCCTGTAGAAGATGGAAACTCCTCTTTTAGAGGACGATCTAGATGGGTGGGTTGTAACATCCCTCCCTGGTGGCTCCAGCTGAGATGTCTCCAGCTTCATCCCCTCCTGGGCCTGCTGTGAGACACCCTGTGTCCATGGGTCTGGGACGGCCATGAGGCACTGCGTGTCCGTGGGATTGGGACGGCCATGAGGCACCGCGTGTCTGTGGGATTGGGA
>JAPSGF010000020.1:6215177-6262878 GCA_035772895.1 Perdix hodgsoniae | reverse complement strand
CCGGCTCCTCGGGCGCGTGGCCCCGGTGCCGGTGGATAGCTTTGTGGGAAGGCCGATGGCTGCTGGTGGGGCCAGGACAATGCGGGGATTCAGCAGACCGGGGGTAATGCAGTGCGAGCGAGTCTGTAAGAGGCCCTGAATAGGCCAGGCTGTGCTTGAGAAGAATGAGGGGTAGGCAGAAGGCAAGCTAGTGTTTCATGATCATCTTATGTTACACTTCAGCCTTTCAAAGAGTGTCTGGGGCTGGTTGAATGAACCTCTCTTGCTCTGCGAATGCGGGAGGCTAAAGACAAAGGAGACTCTTGTCACTCGCAGGCCCCTTTCGGGAATAAAAGCCATTGTCACATGAACAGGGGCAGTCTGGCAGGCTGTGCATGCTTCAGTGCCCCATGATATCGCTAAGTCTCAGCAGAAATCACATTCAGGGCCCTGTCAGCTTTGATTAGCGGGGTCTCATGACTTAATGTGCTGCGATATTTCATGTCTAAGGGTGGCGGCTGTCTTTCTGTGGAATGAATGCCCTCTATTGTCCGCAGAGTTATTTTATTTACATTTTTTTAAACAGCTTATAAAGGTAAAAAGATAGCTGTGCTTAAAAAAAAAAAAATCAAATTCCTTTGCTTCTGGATCAGTAGTAAGTGCTGCTCGGGTCAGATACAGTGAAACTTGTTTTCACAGTCAGCATCAAAGTTCTCATCTTGTTTAACAGCTTTATAGTAAATTCTGAACAGGTGGCAGTGGAGCTGGGTTTAGGAAGGAAACAATAAATAATCTTTTTAGCCTCTGACAAGCAGAAATATTCTTGGGCCTGAGAGCTCCCAGTCCGCTGCCCTGCGCCGTGCCTGGCTGTGTTTCTTTGCCCCTCCATCAGTTTGTTTCTTAAACAAGAACGCAGGTCGAAGCTGTCAGTGCAGTGGGCACTATTTGCTTTTCAGCAAGTTGCTGTTGTCTGTTCAGATTCCTCTGTTTTCTGAAGCTGAGTGTATTTTTCTACTGATGCTTTGTCTGTTTATACAAAAAGGGGAGGTTGATTCTATGCATAAAGTTCCTTTAATATTTGCTGTTTCAGTTAGAATAGTGGGGGTTACCTTATTGAAATCCAGTTGTTAAAATTTGTTGTAAAAGAAGTTGGAATACCTGCTGAAAAGGCTTACTAGGCACAAAATACAAAGTTTCAGTCAGCAGCACAAGTTGTTTGATGAGAAGTTGACCAAAGATCTAAACGTAAAGGAATACAGATATGCTAGGTTAGGATATGCTATTACAAGCATAATTCAGTAAGCAGTGTGTCCTTAAATTCTTGACTGCAGTGATGTTTTGAACACTGCTTTGGGGATGGTACTCTTTGTAGTCCTCCGTCATAGTGGTGCTGGATCTTGGCATCGTGTATTTGTGCAAATCTGGCAGTATAGGTCAGTGTTAAAATTCATTGGACTCTGTAATGGATATTCAGATTTTGGAGTTCTTCACTCCGAACTTTCTGAGCTATTCTCAGGTCTGTGAAAATGTCTCTGATATTGCTTTGTTCTCCAGTTCCCCTCCTTAATTGTTTGTTTCACACACATATATATATTTATATATATTCATATATATCATTTCATATAGTATTTGTGTGCACTTTAATATATAAAATGTACGCACTTGATCTCCTTGTTTCTTGTAAATTAAGCAGTACTTGGTAAGGAAACCAAGGAAAATGTAACAGGAGGTATTTCTCCTATGAAGATGATAGAGCCGGTCTCAATCTTTTTTTTCCTGTCAACTTAACCTACTGTTGTAGCACACTGCCTGCAGGACGCAGAGCCATGCCCCGCTCCAGGCCTGTTCCAAACACTGCAGCTTCTGGAGCCACTGCATGCTGCTGGCATCTTCTGCTGAGGTGGTTGGGGAGGGGCTTTTATGTTGGTGGGAAGTAATAATTCTTATGGCACTATGCTGCCTTTGCTGTGATACTGGGATCTTGGCAAGCAGAGAGAGGGCTTCTGAGAAAAGGTGTGAAAGTGCAGAAGAGCTGAACACAGAGAGTCTGGATCTGGAGAATCGGGTGGAGGTGAGCGGCCTCTGAGCACAGGAAACTTGAGCAGTGGGAGAGGTTCACTGAGTTGTAAGTGTGCACTGACCAGTTAAACCAAGTTTAAAAATGCTTTCAGTGACCTGAGGAAATCAGTGTTTGTTTCAGTTCCCTCTTCCCTCCACCTGTATCCACCCGTATTCCAACCTTGACTTCTGCCTCTCTACCTCAAATTCTTTGTCTGTGACTAACCCATCACTACTTACTTTTGACTGTCTCACCCGTTATAAAATATGGTCAGGCTGTCTTGAGAGTGGACCTGGTAAATCTCATGTTTTTCGTGTTTCAGAAGATCTTCCTATAGACAGCTGTGTATATCGTGTACTCTTTTAGCAGGAAGTAATTAAACATATAACTTGATGTCATGCACTGTGCAGCAGTGCTTTCTGAGAGTTTGTGCAGAGCTGATTAGCCACAAGTTTGAAATGAGCGATTGTGAAAACACAAAACAGATGTTCCCAATGATTAATAAGTGGTGTGCCTTTTACTCAGTTACTTCTACCATTGTTGTGTATCTCTGCTTTGATCACTGTGATTTTTCGTAGAGTTGACGCTGAGTCCTCCTCTGCAAATCTCAGTCTGTCCTTTGGTTTGTTCGATGGGTTTTCAGAAATTCCTTCACTCTTTGTTCAGAAACACTACAGTAAGTGAAGCACAGGCATATTTACCTTTGTGTTGTCTCAGCTTGCTTACAGCAGGACTAAGTAATGCAGCAGTCATCACAAACTGTTTGTGTCTGTCCTTCATCATCACTCCAAGCAGTGTTACTTGCAAGAGGTTATTCCTCTGATGCTAACCCCACCGTGGGAAAATTGCCTAAATTGTCAGCATAGACACCACCCAAGTGCACATACCCTTGCAGATAAGATCTTGTGTGGCTTCCTGCGCTTCGTACTGTATGTGGAAAGAACAGTCATTTTTAGATGAGACAGAGCCAAACGCATTCAAAACAAGTGGAGAGGATCAGGTATTGATGTCTGCGTGTTCACTTAGAAACTGTCACTGTTTTCTCATGATCTTGTTCTTGCAGTCGCATGACTCGAAGAGTGGTGGTTGTGCAGCAGCAGCGCCTCGTGTTCGTGGCTTGGCCTGAATGCATCAAATCAGTGTCCCTTCCCCCCATGCTGTGGTCTATGATCCTCCACACTTTCTAGATATAAATTAAAGCAGTATTCAAATTCTTCAAATTCTTCTCCATCTTCATCCAGCCCTTCTCCACTGTATTTTGAAGTGCTCACCTTCAGTAAGCAAAACAGCAACTAATTTTCAAAACAGGATTTTTGATTTCCCCATAGTTAATTAAAGAATGACCCAAAGCTCCCTGGAAATAATCAGAAGTCTCACAAACTCTGATGAGATCTGAGTCAGATGATGCTTCATCGCCGTTTTATCCGGTACTAAGCAGTGGCTTCATCACATACCTGTTTCCTGTATGCTTGGGAACAAATGGCAAGAGTGGGATGCAGTGCTGGGGCAATTGAGGTTTTAGTGCAGGACAAACCCTTTACGATTGTTTACGAGGGTGGATGGTGATAGAACAAGGGGGAATGGTTTTAAACTGAGACAGGGCAGGTTCAGGTTGGATATGAGGAGGAAGTTTTTCACCCAGAGGTTGGTGAGGCACTGGCACAGGTTGCCCAAGGAGGCTGTGGATGCCCCATCCCTGCAGGCATCCAAGGCCAGGCTGGATGTGGCTCTGGGCAGCCTGGGCTGCTGGTTGGTGACCTGCACACAGCAGGGGGTTGGGACTGGGTGAGCGCTGTGGGCCTTTGCAACCCAGGCCATTCTGTGATTCTATGAGTCTATGGTAAGTTGTAGCATACTAGAATTCAGCAGAGCTTTCTGGTGTTCCTGTGCAGAAGTTGTCTTTTTGCTCTTGTTACTCAGACAGTGATTTGGGGAAGGCATCTGCTGCTTAGGATTTTCATTGCCTTGCAGATCCAACCCGAGTCTGAGGATCTGTAGCCAGACAAACACGACTGTTAGCTTCCAGCCCCCCGGTCTGCTCACACAGCTTGCCGAGTGCCACATATGGGGAAACACTTGGTTCTGGGATGGGGAGGGGGATTCTCACCATTTCAGTTGCAGCATGCTGTCTGCCTCATTAACGTGTTTGTTTTCTAACTACAAAATGAGTCTGTGAGTGAGGTGTTTCTTTTCTGGAGATCTTATCATCTATAAACAGACTGTTAAAAATAGGGTCGTTTTACACAAATCTTGTTTGTGGAGTGAAATGATTGAAAACACGATAATAACAAAACAGAATCCTAAAATAGCCTAAAGTTGAGACCACAGGCACAGCTGCCAAGCACTTTCATCTTTATTACAGTTACTCATATCTCTTCTCTTATTATTCCCATTGTAAACACACTGATTTTATCTAAGTTTTCCTCCCTATTCAGCCAGCCAGCCAGCCCATGTAAGTGCACCCTGCAGCCCGGCTGCTCGTTCCTAAGGCCTGGGCTGCACGTCCCCATCCAGCACAGCACTGTGCAGGGCTGTGACATGGAACTGCCCCAGGTGGGTGAGTGTCCTCTGAGTGCCAGGAGTTGGCCGTGCTGCAGCAGCGTTTGAAGATTGGCCTCTCCCATGTTGGCTGAATGTCATCACTGTGCCCTGTGCAGGTTGGATGCAGATCCAGTGAAAGAGGTGAAGGCAGGCTAACACAGTGCGTGCTCACCTCATTAAGTCACCTGTACTCTTAATGGAGGTGCAGATAACACCACACCATTTAGATAACGGTTCTGCAATTAGGTTAATCTGAATGTGCATGTCAGCATTAAAAAGCTATTACGGAAACCACTGCACGCTTGCATGCTGAGGCTCACAGATCACTTGTTTCATAACAAATGGTGAAACGAGTCTTTTAGAGGTTCAAGCCTTCTTTTTTTTATTATTCAGCTAGTGGAGATAGCTGGGAGGGACAAAGAGAAAAAAAGAAAAAGAAAGAAAAAGGAAAACGAAACAGCTGTCAAATTTTTGGAGACACAAAGCTCTTCTTTGCATCCAAAGCAGAAGCAGCAGTGCTCAGCCTGTGTACAACCTGCGAACGATCTCTGTGCCTGCACTCTGTGATGTCAGTCTGGTAATCTCAAAGAAAAGACACTTAGGTACATGATGAAGCAGAGCAGTTTAGGCCCTAATCGGATGGTTATCAGGTCTGAAGCGAGAGTTGGTTGCAGTTATGTGGGCTGGGATGCTGTAATGTGACTTTCTGTTCAATGCCTGATTTGTAGCATTCAGTCACTGTGTTAATGTTAGTTCCTGAAGTTCTTTTGTTGATTTACTTTTCTGGATATCAATCCTGGCCAGTCTCTCTGCTTCTGGACAGTCAGACAGACAAACTCAGGTGGTGTGTGTTGTTTATTTGCTTTTGTGCACGGTCCTCAGTGCAGGGGATGTAGAACACATGGATTTCCCCAGAGGAAATGCAATCCACAGCTTTGTTCTGAGCAGTGCTGGCTCTGCACTGTTGGGCTGAGTCTGCAGAACTTGTGCATCCAGCGATGGCATGAGGTGTCACTGAAATGGTAGGAGAGGTCCCAGAAAAAGGCATAAAGGTGTGTTCCTACTCCACTCTGGTAGTTTTTCGTGTTAAATTTTTCTGTACGTGTTTTGTGGGAGTGAGGTGTAAAAGTGAGGTTTGCATTTGCATTTTTTTTGCATTAAACAAAAATATCTTTGTTTACATATTCTAACAAGGAGCAGTTCAAAAAGGCCATCCATGAAAAAAAGAATCCATGATATTCTTTATCTCTTTCTCTCAGAGCAAAATGAATAGCAGTATCAGAAATCCGTCTAAGAGAATAGCTTTGTCTTTAAGTCCTAACTTACTGTTTTTATCCTCATCTGAATAATTTTGTGACCTCTGCTGATAAAACACTCTTTTCCCGTGGCTGCTGCTTAACATAACAAGCGTGCTGCAGGAGGCTCAGAGATGCAGCACCATCAAACATGTACATTTACAGCCAGCTTGGAAGACAGGGGAAGTTCTTCACAGAGAGAGCGGTGAGGTGCTGGAACAGCTGCCCAGAGAGGCTGTGGATGCTCCATCCCTGGAGGTGTTCAAGGCCAGGTTGGATGGAGCCTAGATCTAGCGGCTGGGAGCCCTGCCTGTGGCAGGAGGGTTGGAACTTCATGATCCTTGGGGTCCCTTCCAACCCAAGGCATTCTATGATTCTATGACTCTATGATTGGACTTAGGAAGTTATGGTGGATCAAGTGTTTTGATACTGATATTGTTAGACTAATTGTTTGATATTTGATATCGTTAGAAAATATCCTCCTTGGCTAGGCTTTTCCAAGCACTTTGCTTTCTCTCTCTCTTTCTGCCAGACAACCTGATCTTTATTTTTACACCAGGGCATGCTGCTGCTCACAACATGCATTGCTGCCATGGGAGCTCTGGTGCATTTTGAAGTGGATTGTACATGGACAAATGCTTGTACTTGAAAACATAACAGAAAGAATTATTTCATTAAAACTTTCTGTAATAGCATATATACTTCACTGTGAAATAATGCCTGTTTACCCACTGTGTTATCCTTTTCCTAAATATACTTTTTTATTATTATTTTCTAGGCAGCCATCCTGAGTATTAAGCTAAAACTACAGTCAGATCAAGATGTGGAGAAGGTGAGTCATTTCCTCTGCAGACTTGTCTGTCTTCAGATCCACCTTTTGTTAAGCAGGAATTCCATCAAAGCCCTTTAAGTTGTGATGTGTTTCACTTGAGGCTTTATCTCATTTGCAAGAAGTCACTACTCCATGGCTAAAGTACCTTTGCCTCTAGAGGACTGACAGAGTATATTTTGTTAGACCCCTTACTAGACTGTTTTCCTACTTAGAGCCACTGCAATCAAAAATTCTGGCTGGGTTCTTGGCAAATAATCATTTTGGTAAAGTTTATTGGTTTTACTGCTTTGAAGCTTTGCCACTTTCACTAATAGTTGTGTTGAAAATGCAACATCTGTCTTTTAGGCAGCACGAGTTGCTTAAGTAAGGGTTTGGTGATTTGGACCTCTTCCATGCCTTCTGTTTGCTGCTGCACTGACCATTCTGAGCAATGGCAGGGTATAATTCTTAACGTCTAGTACAAATAACCTCAAATTTCTTTTCCCAGATGTGTGCACCATTACTGTTTCAAGATAAAATTAACCTGGTTGAAGATTATGTGGGAGAACATCCTGAGCTCCAGTGCAGGCTCTTACAGATCCTGGACACCTGGTGTGAACCTGATTTTAATATCAGAGACATGGCAAGGTAGAAATATTTGTTGAACTTATAAACAGCTGGGCTGACTGCCTGTCAGAGGACAGTATGTTGTCTGCTTGTCTGCCTAAGATCATTTTCTCAGTATAACGGAGTGCAATGTATCTAGATTCAGCCGAGGATGGGGAAATTCTGGTATCTATGCCAGAGTCATTTCAAACCCTTTGCTGGTAAGGCAGAGATATCTTTCCTATTGACAGATGCTTCATCCTGTCAGGAGAGAGGAGTGCAAAATGAAAAGTGTGCAGTAGATCTTAGCAATATAAAAATATGAAAGCTCCCTCCAGGAGGTTGTGCTGATCGCACTCTCGTGCTTTGCTGGAGACAAGGCTGAGTTTCAGTATCGGTTGTACAGGTTTGGCAGGAAGATAATACTGTGATGAAGGGGCAGAAAAACTAGAGATACTAGTGGTTAACCTTCATGTTGTTGTGAAATAGTTGTGTGTGTTTTAATTTATAAATTGCCTTTCACTAGAATAGCTCCTGTCAATCACAAAGCCAACAATACAATAAAAGTCACAATGTAGATGCAATGGTTGCAGTCAGAGTTTTGAGAGAAGATGAGAGAGAATTGCTGTCTTTCTCTTTCCCGGTCATTGACTGGGAAATTTGTGTGGCTGTATTGTTGGCTTTTTGCTATAACTCAGGAAAGGTAGGGGTCTGTTCTTGCCAACACCTACCAAACCCTGATACCTCTACTGCTAAGTATCTGCTGTTTGCTAAACCATAAGCAATTCCACAAGTATGGACTTTATTTGTGCGTTTGCTTACAGACAGTATCAAGGTCTGTCCAGGTACAAGCCAGATAAAATGAACCGCAAAATGCTAAGCAAGCTGATCTTCAGACTCCTGGACCGATTTAACGTAGATCCAGGTATGTGATATTGCAACATATTCTGGAGTTATCTCACTAATACAGAACAGATGAAGTCAATTTGTCTTCTTCCATGTTCAGCAAGGAATCTCTGCTGTAATTTATCATGGGTAGTTTCAGAGTTTAATTAATGGTATTCCAAAACAAAGCTGGTAAGTTATGGGAATTATCACTTTGTGCTGTCGGAGAATGAAGTGCTTGTGACTAATAGGCTGCTTCTTCCATGATATGAAATAAATCTTGACCTCAGAATGGCTCTACGTAAACACATGATGGTCAGCTTTGAGTTATGACTCCATTCCGCTCGCTTTAGAAGCAAGTCATTACTCATCTAGGGATCTGTTTTCTTGAGTTATGAGTCCATCAGTTGTAAAGAGATAACCCTTCGGAAGCAGAAGCCTTGCAGTCCTTTGTATTCTTTTTGTAAAATAGGGTTGGCAGCAGGGAACTTGAAGACTTGCAGTGTCATGAGACAAGTAAAGCATTTTACATCACTGAATAGATCTGCTACACTACCAGTTGTCTAATCAAATCTGCTTCGTTTTGCTTTTGGTTGTTAGTGAGCACTGTTGATTTTTTTCCACTCTTTGGGACCATGCATTGGAAACCTTTAGGTGCACTGTGAGGTTTCACCCTACGAAGCTTTCCATCATCTCCACAAGATATGCAGTTCTCTTTTCTTGGACTGAAAAGTGGTTTCTAACCACAAATTGTGAGCTTATTATGCCTGGCAGCAACACTGTATTGCATATTAATCTTCACGTCTTCAACCTGCTGCTCAGAAGTTAATGAGATAATCCTTGTAGACCCTCACTGGAGTATAAGTAAATATAATTAAGCTTAGCACACTGGTGTGGAATCTGAGGCACAAGGGGAGCTTACTAGTCTTCAGTCATTTTTCCTTCTTTGTGAGGTTAATCATTCACTAGGCTGTATTGTCCTTCATGATCTATAAAGGGCGTTGAGCCATTCCTCTTTCTTTATGAAAGATGCACCACCATTTAACTGTAAATGTGAAATGCCATAATTGTTCCCCTGCAAAATCCTGAGATAGTAGAATGATAGCAATAATAAAAATTCTAGGAGACAGAAGAATATGGAGCTGTTGATCTCAGTTGCTCTCTATTGGATGGTAGTGTGTCAGCCTGGTGATAGCGTCCCAGGAATTGTGGCTGCCATGAGGAATGGCAGTCTCTAACTGGACTTCCACCATGGATTCACAGGTGAGGAGTTTCCCTGAGCTACACAGAATGAAAGTCTCTCCTACAGACCCTATTCCTGCCAGCAGTTCCAGGGGGTGACTTGTCCCATACTACAGTGCAGGATAAGCCACAGGCCAGGGGGAACTGACTCACCTACTGTGTGAGGTGGCATGTGGCCCTTCTTCTGATTTTGAAACAACATCAGACTTGGTCCAGCCAAGGTTGGCTGGAGGTCCAGCTACAGCCAAGGTTGGCTGACTCTCACTCATAGACTTGTATGTGAAAGTGGATATTCGTTTTTTTACCTAATATCACATGTAATTCAGAGCAGCACTTGACACTTGGCTAAACTAGGGGCCTTGTAGTTTCCTTTGAAACACTTTGAAAATTTGGAAATTTTTCATGCATGTGGAATTTTGTTTTAGATCTTCTTGAACTGAACTGAAAGTGGTGGCAGCTGGAATAATGTGGCTTTCCTCTTCTCTGCTGCTCTTTCCCTTTCATAGCACACATAAATTTTAACTGTGAGAAAAGAGCGCAAGAAGGAAACAGACTTGGTAGGGTGGACGGATTCTAAAAACCTTATTCTGAGATCTCCTCTCGTCCTGAACAGCTGCACCAAAAGCAAGCAGTGAGGTGGAACTCACACCTCGTGTTACCTAACCCGATTGTGGGCTTGCTCGATGCCGCAGTCTTCGGCTGCTTGCTGTCTCCTTTCATGACTCCCTCTTGCTGAGAGAGGCTGAGAGCAGCAGCAGCAGAGGGAAGTGGCTTTTGGTGAGAAAGGCTGGAGGAGGACAGGGTTTCTTGGTATGAGAAGGCAAGCTGTACGTGACTCAGTTATTGTAGTTCCAAATCCACTTTCGTTCTTTCTCTACCCGAGAGCTCTCTGCTGTCCCCTCAGAAAATGTCAGTGAACCTAACCAGAACTTCAGTGTGTTCAGCCTCTAAGATTTGAAACACCCCTTGGAATTCCAATTTTACCTTTCAGAGCCTGACAGGAGGTGGCCCAATAAAAGTAATAGGTCTGGAACCTCAGAGCAAATAAACCATCGGCTTACATTAGTCCACCTCATCTTTTTCTGACCTGTATCCCAGCATCCCTGCTAACACACAGAGCAGGGCATGGTAAGTGGAAGATTTTCTGTTGAGTCCCAGAGGCGTCCTCAGAAACTGTGTGTGGATTCCATATAATTAGCTTTATTGGGGAAGGAAGAAGTCTGGCAGAATGGCTGTGATTGAGGAAATGGCGTTTTACAGAGTCTTTTCTCACACCTGGGTCAGCGTGCTCTGGTTTAACGAGCCTTGTAGCTATTGCTGCCTAATTGCTTAATGCTCTGTGGAGACTCTCAGAGGTCGACTTAGATTTACCAAACAACTGTTAGTCCAAAGCAGGTCTCTGAGATGGGGGAGCGGACCCTGAGTTTGAAATGGTTTTATTTGTCTGTATCTTTACGCAGCCGATTTACCCCCAGCAGCTCAGCAGCGGCTTTAGATGTGACAGTTCATCCTTTGTGAGATAGGAAGGGAATCACAGCCATGGTCACCGCTCAGGGCTCAGCGCTTGTGTGACAGTAAAGCAGTGACAGAGAAGGGATGGTAACCGGAGGTCTGGCGAAAAGTCCCGCAGCAGCATCTCGAACCGCCTGAGCACCTCGACGCCCGAGTGCTCTGAATGTCTTTGGAAAGTGGTTTTTTGGTATAAACCAAGCGAAACGCCCCTGTTTGTTCAGCGGGTTGGCCGTTCCCTTCAGCTTCGCTGCCTCACGGGTCTCCGCGAGGAGCGCTGCCCGCACTGCAGCCGTGCCCGGCGCGGTGTCCCGGGGCAGCAGGGGGCGGACGAGGGCCGCCCGGCAGCGGGCGCAGCCCGGAGGAGATGCGCCGGAGGAAGGAGGGGCTGCGCCGGCTCCTGGCGGGGGGAGATTTCACATTTTTTCACCTTTCGCTTGTTAAGAGCTGGAGGTGGTTCTTTTCCTTTGCAGTGGCTCTGCAACGCGGTGTTCCTTCGGGTTTGTTACCCTCGTGCTGCGTGCCAGCTCGTTCCTGTGCTGCGCCGTAGGCTTACACACCGGTGGGAGGGAGCGCCCTGCCCTGGGCTGCAGTCGGGCCGCTGGGAAGGGAACGCATCAGCTCCATCCTTGGTCCTACCTCCTCCAGTGCGGTTTTCTGTGCTGAAACACTGAAGGCACACGGCCTGCTGTAGGCAAGCCCAAGCACCCGGCAGCTCCACGCTGTCCCTCGGAAACGTCACACCAGTCCTGGTGTTCTGGGCGTGAATTCATCCTATCTGTACACCAGAGCGATTTTTCCTGTAGGCAGTGATTGAAAGCCGTGTGCCCTGCCTGCACAGGGTCAGCCAACACTCCCGGCAGCAAGGCCAGCAGGGAGCTCGAGGGTTTGGGGCCAGACGTGGGCTTCTGCTCCCCTTCCCTTCCAAGGACTGCTCAGTGCAGCCTGCAGTGGCTCAGAGCACACTGTGAGAGACAATGCATCTTTGAGGCTACAACAAAAAGAGGTTTTCTTGAGTCTTGCCTTACCCTCCACTGATTTGCACTCAGGGAATACTCTCATCATAATATACTGCGATTAATGGACAGCTCACTCCTCATCAGGTTCCCCAGCAGTCCTTAGCAGTACCGGAGTAAAAGCCTCTAGGATTTCAGGTACTCTGATTTTATTAAACCAAGGCTGCTTTACTTTGTCCCGAAACAAAGTCTGCTTTGTGTGGGCCCTCCTGTTCTGCCAGGGCAGAGTAAAGAAGTCCCATTGTGAATGGAGTCAGGCACTCTGTGTAACAAGAAGTCCCCGTCCTCATCCCAGCTCAGGAGGAGTCACTTATGACCTGAAAGCAGCAGCTACACACCCAAAAATGCATTGCACCATGTACCGATGTTACATGAATGAAATAGGTGTGTATTAGTGGTTTCACATCCGATGTGACAAACAGATTTCATTTTTACTTCCTCTCCGTTGCTAATAGTCATTAACTCTCTGCTAATGGCTGAGAGCAGAGTGGAATGTTTGCTTCTGAGTCAGTCTGAGATGTGTACCTCTGTGCAGCACTGTTGGAGCTGTCATGGAGGTGCTTCCCTACTGTTATGTTGAAAGGGTAGGCAGGACAAGGGGAGATGGTTTTAAGCTGAGGGAGGGAAGATTGAGGGTGGATGCTGGGGGAAGTTCTTTGCTGTGAGAGCGGTGAGGTGCTGGAACAGCTGCCCAGAGAGGCTGTGGGTGCCCCGTCCATCCCTGGAGGTGTTCAAGGCCAGGTTGGATGGGGCCCTGGGCAGCCTGGGCTGGTGTGAGATGTGGAGGTTGGTGGCCCTGCACGTGGCAGGGGGTTGGAGCTTCGTGATCTTTGAGGTCCCTTCCAACCCTGGCCATTCTGTGATTCTGTGTTATACTGTTTGTGTTCCACTGGTGCTCCGCAGCCCAGCCATGATCCCCAAGCTCCCCACAATACAGCTACAGAATAGGAAGATGGTTACTATCTTTTTCTCCTGCAAACAAAACACCTGTTTTGACTCTGGAGATCTGAGTTCAGATTCATGCTTGGTCTTAATCAGTACGTGACCTTGGCGAAGTTGCTCTTCCTTGAAATGAATTGGTTTCCGCAGGCATGAAACTGCAGTGAAAAGGCTCACGAAGATTCTGCAGTGCTGCCCACATCACGCTCACTGCCCACAGGCACAGGGCTCCCCTTCTGCTGCTTCTGTATGAAGGCTGTAACCTATTCTTACCGACCTGCAAAGTGGAAAGCTTGCAGCATCCCCTGCAACCTATGGTGTTCTCTAGCCATTCCATGAGGTGTTATTTTTCCTCCATAATGCTAACTGGAGTTTCTGTTGCTGCAGAACAAGTCCACTACCAGCAGCCTTATCCACTGTAAATGCAGGAGTCTTAAAATCTCACAAAATGCTGCATTTAATAGTACAGAGAACCTTACTGTAACAAAGATGAGCAATACCTGTGTAGCTTTCCTCCTCTGTGGACTTTCCCTGGTCTTCCTCTTTTTACTAATTTATTTTTAGCATGATTTTTTCTGACCTTTATGGGTTTTGGTAGTTGCATCTCATGTTTAACTTTAAGCTTTCTGACTTTACATGTCTGCATTCTTCCTTGGCATGTGTCTCATCCAGTTCCACTTTCTGAGCACTTCTTTGTTGTACCCGAGGCCTTTCAGTGAGACTCAGCCCTTTTGTAGCTCTCTGCCTCAATGGCCTAAATCTTCTTTTATAGCAGTTATTCTCTTACTTCACTTCCAGTTTTCCATTTCCGGCTTTTCTGAACCTCTTTTCCCCTTACCAACAATATGAAATCTTACCTGCCAGTTCATTGAGATCCATTTGGTTTTTATTTTGCTGTTTTTCCTTTGAACACATCATTGTTCTACCAAGGTACTTTTCATCCTCATGTTTTCCGTTAGTCCTCCTCTGTTGTTTGTGATAAGGTACTGAAAATGGATTCCAGTTCAGTTCTCCATCAGAATAGAAAACATCACTGGTGACTTTAAAACTGTACAGAGTATCTGTGTCCCTCTGTCCTGACATGTGAAATCCCTCGATTCAACCAAGTCCCATCCTTTGGAAATTTCCTCTGGGGTCTCTCAGAAAAAAAAAGCCTTTAATGGATTCTCTTTGGTGATTTGAAGCAGTCCCACTATATTTCACTTTGAAGAGCTTTGAAATCTTTAAGGTAGGAGGTATAACCTTGCTTTGAGGTCATACGGTCACACTGTGGAAGGTGAACTTAAAAATAACAGCTTTAAACGTTGGTGTTTGAGATGGCAATGTTCAGGTTATGAAGCAGGCTCTGAAAGCTGCACTGTTTCCCATCCTTCTGCTTGCAGGGACTGGTGGTCAGAGATCTCTCTTCACTCTGTTTTCAGTCCTCTGGGCACACCACGTGTCAGACATGGAGCATCCTGTGGATAGCATCCTCTGGATAGTAGCACTGGTTCCTCCTCCTGTCTGCTCGTTACAGGGAGGCTGCAGAGCATTTTCTCTTTACCGCTGTCTGATAGCATTTCTGATTGCTGACCCTCCTCCTTCCGGCTCCCAGGATGGCTTTAGCTACTGAAACCCAGTGAAGGGTTTGGTTCTATCTTTCCATGCACACACATCCCAGCATCCTGCGAGAACTGACAGATATGTATGCTAATCTTATTTAATCTGTTTTATCTTCTGCATTTATCTCTCATTGCACCGGATTTCAAAACAGCGTGCTGTGTGAAGATCTGATTTTTTGCAGTTGTAATGAAGCGTATCTAATGAAGATGGCAGTAATAAAAACAAAAACAACTGTTGCTTGCTAGCTCAGCAAAATGGTAGTCACTTCCCTCTTTTGTATGGATATGGAGTCTCTTTCCTGTGTATACATTTTATTGGATGAACTTTAGCCACAAGTGTAAATCCTGAGCAACGTGTTCAAAACTGCTTCAATAAGCCAACAGCACAACTTCCATTCAAATCAAAACTAATACAACCTTTAGACACTGGAGGTGGTACTTCTGAGAGGATGCAATGTAATTAAAGGTGTGAAGTCATTGACTGTGAAGGATATTGAACCAGCAAGTGATCTTATCAGTCAAGGATGGTGCAACCAGAGATATCAGTAGCCAAGGATTAGCATTGGTAATCATGGTTGAAAGTGTAAATAACAGTTTATAGTTGAGATAAGCTGACTGTGTGTGTCTGTCCCTCATTGTTCTAAGTTTGATGGCATCCTGCCTTCCTCTTAGTTTGAAACTGGGGAAGGAAAAATCTAATGGCTGGGCAGTAAAGCTTATAGGAAGTTCAGTTATGTTGTATACTCACATGCCTTTTTTTCCTTTTAGCTCTCTGTCCTAATGTCATAAATCAGCGGCACTTGAGAACTCTGAATTATCTCTTTTACAAGAGGTTTGTGGAGGTATGTTTCTGTATTGTGTGGCATGGCTGTGAATGAGTTTTTGTTTGCTTTTGCATTCTGAATAACTGATACCACAGAAACACATTGACTGTATGTGAAGAAGCTCCTGCGACAGTTATTATATAGGTGTGCTGGCTATGCTGCCAGACCTGTGTGTTCTGCTAGAGAAAAGCTGCTGTGTCCTTTCATATTCCAATGACCAGTAGTTGTCATTACACATATCTGGGTCCTTGTTCACCTGTGCCCTCAGCAGTGCCCTGGGACACGTGTACATCAGCACGTAGGTGGTAAGGGGGGACTCTCCCCTGGTCCAGTTTCTCTCAACCGTCACAAACAGACTGGAGAAATATTGCATAGAGAAGACTTTATTTTTTATTTTCTGAATTTAAGAGCACTGCTGTTTAAGAACTGCTCTGTTCCTTGTAGTCACTTCTTCGTTACTGGTGGCCTGCCTGTGATAGGTGCAGTCCCAAACCTGCCACGGACATTTTTTGTGCTAGCAGCCTTGTTTCTACTGAGCCAAATGGGAGTGCTTTCAGCTCCTGAACGACTGTCTGAACTAACTGTACTTTTGCCCAACTTCCGAGTCCTCTTTCCAAGCACACTGGTACTTGTCCTGGCACTGAGGGCTTCTAAAAACAGGAAGATGCCATTAATTCTTTCTGAGCAGCATTTTCCAGGAGGCAACTGGAGTTTGACTTGCATTTAATTCCAGATTTGCTTGATAGTGCTTTCTCCTCCCCTCTCGTGAGTGAGCTGAGCCAAGTCACTGCCCTTTGAATCACAGAATCACACACAGAATGGCCAGGGTTGGAAGGGACCTCAAGGATCACGAAGCTCCAACCCCCTGCCACACGCAGGGCCACCAACCTCCACATTTCACACCAGCCCAGGCTGCCCAGGGCCCCATCCAACCTGGCCTTGAACACCTCCAGGGATGGACGGGGCATCCACAGCCTCTCTGGGCAGCTGTTCCAGCACCTCTCTCTTCTCATAGCAAAGAACTTCCCCCTGACATCCAACCTCAATCTTCCCTCCCTCAGCTTCAAACCATTTTCCCTTGTCCTGCAGTTATCTACCCTTTCCAAGAGTTTGTAGGCTCCCCTTAGGCACTGGAAGGCTGCAGTGAGGTCACCCCACAGCCTTCTTTTCTCCAGGCTGAACAAGCCCATCTCCCTCAGCCTGTCTTCATAGAGGAGCTGCTCCAGCCCCCTGATCATCTTTGTGGCTCCTCTGGCCCCTCTCTAACAGCTCCCTGTCTTTCTTTGGATGCTCTTGAGCACACTGCAGTGGGAAGCTCATTTCCCTTCTTGATAACAGTTTTGGTTATCCAGTTGGTTATCCAGATTTGGCTATCCTTGGATAACCAGTTTTGGTTAAATACTTAGATATTCTGGCATTCCCCACCCTGGGCCTGGCAGACTGTCTCAGCTGAGAATCAGTTTTTGCTCTGCTTTCTCTTCTTTCATGGAGTGGTATTTCACCAGCTGTAGTTCATAGAGGACTTCTTCCCTGTGGTTTCAGGAAGCTTTTTAACAGCAATTTCAGCGGCCTCGCACGTTGTTCCCGATTGATCCAGTCTTCAGAGATCCGCTTTGCAGGAAATGAGACACCTTCTCCAGAAGTGCTTTGTCTTTTTTTAAAAAGAGGATTCGTTTGAAGTTTGCTTTGAATGGGAAGATGTGGTCAAGTGGTGGTGATCTGATGACACTGCTCTGGCACAGGCAGTTCTGCTTCAGGCCCTCCTGATCCAGCATTAAGGGCTCTGATTCCTGCCTAGCAGAAGCACCGACACAGACCTGGGAGGCTAGGAGCATTCTGCATCCTTCATCACAGAGCTGTAGTGTTGGGTGATGTCATTCTAGGGAGCATTCACAGTGAAATTGATGAAAGCATTTGTCCAGGTGTATTTATTTAGCGAAGTGGAATGGATTCTTTATCTGGTGTTCTGCTCTCCCTGGCCTTCCATTTCCTTTGTTTTGCAGTATATGCTTGATTTAAAGTATCCAAGCTGGCCAGTAACTTCAGTTAAGGTACATTTGGCAGCTGTTTCTGGACACCATCCCTTCTTCTGAGAGCTCTTCGGTGTTCTGTGTTTACCATTCTCAGCTGTGTATGAGGTCTGATCAAATGGCTCCTTCATCTCAGTACTATTTAGATTACATGCTTGTATATCTCCAAGATATTTTCTGTGAGGCTCTTACTCCCTGTTTGCTCTCGCACCTTTCCATAGAAGTGGCACTAGTAGTCACTGTTACTCTGCCAGAAGCTGGGGGTGAGGCTCTGGCATCCATGGCAGATCAGTCTCTTGCAGCCTGCTTTCTTGGCAGAGTGGAGAACAGCTCCTATCCCAAGTTTCTCCCAAAGTTGGCTCTGAATTACATTTGAATGGGAATTTTAGCTTATCGGTTTCCTTTCCCAGGCCTCGTGATTTCAGAGGATTTTTCACGACTTGGCTGTGGAGAAGAGTTTGTCTTTTCATATTCTGGAGGCTCAGCACTGCAGATAATCCCTGAGATCATTTCCGTACTGGAGCGCAGGGGGGCAGCTCTGTCAGGCTGTGCCACAGAGGGGAACATTCTGGGGACACACTGCACATCTCCTGAGGAGAAGGCAGCTGCAACAGTCCACATGTTCCACCACAGCATGGCCTGTTTCAGCTCTGCTCAGTGATGTTTGATCAGTGCAGGAGCACCACTCAAGTAAAGGTGATTGCTTTTTATAAATGAGTCCCAACTCATTTATAAAGTTTGAGGCACTGCTGGGTGAGGAGCTGTGTTGCCCGTGTACTTCGATCTGATAGGGGCTTTTGTCTTATGTGATGTAGCTGCCCAAATTACACAGTCTAGGCTGTGTTTTTCTGCCATTCTCTGGCTGGTGACGTATGAGAAGCACAGGTTTCCCATGCATTCCTGTACGCATTCCTCAGTTGATGCCAGTGTTTAAGATGGTGTGTTAAATTTCATCTCGTTGTATGTAGCATTCTCCTTTCTGTAAAATGGCTCAGGAGTCATTTTGTCTTTTCAGAAAACCATGACTCAGGAGAACTGGACAGATCACGTTCAGGTGAGTATGGATTTCTCTCTCCCATTTTCTCAGGCTTTATTTGCTTGGGGGTTATTTTAAGGTGTTCAGAATAGACAACCAAATATTGGAGCCCAACTATTACAGTTTTACACTTCCTCACGCCTTTGTACTCACACTGCAAAACAGTCTGAGGATTCAGGGAAGAGCAAGGAATTAAAACTATATTTGAATTCCTGTGAGACTTTAAAAAATCCTGTTATAACTTTAGCTTTTGGATGATGTTATCAAATACACTCTTTGCTTCCTTGTGCTTATTTGTACAAATAATGAGGATGCTTAATTAAGAGGAGGAAGAGAAGAAATTTTCTTCAGGCAGCTAGCAAATTGTGTGAGTAAAACCAAACAAATGTCAGACTGCCCACTGAACAGCCCACTCAGATAACTCCCAGCAGTTTCGTTATGTGGCTGTCAGGTACTGTGACTTCTACATCCTGTGCTCCTGGCCATGAGTAGTTTTAATAACGCAGGAAAAAGTTTTTTGTTTTTTCTTGATGTGTAACAGGAGAGTTCAGGCAACTGTGTTTTGGCCTGAACCTACAATAAATACATAATATGATTATGAAATGCTGAGAAATTCCATGGTGATAAACCATTAGTGACTGTATACACCCAGCCACGTGAGATGCTGTGCAGTGTCTGTACACACCAGATTTGGTTGCACTTCCAACATGAGATGTTTCTTCTCCCTTCCATGAGGTAGAAGGAAAAGGGACAGTGCCAGTTCATGAGGAAGGGATTCTTAAGACAGACGGATGACAAGACAGCCAGCATCCCTTTGGGGTAATTTTGAAACCTACTCTGTGTCTTTCTGAGCTGAATATTCAACTTTCACGTGTAGCATAGTGTACCCTTGCAAGATGCCAGACTTTGTGAGAGAAGGTTTGGTCTCAGCTCTTGATCTCAGTGATCTTTTAAGCATATTTGTGGTTTTCCTTTGACTCCCACAGGCTTGACGGCCAACACAAGTGCTGGCTTCTTGCCGGATCAGGACCTGAGATGGGATTGGCCATGAGGGTGTAGGAAACATCATTGTCACAGCTTTAGTGTGCTCGGTGAAGGAGTTTCTGCCAGTGCAATGGGGTGGATAGTGGGAAAAACCTCTAAAAGCCTCCTAGTTAACATACATAATTACAGATCATGTCAGTCATCTGTAGAGATGGGACACATGGCAGTAGATGCTCAGGAAAGTTTGGTGGCTGGTAGGAGCTCAGCTGGATGATGGACTGTGGCAGGAGATCGTCTTTGCTTTCACCAACCAATGCAAACGTTGTGTTTCCTGATTGCTACAGCTTACCCAGTTTTGATAGCTGTGTAATTACCACATGGGTAGTGCTTAAACTTGCCTGTTATCAGTCCTAGCTCTTCTTGCTATCAGAGATTACTGTCTTTGGCATCACATTAAAGCAATCAGAACCTGTACCTGTGCATCTGGAGGAAACTGAAATAACTGCATGTGCAGCTAAGCTGCTGCTCCACGCTGCTAGCAGCATGGCTGCTCCAAGGAGAAGAAAAGGAAAATCCCTGGACATGCTTTGTTTACCAGTGCAAAGCCCAAGGCTGACTGTAACTGTTTTTGCAAGATTGGGCTTTACCTGAGGGAAACAGTACTTCTCACTCAGAATTTCACTAATGACTTGGCATGTTTTGACCAAACAACAACAACAACAACAACAACAACAACAACAAAAGTCTATTAGGCACTGCCTTCTAGGGCTGGAAATAGCTGTGGTTGGTGCTGTGTGTTCCATTTGTGCATTTAGTTCAGGCTCACTGCAAGTTTTGGTGCCTTGAGCTCTGTTTGGTGATGCAGCACTGAGTGGGAAGCAGGGGGAGGGATGCAGAGTGACCCCTGGGTCCTCTGGGGCAGAGGGAACCAACACTCCCAAAAAACTCCATGATTGACAACAGCCAGAACTTTTGTATAGAATTTTTTTTCTGTTTTAAGTCGAAAGACGCTGAAAGTTTCCATGGGTTTAAAGCCCTTTTTTTTTTTTTTTTTTTTTAAATTCTGTGCTGCTTCCATAACAAAAGTCTGAAGTTTTACAGATATCAAGAACCCTGGTCCAAGTGCAGCCCCCCTTATTCACTGGGGCTGACCACATTCGGTATGGCAGTCATGGTGTTTCTTTCTGTTCACCCAAAGCAGCACAAGTGCAGAATTTTCCTGTTCCTAGCCTGTAGGATGAACGAAGGTGTAGTGCTGACTGCTCCTACAAAAGGCAGAAGCTCTGTAGTTAATTGTGGGGCCAACAGAACCTGTTCTCAGTCCTGTAGGAAACTGGTTTTGCCCTCTCCTGCCTGCTGTGCTGGCCAGGCTGCAGCTGAGCAGGCAGGGATGGCAGCCGTGGGCAGGCAGGGGCTGGAGGGAAAGCAAAGGAATAAAAACGTCTTCATCCCGTAGGGAAAATGCCCTCATCAACTGCCTGTTGGCAAGCCTTGCCAGCCCTGGAGGAGAGCTATGCTTTGTGTGTCTTCTCCAAGCACAGATACCTCGGGGCACAGGGAGGGGAAGAGCACTCTTCTTGCACAGTGCCAGCTAACTGAGCCTGTGAGCCCTGTGCAAACACACAGGGAGAGTGCCTGTCCTCACAAGCACAGGGGAAGGTGTGTAGGGTATTGATGGTAGATATGCAGGAGAAAAACAGGCAGGGCTTGAGCCAGTTGTCTGCTTTGCTGTGTGCCCTTCTGCTCCCATTTTTGCATGTTTAATGTTTTTCATAGCCTTAGCCAGCTGCAGCAGGTTAAGAGAATTGGGTACAAAAACTGCAGACCAACCGGTGCGATGCTGATCACACATGTTGAGGAGCAGTCTTCCTGCCAGGGAAATTCTGCCAGAGAGAATCACTTTGAGACTAAAAAGTGTGGTAGGCATTTTTCATGGAATCATTGAATCATTTGAGTTGGAAGGGACCCTTACAGCCATCTGCTCCCACTCCCTGCAGTGCACAGGGACACCCACAGCTCCAGCAGTGCTCACAGCCCCAGCAGCCCGAGCTTGGCTGTCTGCAGGGATGGGGCACCACCACCTCTGTGCAACCCGTGCAGTGCCTCACTGCCCTTACTGTCAAGAATTTCTTCCTTATATCCAATCTACATCTCCCATCTTTTAGTTTGAAGCCATTTCCCCTCGTGCTGTCATAACAGCCCCTGCTGAAGAGTCTGTCCCCTCCCTTCTCACAACCTGTAGATGCTGACAGCTGCCCCCAGCTCTCCCCACAGCCTTCTCTTCTCCAGGCTGCACAGCCCCAGCTCTCAGCCTGTCCTCACAGGAGGTGTTCCGTCCCTGCGACCATTTCAGGGGCCCTCCAGCAGGTCTGTGTCTCTCACGCACTGAGCGCTCCCCACCAGGTTGCTCCAGGTGAGGTCTCACAGCACAGAGCAGAGGGGCAGATCCCCTCCCTGCCCTGCTGGCACGTTACTTTGGATGCAGCCCAGGGTACAGTTGGCTCTCTGGGCTGTGAGGGCACAGCGCTGGCCCACGTCCAGCTGCTGTCCAGCAATACCACCAGGTCTTTTTTGTCAGGACTGTGCTTTGTCCTTACATCCTCCAGCTTGCACTGATAGCAGGGCTGCCAGACCTTGTACTTGGAACCCTATGAGGTTCTCCTGGGCCCACGGCTCAGCCTGTCTGGGTCCCTTTGAATGGCATCCCATCCCTTGGGTGTGTAGAATGCACCTCACAGCTTGGTGTCATCTGCGAACTGCCAAGGGTGCACTCAGCTCCACTGATGAAGATGTTAAGGAGCACCGGTCCCAGCACTGACCCTTGTGGGACACCACTTATCTCTGACCTCCATCTGGACGCCGAGTCTTGCTTTTTCATCATCTGCCAAGCTTTTAAAAAGTGAGCACACACAGACCAGTAACGGGGGTGAGGGACGCAGGGAAGCGACTCAGCTTGCTACTGGCACTGGTTTAGCTGTCAGACAGAATCTGCAGTACTCGTGCAATGCTGGTGACACAGCATGGCACCTACTGGAGAGCACTCCGTCCCTTCTGAGTGGCTGCTGGAGGCCGAGGACATCTCAAACTGCACCCATCATCTGGCTTTGGTGCTCTGAAGATCTCTGGTTAAAGCAGGAATGGGAGGGTCAGGTACTTTTCTGCACCTCTTAGGATACAGTGCTCCCAGGGATGTTTCTGGGATGATCTTGCAATTGTGCCCATCCCGTGCCACTGTGCTCCTTTTGTGTAAAGTCACCCACGACCCTTCAGATCCAGTGTGGTTTGTGGAACAGGAACTGAGAGCTGCCAGGGAAGCTCTGAGGTCCTGATACACCCACAGGTGACACTCTTACACTGGCAAGGAAAGGCTGGGGTATCTGAATTGGGTACAGGGGAATGATGGAATACTCTGGGTGTTTTCTGAACAATTAGATCCCAGAAAGCACATGCACGCTTGGCAGTTCTAACATCTGGAGTATTTTTGCAGGAAATCATTCAACTGCAGCAGAACTAACCAGTTAGAACAGTTTGAAATGTTATTTCAAGGTACTTTAGTCTGGAAACTATATATATGTTTGCGTGGACTTCTGCTGTGAAATTCCTTTTCCCATGGAGCAGAGCAGGGTGACAGAGAACAGCAAAATGACTCTTAATTTGGGGCAGTAACTAGAATATGGTGTTGAACAAAGTTAAAACCAGTTTGTTTGTTTAGGACTGTGAGCGTGTAATTACTTATTTTGCAAGATCTCTGGGACAGTGAAGTGGTAGATATGGTGATGTTGAGCCAAAGGTCTTTTGGTGGCTAAATCAAAAAGCTTCCCACGGTCATTTCTGTGCTACTGTTTGCACAGGGGAAACTGTCCATTTATTCTTCATATTTTAAATCCTAAACCGTTCCAAAAGGGGCACTCAGAAAAAAATGCTGGTGTTTGAAACAATACTCCATGTTCTTCAGGCATTCATTGTGAGCTGTGGCTCAGCGTCCTTCCATTCATCCATCTGCCCGTCCATCCGTCTGTCCAACCCTTTTTGCCAGCAAGTTGTTGGCACCAGTCTGTCCTTCATGGCACGTGCGACTTGAGAGAAGGGCACCTGGAAAGCAGCCCCTGTAGTGCAGCTCTCCATCGTGCTCTGGTCTTGCATGAGATCAGAGCAGATGAGCTGTGCAGCTGTTCCCCGTGTGCGGTGCTGGGAGAGGCTGCAGCAAATCTCCTCTCCTTCTCCAGCTGTGACAATGAGATAACATCTATTTTCAGATTTCTGACAATGCAAATCAAACCCTGTGAGCTCATACGTCTCGTTCTCTGGTGGCTGGGGGTGAGATGCTGGTAATTCAGAGCAAATGTATAACCTGAGCTCCACTAACATTCTAGGGATGTTATTCTACATTACAGATAGCATGTAGAGATCTGCCAAGCAGTAGATGTAAAAGTAAAGTGCCTTCCTTTATGCATGATACATTTGAAAAACTTTTGCAATTTCTGGTCCTTAGTAGGTGTAAATTATCTTACATTACAGCAAGGAATTGATGGAGTCTGATTTATTTAACTAGTTAAATAAATGAGAAAAATCTAAATGGCAAACATCCTCAGTGACACCAAGATCTAATGCAGTGTCTCTCAACAGGACCATTTTGACCCCAATTAAAATGTAACCACGTATGGAATAAAATGTAAGAGCTATTATACTCAAGAAAGTGATTTTGAGGGGTATTTAAATAGCAGAATGCAATTACTTTCTTTTTTTTTTTTTTTTTAAGTTCTTGTGGCCAGAACACCTGGCCAATAATTCTTCTCTGGGGAATCTTTAATAAGAACAAGAGGTCAGAAAGGCCGCTTTGCAAACAGCCATATCTGGTGTCTTTCCCTAGGAGCCCTGAGCTGAGGCAAACTTCTAAATTGGCTCGAGATTGTTTTGAGTACTGCAGTGTCCCCGTAGTGTAAGTAACTTAATATCTGTAGGGAATTAGGCAATCTCTGCGATGCAAATGGGAATTATATTCAGGAGGTGATTAATAAACGATGTGTTTTGCAGTATAAGTCTGCCTGTCAAATTACCTTTCACTCTCTTTGAGTGGACTGTTTATTCAGGGATGTAATGGATTTCATCACTCAGACATTAAATCTAGACTGGCTGTTTTCCTGGAAGGTAGAAACCAGAAGGAGTTCAGCCAGGCGCGGTGTGGTGTCCCTCAGCAGTATGTCTGGCCTCTTTTCCTGCAGGCACAGAGCTGGTGGGTGATTGCTTTAGCTCCTTCTGGCCCTACAGCCACGGGGGGAATCAGTGCTCAGGAGCTGCTCGGTGCTCTGCCCTGTGCTGGGCTCAGGTGCTGTCCCACTGGGATCCCTGGCAGTGATGCTTTCTATCTGTTAAAACCTTACAGGATTTCTTCCCCCATGCTGCTCTCATTGCTCTTTCCATCCCTCTTCCTGCAGTTTGTCCCCTGCTCAGAGGCCGACCACCAGCTCAGCGGTGGTGGGAATGTTTCCATTCTTGATCCTGGCAGCCAACTCCTCTGCTTCTGCCCCAGCCCTTTTTCTTTACGTTCACTGTTCTTATCAGAGGTCTCTGGAGAGACCATACAGCCACACCATGATGTAAGAGAATACTGTACCTGAGGGGATAGTAAAGCATGGGCAGTTCAATTGGGCGATGCAAGTAGCAGGCAATGTAAGGATTTCCTTCTATTTTTCAGTTCAGTTTGTGAGTGGCGTTGTGCACTCACTGATAGCTGAAACACCATCAGATCTGCAGAGCAAAAGGGCTGATGCAGAAAACAGGTACATCCGTGGATGTGTCTGGAAAAGCATGCTGTGATTCTTCAGTTACATGCTGCTTTCTGGACGGAGAGCAGTAAAATATGTGTCTCTACTAATGAAGTTAGCACTGTTGTTCTAAAAGAAATGGGAACTTCTCATTTAACAAACTGCAGCTGTTACGGGGGAAATACTTGGGAAAAGCCAAAGATGCTGTGCCTTCCATTCCTTCCTATCTAGAGAAAAGTTAGCAAAGGATGTTATATATATGCTTAAAAATAAAGACCTCAGTGTACCTCCTGCCCATCTCAGAGGGGACTGTTATGTGTTAGACCTGGAGGGCAGCTGTGCCTAATCATCATTATCATCGTTTTATTTATCATCCGGCTATTTCGAGATAAATTGTGGTGAAGCACAAACATACTGATCAGTTCCAGTGGAATTTTATGCTAGGTGCAAATAAGCTGTGATTTTTTTTTCCACGGTGTCCACCAAAAAGATAAGAAAAAGTCAGCTGCAAGTTTTTCTGGAGGGGTGGGAGATGGGTTTGTTCAATAACCTTGGAAAATCAGCTCACATTTGCTTAAGTAAGAATCTACAAGGGCCAAGCTCGTGGAATTCAGCAGAAGCTTGTGGGATCTGAGTGTCCATCTCCTGCTTCAGCGAGGTGCTGGTAAGGAATTGTTCTGAGAGCTCAGCACCTCCGCTGTAAAAAGTATGTCCAGATAGCCTTTATGTACACACACAGTCCCAGAGAGTGAAGAGAAGGAAAATGGAGAGAACACTGGAGAAAAAAATTATCTGTAGAATTGTTTCAGTATGTTAGAGGTGCTTTCTGACCTTAAAACTCCTGCAGCCAGACAGCACTAGCTTGCTGCTAAGCAGCATAACAACATTTCTGTCACTGGCATGCATTCATTCAAAGGCACAGCTTCATCAGAAAGAGATTTGGTATGGTATAAAAAAGAGGGTAATTGGCTTATGGCTGTAGGTTGAAAGGTCAGCGTTAGATTAAAGAGTAAGACCTTCAGCAAGCTGTTAGACTCAACTGATATGCCCTGGTGGGATGCTTAATTCAACCAAATTGGAAAAACATTGCTTTTGTGGGTAATATAGGAAGTACTGTCATTCAAAACATTATAGGAGCACGTGGGACACCTGAGGTCCTTAAAAGCTACATCATGAGTCTGTCGTCGTAGTTTCCAGGATGCCTCTTACTGACTCCAAACTGCATCAGCTACAGGGACAGTAAGGACAGTGTCATTGCTCTAGAGCTTAACGCAAACAAATGCCCATGTTCTTTCAGCAATAATGCAAAGGGAATTTTATGAGGAGTGCTAGCAGTGGCTCCTCCGGCAGAAACAGGCAAAGAAGAGGACGAGACACTCAGCTTTCTGCTTTGTATGGCAGCACAGAACGACAGGATGCGTTCACTGCCCATTTGCACAAAGCTTTGTACATTTTCACACACATGCACAGATCCACTCTCATGTTCTCATCCGGCCAACAGTAAAGCTACCCGGTCATTCAATAATCATCCCAGCTTATTTAAAAAACCCTGTAATTGATCGGTGCCTGCCTGAGTGCTTCCTCAGGTAGATACCAGGCTGTAAAGGCCTGTGCAAATCAGCTGCCTCTCACAGAGATGGCTGGGCCATTTGCAATTGATAGTTTGGCTGCCTTACACTTCTAGGCGAGATTAGTTCACCAGTTCCCTGCCAAGAGGGGAACCACATAAACAGAGGATTGTTTGAGAAGGAAAAAAGTTCCTCTGGATGGAGAAGTCATGTAAATAGGAAGAAACAGGAAACTAATCTTCCCTTGTTCGCTCTGAAAGAATGTGTATCTCTGAGGAATGTTGTAATTATGGATTTAGGAAATCAGTCCAATTTGCCGGGGTGTGAATTTCAGGGTTCATTCAGTCAACCCTCTCAAGTATTTCTCCTTCAGAACAAAAAAATCACTGGGAGTGTAAATGCACCGAAAGAGATTAAAGGAGAGGAAAACCCTCTGCCAAGCTTTCCTTTTGGTAAAGATCCCACAGAGATACCTTTATTGCCTTGGCTGTGAGCCAGATGGGGTTTGCGATGGGTAAAATAAGTGGTAACCCACATTTTTCTTGTGGGTGTCTATTTATCATAGGCCAGTGATGGGAGGAGCGAGGGCTCCCGAACAAATATTTTCATCGCCAACTTTTCGCTTATTCGCCTGGAAGGCTTTCCTGGATACGAGGTGCCCCCTGTTACAGGCCTTCTAACTGAGGTAGTGATGCAGCTGAGAACCTGCAGCTCTCTGATGTGGAGCTGTTTCTGCATGAGAAGTGCAGCTCAGAGGGGCATTGCCAGGCATCAGGGCTGCATCCAGACAGCGTGGTGTGGAAGGGCCCCTACGGGAGGCTGAGGCAGGACAAAGTGATGGGGGATTCCTGTTTTGTTGTTTGCCTTCGTAACAGCATTTGGACCAGAGCAGAGAGAGTGGAGTAGGAAGAGAAGGAGAAAGAGGTTTCCAAGGCTCTTCCCTTGCCAACAGGTTCTGATGAGTCTGCATTGGCTGTGTGGAGCTGACCTGGGCACCAGCAGTGAATAATCCTGCTCTGCTGGGGACCACAGAATTCCAGCTGTCCTTACAAAGGAGTTTATGAATCCTCGTTATGCATGTGGCTGTGTATGGGAACATTTAATTGAGCGATTGGTTAGATTAATTGGTATACTGGTTTAGCTTGTTAGGGATAATATTACGGTTTTCCAAGACAAATGGGAAGGCGTCGTGGTGGCTTCAGTTCCTCTGCATCCTGATAAACTGATTAAATGTAATCCTGAGCCTCACAGCAGAGGAGACACAGCGACAGTGGTTTTGTTCCTGCAGGCTCTTCCTCTCTGCACATCTGCAGCTCCCGCAGTCCTGCAGCGAAGCAGAGCTTTGCTCTCTGTTCTCATCCCCACAACACCGCCGTTCTCTGGCAGTGCGTGGCTGTCGCTGCAGCCCCTTGCTGTGCTTTTGTAGCTGCAGCGGAGCTCCTGCAGACAGCTCCTGTAGTGTGAGTGGATGTCATACGCTTCTGCTGAGTTGGATTTTGAGATGATCACGTTCTGATAGCAATCCTTCAGGCAGCCTCAGACCTCTGTTAGGTCGTAGTTTAACAGGCAGCGCCATATTTTCCTTGTGCAGGATTTCACGCTTCAGGACACAAAATAAAATAGAGTTATGTTATGGTGACATTTGTAGAAAGTTTATGAAAGTGCTTGGCAAGTAAATGAACCCTCTTAGGCTTGAGGGAACAGGGGAATGTTGTTGGATCGTAGACTGGGTGAACTTCAGTAGCAGCCTAGGTCACAATGTGAAATGTGTGGTGGGAGCCCTCGCTTTCTTAAAATGGGGAGCAGTTGGCTGTTTGCCACTGTGACACTTTGTTCGTGTGTGTGTGACAGGATGACAAAAGGCTGATAGATAAACGCTACTTCAGAATACACTGGGAAGATAAGGGATGCCAGTTTGTCTTCAATGCACTGTTATTGGTCTCAGACAAAGCATCTACTGTGATAAGTAACATATTACTTTGCACTCTGAAAGAGCTTGGCCCATTTCCCCATCCTCATTCATCTTCAGTCTTGCCAAGTGCTGGAATCTTCCCAGAAAATATCTCCAGCCTGCCATCGTGGGACCGAGAGGTGTGAGAAATCTGGAAGCATATAAAAGCAAGTCCATGGTCCTTTGCTGATCCCTGTGATGAGTAACATTCAGCAATCTAGGGGCCGGGTTAGGTTAGAATTCAGAAGATGCCTCTGCAGCAATAGTGAAAAAGAATTTTTAGTCTATCTGTTAAGAAATTGTATTCATGTTGGATTTTTAAGGATGCCATGTGATTATTTCTTTCTTCAAACTGACCCTGTCTGAATAGGGTTAGTTTGGCTCTACAGCACATAAGGGCATATGTCTGCAACATTCCCTGAGCAAGCAGAGGAGGGGAGGATAAATACTGCAGGTGAATGCACCCTGATTTTGTGCATCCATATACCTGGAGCTGTTGTGGGACGTAGATAAGGAACGTGAGTTAATTATGGGGTGAAAAGACAGAAGCTCTGGTGTTCCCTCTGTGAAAGTCCCTCAAAGTGTCAGGCTGTACCTATGCTACTAAACAGAAGAGAACCATGAAATGATCCCTGGCCCAGCCCAGGAGTCACCGCCAACACATCCACGTGGCTTGGGCTGCCTTCCCTCCTGCGAGGTCTGGCTGACGCAGACAGTGGCACGGGTGGAGGGACAGATGCATAAGCATGGAGGGGTGGGGTCTTTTGCTAATGCCATTCTGCAGGCCCAGCTGGTGGCTGGGCAGACAGTACGAGCAGATTTTTCAGAGCAGCACTGAAGAGGCTGATGGGTGCTGTGAAGGACTGCTCAGTTGTTCAGAGTTGTGTTTTTTGTTGGGTATTTTTTTTGTTTTTACATCTCAAATCCTTGCTTAACATTTGTTGAAAACGCTCACTCCTCAGTTCCAACTTTGAAAGCAGAATCCATTCTTTTCCCTCTGCACCTTCTCTCGCCCGTGGCAGGATGAGCAGATTTTGGAGACGTGATGATTTCATTTGGCGAGGACGAAGAACTTCCCTCAGGGGCTGCCTGCTACGAGTTTGGAAAGAATCCCAACGCAGGAAATGTATTTTGGATCTCCGTGTCATATTGTTGAGCCCGATCAGGGCCCTTCTGTATTCTGGTTAGACGAGATCTTGGGTGTTCTCAGCTGGGGAGGTGCTGGGGACTTGAAAGCAGCCATCGCTGCAAGAAGCTGCGTGTCTTCGTGAAGAGAACAGCTGCGATGCAGGGCAGGGCAGCACCGATCACAGAACCCGAGTGGTTTCAGCTTGAAGGAGCCTGTAGAGGCCCTGCCCGGCTCCACAGCCGCACTGGACTCTTTTCAGCACTTTGGCACTCTTGCTTTTTTTTTTTTCCCTTTATAAAATCATGGAATGGCTTAAATTGGAAGGGACCTTAAAGATTATCCAGTTCCAACCTCCCACCAGCTCAGCTGCTCAGGATCCCATCCAACCCAGCCTCGAGTGCCTCCAGCGATGGGCAGCCCCAGCTCTGGGCAGCAGTGCCAGGGCCTCACGGCTCTCTGAGGAAAGGATTTTCCCTTCACATCTAAACTAAATCTCTTCTAGCTTAAAGCCATTCCCCCTATCACTGTCACACAGTGTAAAAAGTCGGTCCTCCTCCTTCTTGCAAGCTCCCTTCAAGTGCCTACTTGTCATTTCTGAAAGGCTCTGCCTCCACTTTTTTCCCTGGCAGCCCGTGGTACGGCAGAAAAGAACAGTCGCATTCCTCGCGCACCCCAGCTCAGCCTTCGTCGGGCTGACCGAGCCGAGCTCCCTCCGCTCCTCGTACAGTGCTGCAGCCCAGCAGCCAGCCCAGGGCTCCCTGCTGCCCTCTCTCCTATTGATCCACTTCTCATTTGCACCGGGTGCCAAAACCAAGCCCCAGATCCCAGAGCCAGACCCCAGGTCCCCAAACCATGCCCTGAATCCCAGAACCAGGCTCCGAGTCTGCAATGCCCGACGCCGCGGTGCTGCACGCCCGGCGCAGGAGGCAGGGCCCCTTCCCTCAGCGCCCGGCTGTGCCGCGGCTGGGCTTGCAGGTCTCCCGGTGGGTTTTAACAGACAAGCTAGACATTCATATTTCTTCTGGCCGCCGTCTGATGCGGCGTCTGGACTTCTGGGCAACAAATTGCGTTGGCGAGGTGGTGAGAGCTGCAGAGGGGGAGCGGTCCAGGCTCAGCCCCGGCCGGGGCCCGCAACCAGCCGCTCCTTCCCGGTGTCCCCGCAGCCCCCCGACGGGAGCCGGGCACGTTGTCTTCCGTCGTTGCTTTCGCCTTGATCCGAGCGATATGTTAAGTTAGGCTCCTCTGAATGGCCTCTCCAAGAGCCGGCTCCCCCGGTTGATGGCGGGGAGGCTGGGAAGCCGAGGCTCCTGATTCACAAAGGTAGTGTGAACATGCCCCAGGGAGCCCATTGCCAAAGCCGTGTTGAAAGAGAGAAGAAAGACCACTTCCCCGCCATTGATGTGGTAATGGCCTCCAGAACACTGAAGTGTGGCTCTGTCAATGACGCACTGATCGCTATCTGAAAGTCAGTCTTCGGGGATATGAATGGAGGCTATTTTGTTCTTCTTCGGTTCCTAAATTAGTGCATCTGAGCAGCCAGCGCTGGGAGAGAGAGCGCAGCTCAAGTGGTGAGAAAGTCCGTCTTTCTCATGCTGCTGCCTTTGTGCGCTGCCCGCGGGTGAGCGGCCGGCTGCTCTCCCGAGGAGCCTCGCACTGCGGGGCGAGCGAGGCGGGCATCTCGTAGCCGAGAGCCGTCGGTGTGCGGCGGCATCGGCAGGTCGGGATCCTCTTCTCCGGGAGAACCGGCCGTGGTGCCGCTCGGGGTCCCCGCCCCGCTCCCACCTGTAGATCCTTTCCACGAACGAGTTACTAACGGTGCCAACTGCTGTGCGGAAACCTCCCTCACAAATAAAGCTGCAGTGAAAGCACGGTCGGATGCTCCGGGGAACCTGGAGGCACCTGCAGCATCGCAGCGACCCCAGGAGTGCGCCTCACCTCCTCCGTTGCTTACAGCAGTTTTGTCCTTCGAGGTTTCATTTTCCCCTCTCTTACAGTGTCTGGCTCTAAAGCATCTTACGTGATATTTTCTCTGTGTTAACAGGACGTTTTTCTGCTGTTTCTATCAGCACTGAATAGCAGGGGAAATTGGCCAACACATTCAGAAGTTAAATGAAAATCTGGCCGCAGATATCGGTGTCACTGTGGTGTGAATAACTTCACTGCCTGGTTAAAGGTACTGGGGGAAAGCGGAGAATCGTATCAGGCAGAAATGCAGCTCAACTCACCCAGATGAAAGTAACCCAGGGCTGCTGAGGGTGGCTTCCAGAACAGATATTGTGTATTTGAATTCCACCTTACCGATAGCAGTGGAGGAATGCTGTGCTGTGGGTTAAGATCAGGGCATTCCATGATTCTGTAGCATTGCTGGCCTTGCTCTGAACTGACTGTTAGGAGCTGTGTGAGGCGTTTGGCTGGGGAAGAACTGGATTTACGGGTAGGCAATCTGCAGCAGTCATTTTGGAAAGCTTTAATCAGGGGTTGTTGTTGGTGTCAGGCATTTTATGTGGATTAAAGAATGCATGATATGTCCAGAACCTGGGGAAGTAACCAAGCCTCCTGGTACAGTCATCTTCTAGGCTAGGATGTGTGGCTGATGCTCATCAAACCGCTGTGCCGCTTTCCTCTCCATGTGTCCTAAAAACAAAAGGCATGAAATGTCACCCCGGGTGCAGTGTTTGGCCCTCCATCCGGACCCACGTCTTGTGGGACCACTTTCCACATTCTTGCTCCTTGCAGCGCTGTTGCGGTGGAAGCCTTTCCCCCTTATAGCAATGTTATTTCTTTTTATTCAAAGAAACAACAAATAACAAACAAAGCTATTTTCCATTTCAGAGTGCAAGATGTAATATCTCTGGAGACATTAACCTTCTTTCCAGAGTTGTTTTTGTGGTTGAAAGAATAAATCTGTTATCGTTAAAAAAAGAAAAAGATCTGCACCTCATTATTTCCAGAAATAAAGCTGACATGAGGAGATTTATTAACAATTGAACTGAAGAGAGATCCAACCCCAAAGACTTTGTGTTGTAGGAAAAAAGACAGAAAGACAATGGGATGGACACAGGGGAACCTAGAAGAGGGAATTGCTCTGCGATGTTAATAAGGAAATATGTTCGTTTGGGGAGGACTGTGAGAAGCAGCTTGGCACACCAGGCAGGAGTTCCTCCAGCACCCTTCTTGTCCAGGGCTTGGCTGAGCTCAGCTGCATGGAGATGTGAGATGCAGTGTGTGGGCTGGCATGGCCAGATGGAGGGCTGTGGGGGGAGGAAGTGTAGAGTGCAAAGCTGCAGTGTGGCAGCTGATCCTTTCCTGCACTGCCCGGCGCTGTGTTTCCCTTTCCTGCTTCCCTCCTGCAGCCGAGCGCCAGGCTGCCCCCTGTGCTCCCCCCATCCTGCTGTGCCTCCGAGGAGCAGCAGTGAAAGTCCCCCTGTGTGCCCATGGGAAGAGGAGCAGTGGCACAGACACGGTGCTGAGGTGGCATTTTTTAGGGGCAGGCTGGCTTTCCACGCGCACTACCTGGGATGCCAAATGTTCGTGGCTGTTCTTCCAGGCCTGTGCCCCCTCCTACGCCTCTCTGGGGTTTTTGGTTTGGGATGGTTTTTTGTTTGTTTGTTTATTTTCCTTCCCCTTTACCTCGAGGCCATCGCCAGGTTTGTTTCCTGATCTCTGCTCAGGGCTGTCTGCTTTGAAGAAAACTTCTCACCTTGGAGTTACTGAAGGAATGTGAGGAATGAGGCCCCGTGGCCCTGGCGTACCACCCTGCACTGCTGGCACCTGCGGGGCAAGGTGCCCACACCTGGGAACAGCCTCTGACCTGCAGGAGCTTGGTGGGGCAGCGAAGGAGGGGTAGCAGTAATGTGCACACCTGGGCACTTCATTCCTGTGGCCTTTTGCTACCCTAAAAAAATACTTGTCGGTAGTGCTAACAGCAGTATAGCTGTATATCTGCAGAACCTGATCCGCCGTGTAGAGTTTCAACTTGTTGTAGCAATTAAGTTTCCTTGACAATATTAACTTCTAAGGGAGATGGGTGAGTAAATCAGTCAGCAGGACTGGCTGGAGGAATGTGGGTCTGGCTGCGGTGGCTCTGGGCCATGTGTGAGCACAGGTGGGCTGGCTGGGCAGGGGTTGCTGCCACCCCCTGCAGCTCTCCTGGCTGTTGGGATCACCATACTCTAACTTCCTATTGCAGCTGTTCTGTCGCAGCGCCCTAAAGAGCATCCAGCAGGGTGGTGAACGAGAGAGCAGAGCTTTGGTGGATTTGAGTGTCAAGGAGGAGACTATTATGGGCCCTATTCGTCTGCTCATAGCTGCCATGGTGCCAGCGTGAGCAGCGAGCTGTGCTTCCCCACTGGATTAAGCCACAGACAGCAGTGAGTTTGTGCTCGTGCTCTTCTGAGCTCTGAAATGTGCTCAGGCACATGCACACTGTTCACTCCCACCAGAAAACATCTGGGGACAGGGAACATCTCAGACTGCCTTCCCCATCTGCAGGTGTGCATAACTCAGGCTCCTGCAGTGACACTTGAGATTGTGTTTGTGTAAGCAATAAGCCAGTCATCATGTCCACAGGGACCTGGAATAGATACTAAAGGAGAAATATCTGCTCTGGGTACCTCTTATAATCAGTGGGGTTAAAGTCGGACTTGCAGAGCAACCAATTTCCAGTCCAGGAGGGGACCACTGCCTGCCCGGACCCACTAGCTGTGCTAGCTGGGTCTGTGCTGGTGTTGCAGGATGTCTGCTCAGTATCTGCTGCATTTTGCTGCAGAAGGGACCTGGTGCCCCTGTTTTCACAGCAGTGATGTGCAAACTGAGCAATGAGCATTATCCTCACAGTGAACATCAGAGTGTGCTGCTCAGGAAAGCCTTACTGTGTCCTGCTTTGAACCCACGTGTGACTGGCAAATTGTAGAGTCCTAGTTATCCACGCAAGTAATCCCAAAGCTGGGCGAGACCCAATGCTACTGTCTTACCTGCAGCCATCCTATGGCCTTTTCCAGGATATCAGCATCCCTTCAGACCCGTGTGTACACACACAGCACGTAAATCAACCCAAAAGCCATCCTCTGCTATGGTTAGCTGGCTGATGAGCCCAAAGAGCTGTACTCACTGCTCAGTCGCTGCTTCTGATGGTGCTGAATATAATTAGTGTCTGAGATCAACCAAACAATTTGCCAGCCACCAGCCTGGCTACATGGCGTTGCTTTACCCTCACTTATCTCTGCTGCACCCATGGCTTTCAGACATATTTCCTGAATACAGTATACAAATACAATTCAGAGCTGCCTTGCTATTGAAGAATCCAAAGAGCCCGGTAAGCTCTGTCTCCTGGCAGAAAGAGGTGCAGCACTTGCTGGGAATAGTGCGAGTCCTGCAGCGCAGGGATTCCTGCTCCTTTCTGCACTGATTCAGGGCCCCTGGGGGGATGCTGTCTCCTTAGAGAGGTGAGATACACCCACAATGGACATTACAGTGACATCTCTTCACCTCTGATTCCTTCCAGAGCACAGTTGGAGAGAACCGATGGCTTCAGGGGCACCTGATACAGCTGCTGCTCAGGTACTGTGATTTGAACACAGCAGCAAGATGGGCACAACGCTGCAATTTGCCTGAGGAGATGCTGCCTTCTGAAGTGGCTGATGAGCTTCAAAAGCTTGAGATCCAAGAGAGGTAAATACCCCGTTTTGTGCCTGTTCAGTGTAGATTACTATCATACAAGGACTGTGTATTTGCTTAAAATAATCTACTATAATGCTTCCTTGGTGAGATAATTTTGCAAAAACTTCCTCCATTTAGTGAGATCACACCTTGGTGATGAACATGGCACATTTGCTTTTCATATGCCTGAAATTGTCTGGAAAGGTGCACTTAAAGCTCACTCATGAGAATTTAGAAGCTGTATAAGGTTGTTTCCTGCTGTGAGGGGTCTTCGGTCTCTGCCAGATCACCAGCACAAATGAAATGGTGTGTGTAGGATCTGAACACACATTTACCTTATTGGGTTGATTGCATGTTTTCCACATTCTCTGCATTCCCCACTGCACTGTAATCTGGTTGAATGTCTTTTGGGAGACTTGTGGACAACAAAGTAGTTTTAAAATTCCTCAAAATTTCCTAATTATATTTGTTTGGTTCCTCCTTTGACAGCTGTTAACCCAGTCTGTAGGTTTTGCTTCACCCAACACTCTGAGAAGCTATGGGGATTTTTGACAGTCCTAGAGGAGTTATGTTAATTGAATTTGGGATGAAACCAGACTCTCAGGCACAAATCTACCAAGTGATGTTCAGATGCCCTCAGCCCCCTGATTAGTTGCTGTCCCCTTTCCTTCCTCTGATGCAATCCCCACAGTGCAGTGCCACAGTTCCCCTCCTGCTTTGGAACCCCATGTTGTATGCAGCAGGTGAGCCAATGGAAGCTGTCTGATCCCCACAGTGCACTCCGTGTGGAGGCGTACCAAAGCTTGCAGTCCTGGTTCTGTGTTTTCTGGGTTTTCTGTGCTGTGTACTTTGGAGTTAACAGCCCCACATCATCCTCTTCATGCAGCAGTGTCCTACACAGTCACTTTGTTGTGCTGTATGGAGGAAGAAGGGTATAATGTGCTGAGCCTCAGTTGCTTGCTTTTTACTCATGAGTGATGGTGCTTCTGCCACACTTCAGTCACTCTGCCCACGAGCATTTTAAAGCAAATCTCTAAAGTAGTGTCGTGTTTGGCACTATTTCTTAAAGCGTTTTTTTCCTGCAGAAAGATCTGCACACTGCTGCTGGCTCCTGCAAGTCCTGAGGAACAGCACAGACTGCAGGTGGTGCATGTGGGGCTCTTCTCAGGATCTCACCCAGGAAATCTGGAACCTCGGGCTGGGTGAGGGCTGGTCCCATGAACCCCAGCTGGCAGCCTCTGTGCTGGCGTGTTCACCAGCCAAACTCCTGCAAGGCTGCAGGCTACCACAGTCCTTGGGTTCAGAGTAATTACTGTCGCTTTGCTGGCCTGTTGCAAGCAGCATTTTCTCTACTTGTTCAAGAGCAGGAATTTATCTAATTGGATTCTGTGCACAGAAGAGCACCAATCCCTGACCACTCAATGCAAATGCAGGACAGCTGTGGGCTGTGTGGTTTTGGTGGAGCATAGCTCAAAGCCTTGCTGACGTTTGAGGAGCAATTGCATTTTTCCAGGTAGAGTCAGGGCTTTTGTCAAAAAACAAAAGAAGCAGCAGAACCACGATGCATTGGGTCCCTTAGGACTCCACTCTTATAGGCATCAGTCACCTTACTGCAGGGTGCTGGGACTCAGCCCCTCTGACTTGATGCCTCTATTTTACCTTTCTATCCTCAACCGTGAAATGTGGTGTTGGTTTTGAGGTTGTTATTTTTTAACGTGGAGATTGGTGTTTCTGATTCAAAAACATGGTGAGATTAGAGGAGAGTTTGTGAGAAAATCTTGGCCACTCCCAAGAGGTAACTATTTACATTTTTGTACAAGCTGATAGCTCATATCTTTAGCATCCTTCAAACATAACCCTTGGAACCAGTAATATGAGGGAGTAAGTTCGTGTATGGGCTGAACTTTGCAGTGCGTGATGGAAATCAGGAAATCAGGCTGTGGGTCCATTTGGAGGAGTTGGCATCACACACTGCCTGTTTGGGAAGGATTAAAGCCAGCAGATCAACCATCCCTGCTCTTTTGGTAGCGAATTGGAAGCTTTCAGCCCCACCCTCTTGGTGCAACAAGCAGAGGCAGGGGCTGCATGCTCTTCCTCCCCTGCTCCTCCACACTGACTGAGGAGCATCGTCTCACATGCTGCTGCAGAACGTGCAGTTCCATCCACGTGATTTGGGTTCTTCCTCTTACCTTATATTCTTAGCGTTGGCCTTTCCTACTGATATCATACGTCGGATTTATGAACTCCATCTGACAGTTGGGATCTGCTGTGGGGTGCCTGGTAAATGCTGACCCCTTGCTAAGGGGACCATGTTAAAGAGAGCAGGCCTGAGGCTGGGCAAGGTTACCTGCTCTAACAAGTTCGTTGTCAGGTGTCTTGTTTTCAGCACTGGAGCAGATTTCCATCCCTGGAAGAGGTGATTCTGAAAAAAAAAAAAGAAACCAAGAAGCTGGAGCTTTTCTTGGCTAAAAAGTCATAGTTTTGGAGTATAGTTTGGATTAAGTTGCTTTAATTAGAAGGTGAATGATTATCACTATTTTTAGTGTATTTTTAGCATTTATTTTTATTGTATCACTATTTTTAATGGTGATAAACTGGGGAGGAGATCAGTGATGGCCTTTAACACTTCATGTGCTGAAGTTCATGGATCTGGTCTTTCTCCCAGCGCAGAGCTGCACAGGTTCGTGTTCAGGTCCAATGTACCCTCGAGAAATGTGACCCAGATGTACTCACCCTGAAAACACTGTTCACAGAGACCCACTTCTCCAGACAGTGCATGGCTTTCTTGGAACACAGGAAACTTGTCTGTCATAGACATGCTTCTGCTTAGATCTGATGCACTGTAGACCTGCTTTCTCCCCCTTCCTGAAGCTGCAGCAGCTGCCTGTTGGGAGCCAGGAGGTTTTTGCATGAGGCGTAATCCCTCAGAACACAAAGGGGTGGTTAACAGGAGTGTGACCTAGCCACAAACTGTGCATCTCAGCAGGTAAAAACCAAAGAGGTCGGGAATCTCAGTGCATGCTTTGCTCCAGGAAGCCTCGGTGTTGTGCAGGTGGAGTGAAGGCACGCTGAGTAGCAGGTGCTCTGCCATCCATGAGGAGCTGTAGCAGACAAGCAAAATCCTTTGTTGCCTCGGTTTTGCTCATCCAGTTATGATACCTGCTGCAGTAGCTACTGTGAGATTAGTGAAGCCATGGAACCTAATCAAACAGTCTGTCTGCCTTATTATTTGTTCAGCTAACAACGCAGCAGGCTGCCAGAGGGGATGTTCACACTGTAGAGGACAAGGTGATACCTGCACATAAATGATACCATCTCTCCAGTGGTTGCAGCTCATGTCCCTCCTAGCTCTGCAGATGAGAATATTCCTGGAGACCTGAGACTGCACACCTTTATTAAATATTTTACACAAATATTGACTTCCCCGTGCACACAAATGCATGGAAAGGAATGTTTGTACAGCGAAAGCTGCACTGATGCAAAATTAGTCACACAGTCCCCTAAACATAAGCTTAGCAAATATTTTCTCAAATAATAACCCATCTCAAGTCTCTATGGGAAAGAGACTCCAGAAATTTGTGACATGTCCAAAATAGCTGGATATTTTTATTAGCTTCTTTCCTCTGATTGCATCATCTAGCTGAGATGCCGCAGCAATACACTGACCTCCAGCCATGAGGCCATTCCAGGAGGCTGTGCTGTGTTTTGTAAGGACGGTGTGCTGTCTGAGATCCTGCTGTGGGCAGTCAGCTAGCTCGTTTCTGCAGGCGTCTTCCCAGCAGGCCCACAGTGTTAATGCAGACACCACATCTCTCTGTGTGGCACATCTGAACACCACGTGCTCTGTGGGGTCAGCTGGCAGCGTGTTCTTGTTCTGCTCATGTGGACAGTTTACAGGGAAGGGGATGGAGAAGAAGAAGCTGGATAGCAACAGGCAACGCGTGAATCCTTTGCTACAAAAACAACGAGACAGACTCACCCGTTCCCTCTGGATGCGATCCTAGCATGGAGCAGCCTGAGGTTTTCAATCTGAGCCAGTTTATGCTGTGGGGAAGTGAGAAGCTCCTGTCTGGATGCACTGCTGGTCTGAGATGACTTTGTTATGCATCACAGCACAGGAGCTAACTGATTTCTGTGTTAACCCCAGGGGCCAGTGGCTGTAAGTCTAAAATGTGTTATCTCTGTCAGCTTGGAAACAGCTGCCCAACGTTGTCATCCACACTTCATCAGTTCTGGGAAAGAGAGCGGAGCACTGAGGACAGGGACTGGGACCGTCAGAGGTGCTTTGATTTAATTGTTCTCTGCTGTGGATACAATACATGAGCAGGGTGAGATCTCAGACAGTGCCAGCTCAGTGATGGTTTATGGAAATAAAAAGAGAAGGTGAGTCAGGATGAAGGAGACTGAAATTATAGGGAAGGGGAGGAAAGAAGAGGTAAGAGAAGGAGTGGAGCATCATGGGGAAATGCAGGGCCAAGGTGAAATAAGGGGCTTAAGGCTCTCCATGGTTCCTCTAAACCAGCATTTCACCTCATTGCATACTTTAAAGCTGTTGTATCTGCCTCTGTGCAGGGTAGAAGAGGCAACCAAAGAAGAGAATGACAAAGAGGTTAAGAAGAAGGATTACTACCAGCTTCCTATTCCGCGTGCGAATATTCACTTACTGCAGAATTGGGAAGATATGATGCAATGCTGTGAAAAGGTGCTGCAGGTGAGTGTTACTGCGGTGTTTAAGCTGGAAGATCAGGGAGCAGAAACTGTGTAACAGGTTGGTACATGGGAGTGCTTGTGGGTCACTGCCATTAACACCTCCCTCCTCAAGTCAAGGGCTGCGGTGAGGCCTGTAGGCTTGTCAGCCTGGGGAGCACGCTGGGAATTGCTGTGGCAGGGCAGCCCCACAGGTGCACTTTGAGTGAGCTGTGAATGTCACTTGAGATTGGTGTCCTTTGCACACCTGCATAGAGATGTAGTTGTTGAAAAAGCAATACGTGTATCCTGGATAGTAGCTGCTTTTCAAGCTGGTTCAGGCAATTTTTAAACGTGGACAATCTGCAAGTGTGGAAAGCTTTTGTCTTTGTTGCAGCCTGGGCAGACTGTTGGCATTGACATGGAGTGGAGGCCTTCCTTTGGCATGGTCGGGAAGCCCCGCGTCTCCCTCCTTCAACTCGCTGTGAGGGATGAGGTGTTCCTGCTCGATTTGCCACGGCTCCTTGAGCAAGCTGAAGTCAAGGGTGAGAAAGAGAAGCTTCCCCATATCATCCAGATGCTCTACTCAGATGCAACCATCACTAAACTAGGTAACGTGCTTCTCCTCTGCCTCAGCTCAGCTCGTGTGAAGTGCCTGGGTCCTGCTGGGGTTGTCATTCTCTCGGTCCAGTTAGCATGGGATGACTTTTGTATCCTGGGTATTCAAAGACTGCCTATATGAATAAGCAGGGTGAACGGGATGGCTGGTAGTGGTGCATATCTCCCTTTTTGGAGCTAGATTTCCAAGCTAGCCACCCGATTCAGGCTTGGGATTGTCTTGGTTAGTTCCATACCAAACCCTGACCTGCATCCAACCTTCAGATGTGTAGGGAAGCTGTGCAGAGCTTTATGGATTGATTAACCCTGTCCCAAAGCAGACCTGCTGGACACCAACATTCTGCAGCTTACCATACTGGTTTTAGGTCCTGTTTGGAGGCCCTTGCACAGAGTTCAAGGGCTAATTCATTATCCTCCCTCTGAAGTTCATAGAGGCTAAAGGCTTGTGGAGTTTATTGTGTTCACCTTTCCCTGATCTAGCAGATTTTAACAAAATTGAGCTTAAACTCAGCACTTTTCATCCACTTGTTCTATCTCAGGAACAGGAAAGATTGGAAGTCTGCGATGTTCTCTATCCAAACAGACTTTCTACCAAAGTTTATATATATATCATTAACATTTTGTCTTCAAACTAGAAAAAACTGCAGCATGTTAGCCGTAATTTGAGTTTTGCCAATCATGTGATTATTTTTTTTCCTTCCAGGTTATGGGATGTCTGGAGACCTTAGCAGTCTTGCAGCCACATGCTCTACTTTGAAAGGCATGGATAAGCAGTCACAAAGTGTAGTGGACCTACTCACAATAGACAAACTAGTAAGGATTAACACTTGAAAATATGGCAAATTGTGTCTTCTGCCTGCACTGGTAGAGAACTGGCATGATTTCACAGCTTTGTGTTTTTGTATCCTGTACTGGCAGGGAGATGGCTAAGTGAGTGAATAGACCTTTTCTGTTTCTGACCTTCAAGGGAAATCTGATTCTGTAGCAAAACACAGAAGCATTTAGTTTTCATCAACTAAAAAGTTAGTGCTTGATATGCTAATAACCTTTCATAGACTTTGTACGAGCTATGAAAAAATGGAACCAAATGGACACATAGCTCCATTCAACTAGGGGAAAGTTCTTGAACATGGTGCTGCAGGTGAGTTCATCACAGGAATGTCTGTTCAGCTGACATACAGATGTCTGTGGTTAGCACACAGTAGTTCTTAGCAATCTGCAGAGTTCTTAAGGACAACCGCTTTAATGGGTCAAATTTGCAGAGGACATTTAAGCCTTCAGGCTGGGGAGGACCCGGATATTTGGGATGGATGGCTTAACCTGGGAAGTGCAGTGGTGTCTGAAGTACCTGCAAAAACTATTGGCTCATTTTTATCTGAGAAGTGGCAACTTCAGAAGGGCTGTTGCTCACTGTGTTGCAGGAAGACCTTTCTCTGGATCCAGGAGGAGAAAGGTGCTGAACCACTGCTGTGCTTTTATTGAGTTGGTGTTCAGCAGCCTTTAGTGCGGCTGGGTGCCCTGCAGACCTCCAGAGAGCCTCAATCACAGCCCTGCTGCTGGGATGCAGCATTATCAGACAATGCACATTTTTTCCCTCCCAGGAAGGAAGGATTTCTTTCCAGCAAATGCATTTGTTAAGCAAATAATCGGATGCTTTATATATCTAATGCCATGCCAGCCCTTGTCTGCGACAATGGGATTCATTGTGCCAGGCAAGATATAAAAATGATAGGGTTGCTGTGTGTCCCCACCCACCAAAGCAGGAGATGTTGTAGGATTTGTTTTATAACCATGTTTTGTATCCTTCTCCTTCCATCAGCTGCAAAAGAGCTCCACTGACTGGAAGAAGGGCAGCCTGAAGGTTGATGCGCCGCTGTCCCCAGAGCAGAGCCGTGAGGATGAAGGGCTCAGGCAGCCGGAGAAAGGGCTCAGCCTCCTGGTGCAACACGTCCTGGGAAAACCACTGGATAAAACAGAGCAGATGTCTAACTGGGAGAAACGACCACTGCGGGAGGAACAGATCCTCTATGCAGGTCTGCTCACTGACTGCCTCGAGGTGCATTTGTGCCTTAGAGGCTGTGTTTGTCTGTTGTCTGTCACCAGTAAAATCATTAAGAGGCAAATGGAGATTCATTCCTGTATGAAGGAGCCAGCACATGTTCTGTTTGTCCTTTTGTGGACGTGGTTTTAATGGTTGAAGTTTAAACTGCCCAGTGATTCATTATTTCCCTTATGAAGGAATTCCTGTGCTTTGCAGATTCTGTCTGATGAAACATCATCTCAATGGAAACTCCTCTCAGTAAATGAAAGGAAGAAAGTCCACTTCCTTCTGCCTCATTTCACAGCCTTTCTGGGAAACAAATGCCTGTTCATTTGTCATAGTGAAGCGCTTGTTAGAGCAGGGTTAAAAGTGAGTAGATGTGGTGTCAGAGACTGTAGCACAGAATCTGTGCTGTGGAGGCCACGGTGGCATTTAGTGCTGATTACCCCAGAGTCAGAAGTCTGAGTCTAAATCTTTTCCTGAGGCATCAAAGGACAGCCTGCTGAAGCGAACCAGCCCTTTGTTCAGCTCAGCTATCCTTGAAGTTGACACAGTTCCCACAAAAGTTAATCACTAAGACTTGTAAAACTGGCTTGGAGACTTGGCTCCCATTGCGCGGAGCAGAGGCCGCATGGCAGTGCGTGTGGGCAGGTGATTGCAAACAACTCACTTATTACTTTTGAAGATATTGCATCTAATGGGGAAGTTGCCTTCCCATAGCTGAGATGCCGTAATAAACCATGGGCAAACCACTTCTCAAGAACAATGGAGAGTAAAATGGTTTGGCTGAAGCTACAGTACCTGGTGGCTTAAGCAGGCACACTGCAATTTGCATTATGTTAGAGCAGAACTAACAGAGGGCTGTCACTTTTTCAGTTGCTCTGCGTTTATTTTGTGATTGTGCACTAAAAGAGTGCAGGGTATAATATTAGTAAGTGGAATTTACAAAGGCTCTTCCTTGCGTTGGGAAGTCTATTTGACTTTTGAGTGAATCCAGCTGATGCTCATATTCTGTTGTTTTTTTCAGCTTCAGATGCATACTGCTTGCTAGAGGTCTACGAGAAACTGTGTAAGGATCCAGAAAGCTTTGGTCTGAGTTCAGACCTGTCTGAAAGTCTGGTGGGAAAACCAAGTGTAAAACCCAGGGCAAAGAAGCAGCTGAATAAACAAGAGGTACCGTCACCTTCTGGACAGGTTTGTAAACAGCTTCAAAGAGCTGCATGTTGCTCAAGACCCCTGTAAATCATATGTTGCTTTGTCTCTCAGTCATAATATTTGCTATGCCTGGCATGCCTGGTTGTAGTCTGTTCTCAGGACTATTGCAGCAAATATCTTCCTTGCTCCTCCCCTTTACAGCTAAGATGTATTTCCTCCTTTGCATGCCTCAGTTTGGCTTTCCCTGCGGTTTTAGCTTTATTTGTCCTTGCAGATTTGTCCTTGGTGCAGATCTGTGTGGCATAGTCCAGCTAACTTTGCTGGTAGAAATGCTTCTTCTGTGTTTCCTCATTGGTGTGGGTTTGAATTCTGTAGGCTAGGTGTTGCATTAATCAGGTTTCAAAACTCTGGCTTCCTTACTTTTGCTTTTAACTAAACTTCTACGCTTTGGTTTCATAATGGAAATACCCCCTTTATTGCATCTGCAGTAAAAGTCTGCTAAATTAAAAACAATTTATGAAAAAGTCTTTCTGCTGATGGTTTGTGTCTGCCCCCCCCATGCTCACCACTGCACACTCTGGATCTGTCCTCCCCCCTGTAATGTACGCTGTGGCCGAACTTTAAAACTCAGTTGGCAACTTGTAGCTATGTGAATGCTGAAAAATTTTGGAACGTGACTTGTCCTTCTCCCTTAGTAACAAAGTTTTCCTTTCAAAGTGCAGACATCTGATTGTTTATGCACCTATGAGAACATTTGCAGGAAGCAAGATTTGTTTTTTAACAGACGAGACTCGCTGGTCTATGTCTCGTTCCAAATAGTCTCAAATGTGAATTCAATATTACCTTCTGTAGACTCATAGAATCATTGAATGGTTCATTTTGGAAGGAACATTAAAGCCCATACAGTTCCAACACCCCTGCCACGGTCTGGTTATCAAACCCTGTATCAGGCTGTCCAGGGCCCCATCCAGCCTGGCATTGAATGCGTCCAGGGATGGGCATCCACATCTTCTCTGGGCAGCACTGCCAGGGCCTCATTGCCCTCAGAGTAACAATTTCTTCCTAACATCTAATCTAAATTTCCCCTCTTCATTTAGAGTCATTCCTCCTTTGTCCTGTCAGTATAAGATTGTGTAAAAAGTTGTTCTCCTTCCTGACTGTAATCCCCCTTCAGCTACTGGAAGGCCGCAATGAGGTCTCCCCGCAGCCTTCTCTCCTCCAGGCTGAGCACCCCCAGCTCCTCAGCCTGTCTGTGCAGCAGAGGTGCTGCAGCCCTCTGAGTGTCCTCGTGGCCTCCTCTGGAGCCGCTCCAACAGCCCCACGTCTTTCCTGTGCTGGGGGCCCCAGGCCTGGACGCAGTACTGCAGATGGGGCCTCACGAGGGCAGAGCAGAGGGGGACGATCCCTCCCTGCCCGCTGCCAGCCCTCTGTTGGTGCAGCCCAGGCTGCTGCTGGCCTTCCGGGCTGCGAGCGCACACTGCTGCTCGTGTCCAGCTCTTTGTGCACCAGGACCCCCACGTCCTTCTCCGCAGGGCTGCTCTCAAGTTCTTCTCCTGTCTGTACTCATATCTGGCATTGTCCCAACTCAGGTGCAGTACCTCACACTTGGCCTTGTTGAACCTCATTCAGTTTACATGGGCCCACTTGTCAAGCTTGCTCAGGTCTATCTGGATGGCATCCCTTCCATCTGTTACATCAGCTGCATCACTCAGCTTTGTGTCACCTGCAAACTTGCTGAGAGTGCACTCAATCCTATTGTCTGTGTCACTGATAAAAATGTTCAAGAGCACTGGTCTGAAGGTGGACCCCTGCGGGACACCACTCATCACTGACCTCCACCTGGACATAGAGCTGCTGGCCACAACCCTCTGGCTGTGACCATCCGACCAGTTCCTTATTCTACCATTCAAATCCATCTCTCTCCAGTTTAGAGATAAGGATGTGGTGTGGGACCATAGCGAGGGCCTTGTGAGTCCAGGTAGTTGGCATCAGTTGTCCTGCCTTTGTCCACCAGTGCCATCACTCCATCATAGAAGGCCACCAGATGTGTCAGGCACAGTCTGCCGTTGCTGAAGCCATGCTGACTGTCTCAGATCACCTCCTTATCATGCATGTGCCTTAACATCTCTTCCAGGAGGATCTGATCCATGATCTTTTCAGGCACAGAGGTCAGGCTCTCCAGCCTGTAGTTCCTCAGGTCTTCCTTTCTTCGTTTCTCATAAATGGGATTGATGTTTCTCTTTTTCTCTTCCATTCCCTGGGAACTTCACCTGACAGCCACGACTTTTCAAATATGACAGAGTGTGGCTCAGCAACCACATCAGCCAGTTCCTTCAGGATCCTGGGATACATGTCATCCAGCCCCACAGACTTGAACATGTTCTGCCTCATAAGGTGGTCTCAGACATCCTCTGCTCTTTCAGTGGGAGGGATTTTGCTTCCCTGACCCCTGCCTAGAGATTCAGGGGCACGAGAGGCATGGGAAGCCTGGCTGCCAATGAAGACTGAGGCAAAGAACTCATTAAGTACCTCAGCCTTCTCCAAGTCTGAAGAAACCCTCCCAAAATCCTCTGAGACAAATCTGAGCTTTTCCCCAGTTATTTCCTAAGGTGACTGTATTCCCTGGCTTTTCTTTGTCACTCAGTAGTTCATCCCCTTCTCTTGTCAAATCTAGCTTCAAGCCCTGGTAATAAGCCCAACCAGCTTGCTGCCCAGCCCCTCCTGGTGAGTTGCTGCCCATCCAATGTCAGCATTGACAGTCATTTGAAGGTATATCCTAGGTCATGGAACCCAAAGCCCTGGACATCCACACAGCCATTCATTCAACTGGTCTGTTCTCCTTCTGCCCAGATCCCAGTCTCCAGCTAGGAGGACTGAGCAGAATGCTACCTGTGCTCCTGATCCCTTCAATATATTCCTAAGGGACTTAAAGTCTTTTTTGATGTTTTTTGATTTCCCAGTTACAGCCTCATGTGACTCAGCTTGAAAGATCAGGGGTGGACGGTAGTCTTCCAGCCTTATCATACATGGTATCCTCCTCCCGATGTCACAGATGTGGGCTCGTGGCAGTCAGCAGACTCTAGAGAGGTCTGCTGTCCATGGTTGGACAGAGATACTCTTGAGATCAGCCACCTTTCCGGTATTCTCCTTATCAAATGTGTAAATCTACAATATCCCATTATTCAGATAGCGATGTGCAAAGCTGCTCGGTAGTTTCCTAATTCCTTGGTCTCTGTGTTCATGGGAGTGTTGTGCATTACAACATACCTGACTGGCTGCTGCAGGGATGGGAAAAGTGAGTACTTCAGGCTTGAATTACCTTGTGAACTCCTGGGTCATCTTTGTATTCTGTACAGTCAGATTCATTAACCAAGAGGTAGTTGGTAAAACCCGGACTGGGACTCAGAAAAGCAGATTACTGCCTGCATCCTGCATGACTCCAAGCTCTCAGTGCTTCCTATCCACTATCCAAAGTGAGGCTAATGACACCATTCTCCTTTAGAAGCCTTTTGCATTCTGCTGGGATGAAACATGAGAAAAAAGCTACATATGGCATAGTTAGCCATTGAATAAACACAACTAAGAGCCAGCTGCTGCTCCTCTGCATCTGTTGGAAGAGAGGCAGCACCACATGCTTAAGTATTTTCCGACTACCTCAACACTGAAGGGCCAACTTGATCCGTTATCACAGCACCCTGACACCTCAGGATGTGTTCATCAGGGTCCTTCCAGAAGCTGGGGACAGCCCAGCCTCTCCATGCAGTGCTGCAGAG
>JAPSGF010000020.1:6158229-6208662 GCA_035772895.1 Perdix hodgsoniae | reverse complement strand
AAGAAAGAGAGAAAGAGAGAAAGAGAGAAAGAGAGAAAGAAAGAGAGAGAGAAAGAGAGAAAGAGAGAAAGAGAGAAAGAGAGAAAGAGAGAAAGAGAGAAAGAGAGAAAGAGAGAAAGAGAGAAAGAGAGAAAGAGAGAAAGAGAGAAAGAAAGAAAGAAAGAAAGAAAGAAAGAAAGAAAGAAAGAAAGAAAGAAAGAAAGAAAGAAAGAAAGAAAGAAAGAAAGAAAGAAAGAAAGAAAGAAAGAAAGAAAGAAAGCTTTCTGATAGGATTCTTTCAAGGTGGATCCATTCCCTGCACCATCTGCAATGCAGATGCACAAGTAGCTGTTCCAGCACATGTGAGACAGGCGGGGGTTGGCAGGGAGGGGACGTGTGCTGAGCGAGCCATACCTGAAGCTGCTGTTGCTGTCAGAAGCATCTCGCTGAACCGGACCCAGATCCTCTTGGCAAGTGCACATCCACATGCAGAGAAAGAGCCCGTGTCACCAGTTCATGTTCTCTCTGTTTTGACTGAATCCAGTGTCAGCTGCAGCCCACGTTCCTTACGATTTGTACTGTTGTTTTGTTGTGTTTTTGCAGATTGCCAGACAGGAGGGAAGGGTCATTTTAACCTCTGGACTCCCATATCAGACTGTAAGTGTTCAGGGCATTCTTCTGGTGTTGTACCATTGCATGATGTGGGATGAGCAGAGTAGAGAGGGCCAGTCTGATGAGAAGGCAGTTGCTGTTTTGGTTTTTGGATGCTTCCTGCACTAAGAACTATGCACAGGGTCCTGTGAGGCTGCCTCTTGTTTCTGAATGGCCACAGATTGGGGTGAAAAGTCTTCTACACACAGCACATCATCAGAGGGGAGAGCAACTGACCTCCATTAAGGAAACTACAAAAATAAAAAGTCAAGCCCAGCAATCTCAGAAGGAAGTGTTTCTGTTTGACCTCACTGGCAGGTGAGGAGCAGCTCAGTTCCCATGCCTTTTATCACAGACATTCTTGTTTACTGACTGGCTCCTCACTGACACAGTTTCAACACTTAAGAGACTTTTCTTTGGGCTTGGAAGGGAGAGAATAGAGGCCACCAAACATGGGTCCTGGTGGAAGCTGTGAAAGCTTACTGTTTCTATAGATATACAAACACACACACACACAAAAAAAAGCCAACAAAGTGAAACCCAGCCTTGCCCTCAGCACCAGATGTTCAGAGCCCTTCATGAGACATACTTTGAAACAGCATTGACAGGAATATATGGAACCTGTTATGTCATTGTTTGCAGTGCTGCAATGCCTGCTGCAAGTCTGTTGCAGTTTGTTATTACTCAAACATTCATTTGGAAACTACTCTGTATTACACATATGAGCCAGAATGCAGGGCTTTTTTTGCTACAAAATACTGATAGAATAGTTCCCAAGAACTCAAGTTGTTACTCAGAGTATTTGCAGAGTTTAGGTGGTTAATTTCCTAGATAGCTGAGCACTGAGGAGAGCTCTCCCCAGGATGTGATGCTGTGGGGTGATTGCAGCTGTGCTCTGCTGCAGGTTTCTGTTCCAGGCAGTTCCCAGTGCCTACAGCTGATGCAGCAGGTAATTCAGAGTCCAGCATGATTTTACTTGGCCAAACTTCAGTTTCAAAGTACCATGTAGAAATTGCAAATGGAAAGTAACTGTTTTGCAGTGTACAGGACTGCCCTGGGAAGTATCTGGTCCCTTTGCTCCTTGCCTTTGTGTGCCCTGCACTCAGACAGGATGGCTGTGCTGGGCTCCTTTACACAAGTATAAGACGTGGCTGACCCAGCTTGCTGTCAGTGCTCATTGTGTTGATAAAGATGTGTCTGAACCCCTTCCAGTCCTTTTTCCCAGAGAGACTTTTCTGCCAAGTGTAGACCAAACATCAGTGTCCACATCGACCTCTTCCAACTCTTTGACCATCAGTGAGCTCCAGGTAAAGGTGTATAAGGGGTGAAGTGACAAAGCTGTCATCAGACACCACCTTGGCTGTGCCTTTACCTACGGCGTGTGATCCAGCCGTGTTTCACACGTGATCAAACTCAGCTTCCAGTGTTATTTGTAGTTAAAACCAAACTAAGCATACGGGGGGGAAGGGGGGAAACCAACCAAATCAGGATGCACGGAGTGCCTCATTTCTTTTGGTTTGTGCCTTGTCTCTTCAAGCTGCAGTCCCAGGTAGGGGAAGGAAGGTGCTTCTCTGTGAACTGCTCAGCAAAGGCGAAGGAGCAGGCGCTGCAGGTTCTGAAGCACTTCAACGTTCACGTGACGCTGGCGGACGTCTTCAGCCGCTGCCAGGTATGACAGGTGCTGTCCATCACAGGACCTTCCTGCTGTCCCCAGCGCCCCAGCAGGCGCTGCCTCTGCTCTTGGGGTTTTGCACTCTGGCCTCTGCTTGGTTTCCAAGGTTTCTGCTTGAACTCTGCGCAGAGCCGTGAGTCTGGGGCCTGCTGGCATCCAGCAGAGGTGCTGATGAGGTCAGAACTGCAGAGGCACTGCACCTGCACCTCGCTCCAAACTGCTGTTTTCCAGTTTTTGGTACTTGGCATGTGTTTTGGCATTGGCCGTTTCAGTTACATTCCCTTTGTTCCTGCGTTCTCTGTCTAGGACACATGCTGTTTTAATTATAAACCGTGTTTAATTATGGCTCTGTGATTCTGATAACACTTAATTACTTTAATAGAAGGACTTTTTTTTAGGACCATTTTATTTCAGAAGCAATTAGGTTAATTCATGTCCATGCTGGTTGATGACTCCAGATTGCGTTTGGCACCAAACATCTGCGGGTTGTTTTTAAGAAGAAATTTTAATTGTGTTAGTTCAGATCTCCATCCCTTCCAGTTTCTCTCTTGTATTTGTGACAGTAACACGCCGCAACCCATCCCTTCAAAATCTGTAATATAAACCAAATGGCGACTTCACCATCTCTCACCTTATCAGTGTTCAAATAGAGAAAAAGCAGAAACTGCAAGGCTCTGTGCTAGGAGTAAATAAGCCAGTAAATCCTGACTCTGTGCCTATCAGTCAAGCCAGCAGGGTCTCCTGGCCCAGTGCAATGCATGAGTTCTGTAGAAGCAGCGGTGACTCCTGGGCGGAGAGCAATATCTCGAACTCTGCACGTACCTGATGCTGGTTGCTGAAACCATATCTGCACCCTGTAGCAAAAGTGAGAGTTGTCCATCTGTGCAGGTTGTCTGTAAGATGAGAATGATGTAACAGCACGTAGATGGGATCAACACAACGTGGGCTGATGGGCTGATCCTACTGAAGATAAACGTGTGTGCTCAGATGTCAGATAGTGCATTCAGTCTTGTGGTTTTATTGCTCCAAGAACAGATCTCAGTTGTTATGTAGTGACCTGTTGGCTTTTTTGCTGTTTAGAAAAGACAGCATACAGACTCTGTGACCCTCTGAGCTCCCATTACGTGTGAGTGCTCTTCCTGGTGGTTGCTGAAATGCCACCTGAAGGAGCACACACAAAAAAACACTGCAGAAAACTGCAACGTCTGTCATAAATGCAGAAGGCTGTGCAGCATCCAGTCTGAATCCAGCCCCTTGCTCACAGTCTGGGGTCTGGAACTGCTTAGCTGTGCGGCGTTTTTAGTATGTGCTGTCTTAGTTTACAATATAAATAGGGGTAATCAATCTGGCTAGGAATATATATGGAGTGTTCTCTTACTTACAGGAGAAATGCCTTCCTTGTAAATTGTGGTGGTAGAACAGCTGCATGTTTTATACTGCTAGGCATGGGAAGATGCTATTATTTGTCAAACTGCTCTGTGTTCTGAATCGTGTATTTGCCTGCATTTAAGGTTTTGGCGTTCCGGAGCTGATTTTGTTCAGCTGTCCTCTGCAGCCTAGGCAGGTTTCATTGCCACGATGCTGTTGCCCTGGGGGTGAATCCTGCAGTGCACAGCTGTCTCCATGCAGACACCAGCCCTGTGCAGGGTGTGGGGAGCTGGGGTCAGAGGGCTGAGTGGGATCGGGGTGGTGCAGCTTAATGGCTGCCTGAAAAAATGGCAGATTCTGCATTTTAAAGGGTCCTCAGGGCTTGCTGTGGCCAACAGAGGCCTCAGTGCTTCATCTTCAGGTTCTCTCTAAAGCATCCAAATTCTCTGCAGACCTAGCACTTAATTAAGATGAATTAGGAGGCTTCTGTTCCCCCCCCACGGCCCCTGTTCTGGTCTCTAAGCAGGTTACAGACCTCAGGGCTTGAGTTCTGCCACCTCCTCGCAGACATGTGCATTGCTAATGGCTGGCCAGGACCTGGGGCTGTCCCTGCAGCAGGGGAGGGCGGCAGGCAGGCCTGCCTTGCAGGAACACCAAGGGCAGGGGGTGCCCGGGCCACAGCAGCTCATGGCCAAGGGACAGCACAGCTCTGCTCGCCAGCACTGGAGGTCCCTTATCAGCTGCAGCCACCTCAGTAGATAAGGTTTTCCTGCATGTCACAGGAAGCAGTGTGGCATCCTGCCTGCCTCTCGGTGTCTCATGGAGCAAGGGCTTGTTTTGTCTCTTGTGCTTCTCCTGCAAATGATTGGAGTGAATACATCAGCAAATGTTGTTGCTGTAACAATTAATGCGTGTAGTGCAGAGCAGATGGTAAAAATAGGTCTCAATTCAATGCTGTAGCCAGGATTGCTGTAAAATATATTTCCTGTGTCAGGTCCCTCAGTGGGGATGGATGATGTCCATTTTGCAGATAGAGAGAGTGGACTGGCTTTGTAACTCTGCCAAAGCATCACCATTTTCTGCTAGAACAATGGCAAACACAAGTTACCTCTGTCTGACTTCTCTCAGCAAACGGAAGGAGAATTTTACCCACGTGCTTCTCACCATCTCTGCCTTCTGCACCACGATTGCTCTGCTCAAAAGCCCCAGGAACAGAGGTGCCACCAGCAGGGCCGGGCACAGCCTTCCTGGTGTGCCCATCACACACATCCCTTCTGCGCTGCATCCTGGGGCTTGGTGGTGCTCATGGAGAGCCGCCTGTGCCCAGCAGCCTCAGCCAGGGCTCCTGTTATCCTTGGTGAGGAACGTGTTACATTACTTGAGCAGAAATAAAGTGAAATTGTTTTTTTGATGCCAAAAGGCCTCGGGACGTTATGTGCTTCTTTAGCTTCAAAATCTTTGAAATAAACTTCTTTCCTCCATCTATCAGAAATGCAGATATGCTCATTTGATTATCTCATATCCACCTTCTCTTCTTTTCCAATAGTCAGAGGTCACCCTTTTGGGAGCGGCGTTGCGAAGCGGAGCTCAGCACTGCGGTGCCTTTGGTGCCCAGCAGGGCTGCATGGAGCTGTCAGGGGCTGTAAGCAGCATTAAGGGCATCTGCCAAATGGCCTCGAGTGGAGGGTCCGCCCGTGGTGGCACAGAGGAGGTGTTCAGGCACCCTGCATTTGAGAAAAAATCAGTGCCTGCTAATGAAGGTGTCCACAAGGACAGCTGCGTTTTGGGTGCAGATGGGGGACAGCTGGGTTGTTTTACCTGTTAGACATCTGGCACTCACAGCGGTCTGTCTGTGCTCGGACTCTTGGAAACTGATGTGCTGTCGGCAGACATGGCCTGGATGACTGACTCTCCTTCTCCCATTGCTTTCTGTGCTGTCTCACTGAGTGGGGCAGGCTGCATCTGCTGACCCCGAGTGTGGGCAGTGCGTCTGTTTGCTGCCCCATCTCACAGTGAGCCTCAGACACCAAAAAGTTTGTTTCCTCGGGCTGAGGTTTGGCACAGGTCTGGCTGCTGGTGCCACTGAGACTGCACTTCTGCAGGAACAGCGCAGATCTAGAGGGGCTGGGAGCCCCTGGCAGCGAGCGTGGCTGCTCCGTGCAGACTGAAATCAGGTTGGAACTGTTTATCTCAGGAGGAGATGAACAGTGTGAATTGTTGGCTTTAAACCTTCGTATCACCAGTGTTTATCACAGAGGTTCAAGGGGAAAACAGTGCGTGCAGTGTTGGAGAGGTTAGCAAATCCTCCCTGGTACAGAAGAACCCATCATTAAAGGTTTGTAACTGCTGCAGTCCTTGCTGGTTTGCACTGTCAAAGGGAGATTCTAAGCCAGGAGGCCCCATCTGTCTTCTCATTGACCTGAGGGTGTAAAAGCTACCTAGCTGAGCACTGATGTTTGGGGGGATTCTGCTGAGCTCACTCCTTGCACTGGGCAACAGCAGGGTTGTCTTTGGGCTGATCCTGTGGCTGTTCCTGCTGCAGAGCAGGGACCCCTCCGAGCAGTGATGCCCAGTGCCATGGGATCTGCACCTACAGTGCAGTGGGGTCTGCACCTTCTACAAAGTTTTGAGGCTTTCCTGTGAGCAAAAATGATTGCTGTCACATCCCTTGCGAAAACGAGTGTGCGGGGAACAAAACACCTCCGGCTCCAAGTGCAGTTTCTGCAACCCGACAGCCCTGCGTTTGTTATAGGATTATCTGCAAATTCAAATAGGTCATCTCTCACTTCACTGAACGCTGTGATCCTAAATAAGCAAATGACATCACCTATGCTGATGTCCTGTTTAACTTATGACCTCAGCCTGAGCCCCGCAGGATGCGAGAGATAACTGCTTTATTTCATTGTCTGGAGATCTGATACGTTTTCTCTCTCCCCCCTTCCTGCTCTGTCAGTTCCGCAGCCGCTCACCCCATCCCTTCGGAGAGGTGTTCGCATGGGATCAGGAGTAGGTGGGGTTGGGGGGGGTGGGAGGAGAGGAAACCACCTTTTTTTTTTTTTCAAATGAGGTGCAAAAATGTTATAACAGTTACAGCAAAGGTTGCTGGTTTTTGTGGTTAAGGTAACGAATTTCAGCGCTGCAAAGCTCATCATGTGCAAACTGATTTACGCAGCGAGCCTCGTACAGAGCAATCCATTTAGCAGGGACAAAGAGAAAGTCCTTATGATGAGATGAAAAACTCAGTGCTTGGGGCACTTTGCGAGAACCTTTGAAGCCGGCCTGGGAACTCTGGCAATATTAGTCAATAATTAGTAATATAGATCCCTCAAGCTGTTGTTTAGGTTGAAAATGTGTGCGTCTCTCATGAGCCTCTGTCACACCAATCTGATCAGCAGGCTTTTTTATTCCTTTTATGTGGGTTGCTCTGGCGGTCCAGATGATGATGAGAACTCCCAGACATCATCTTTCTCACTTACTTGTGAGCCAAGCAGCTATCTCCCTGCTCTGTCATGTCGTGGAAGTGGGACCGGGGCAATTCTGTTTTGTGGTCACCTTTCTTGGCCCGGACAACAGTCATTTCATTCTTCTAAATGTAGCAGTTGTGCTTCCCCATGCAGCGAGGGAATGGAATGTAAAGGCTACGTATTTCATAAACTGTTTCTAAAGGACAGCAAGAGATTTGTCTCAGGAGTTGCTCAGGACAAAAAGCGTCTGTAGCTGAAATGGAACTGAGAGATCATCAAAGAATTTTGAAAATGCTCGTGCTCAGATCCCACCTCTCAGCTTTGAGATGCCCTTCGCTGGCAGAACGTGGTGTCCCTGCTGGCTTCCTGTCCACCCCAACATCTCCTTGGAAAGGGACGTGTTGCCGTTGGAGTGAAGAACTCCACGCACTGGATTCTGTAGACTTGGGAATGCTGAGAAAGAGAATACCGTTCCTAAGCCCTCTGTGGTTTAATAAAAGGTTCATCCCTGGGACGCAATTTGTCAGCGCCTACGGGTCAGGAGAACCTGTGATTAACGGCACCTGTGGGCTCCCCAGATGTGTGAGCTGCTCACCAGCCCTTAACCTGCAACAGAAGCTCAGCCCTGTGCTACCCACAACGTGGGCTGTGATTTCTCGGTTCAGAGTGTGACTGTTCAGCACAAAGAGTAAGGCCCTCTTAATCTTTTTGTTTATCCTGGGCTTGGCAATTTAGATGTAATCTGCAACTTGTGCTGCTTAGATTCTGTCCAGGAAGCACAGCTGGTATTATTCTGCCTCTACAGACATTGTTGAAGGAGTGAATTGATCTCAAAAGGTGCTTGTCCCTGGGCCTGTCTGAATGTGAGCATTCAGTGGTGAATGCAGCCAGCCCTGCGACAGCAGTGCTGCATTCGGAGGATGTGGCTCTTTCTGTTTGGAGAGGCTCTACGTGATGGTTGTTCAGTCGCACCGGGCTGGTGATCGTTTGTCGTAACAAACTGTGCTCCTTCCAGGCCTCGAGATTTTTAATTGCTGACCGCTGGGGCTTTCTAACTGCTAGTGAGAGCTGCAGCAAGCGCTCAGCACTGCGGGCAGGGTAAGGTGGGCTCAGCAGGGCCAGCTGCTCACCCCGTGTGCCCCCAACCTGCAGATACCAGCAGCCCTCCCAGCCTTCGCTGCCAGTATTTATGTGGCTTCGGTGGGAAGGATGGGTGTAGCTGTGCTGTGCTGATGGTGGAAGGGGGTTGTGCAGAGCAAGCTGCTGGGGGGGACCCCCGTGTGCAAGGCAGGGTGATGAGCCAGCACTCCCCTGAGATAGCAAGGGGCACCAGCACGGCACACGAGTGCAGCAGCACAAGTCCTGCACAGCTCCCAGCCTGTGACTTGCCTGGCTCTGCGTTATCACGTGTAAAGCTCAGAGCTCCCTGAAAACAAGGCTCGGCTGGGCCTAATTCTCAGCAACGAGCCTGGACAGTAGTGCCTGGTTCCCACAGACTGTACACTTCCCTGCCAAGATTTCAGTATCTTCAGAAATTCAGCGGAGCATGAAGGTCACAGCAAGGGAAGAATGACAGCCTGAGACTTTTTTCCCCTTTCGGCAGCTAGGAGCAGACTGTTGTCTCTCTCGCATGTTGACTGTTTTCATAGGGTTAGCGTGAAAGTTTATGTTTTACACAGACCAGTGGAAGTCAGATATGGGAATGCAGCAGATCAGCTGTGTTTCTTCAAGGAAGACGGTCTCATGTTGCAGACTTGCTTTCTCAGTGTCTGCAGAGGCTTGATTTCCAGTGAAATTTCCTTTACAGATCTTTGTCTGTAGGCTTTTTGTGGACGTATGTGAGACTGTACCCAAGGTTTCGGTTTGTGTATTTATTTCCTTTCTCTCCTTTTGCTTGTGAAGCTGCAGGCGAATATTAAACTTCAGGGGGAAAAGAGCTGTTAATTTTTCACGGTGTTGCGTATTACACTGCTCAAAACGATGATGCCAGGCGAGCTGTTAGAGGTCAAACCTCAGCTGACAGTGAATGTTTTCTTTTGAGGAAATCTGCCTTATTCCTGGGAACCTGGCTTCGTTCTCCAGTGCTAAATGCAAGAAAGGTATGAATGCGTGTTTTTTCCTGAAGGGCAACACTAGCAGGAAAAATGCTGGTTTTAGCCAGCAGAAGCAGAACAAGCAAACAGCGATTGGCAGTGAAAACAGCACTTGTATTTAGACTAGCATAGAAAAGAAGGAACAATGCAGTACAGAGTAAACGTCCCTTTCTGCAGTTCTGTGCAAGGCTTTTTCTTCCTTGCGTGGATTTGGATGGATCAGGAAGTGCATTGGTCAGCAGTGCTGCTGGTGTCACTGGGAGAAAGTAGTGGGAGGTCAGCGGGTGACAGTGATGGAGTGACTGCAGGGAGAGCAGTCTCTGGAGAAGGCACTGACACAGCCAGAGCTCCCAAGCGTCCCAAAGAAACCGTCCCCGTGTTTTCTCTCAAATGTCATGAGAAAACAAGAGATTTAAGTTCTGTTGGTTTCCAGTCCCCTGTGCCTCCTGAGGTCAGAGTTCAGTGTATTGACTGTGTCAAGAAGTCAGAATTCCCATGTTTTATACACTGTAGAGTTTCTCCTCCTTTTTGACATGGGTGCCCTTATCATGCTGGTTGTTTGTGTGTCGTGGTAAGGATTGGGTGTCCAGCTCTTGGTGTTTGAATGGCTGTATATTTGTACTGCTGGGTTCTCAGGATAACGATCCTACACATAGACCAGCAGTACAATTAATGGGTCTCACAATTTGAGATATCTCATACCTTAAAAGTGAAATAATGTCAAAGTTCTTGTTTTTACAGTGGAGTAACCAGCTCCGTTAGTCGTTTGGGTGAAGTGGATTGATTTCAACTCATCCAGAAGGCCTCCGGGGCTTTATTTTCACCTTGTCGATCAAGATGATCAAATAGTAGTGGACAGGAGCCTTTCTTGGGAGTGTTTTGATGTGGACCATCTTATAGCATGTGCAGTATCACACTAATGGCTTCCCAGTGCCCACTGAGGATGCTGCACAAACTCTTGTCCCATTGTTGTGCAATAAAAGAACTCCTCTGCCCTTCGGGGGCAGTGAATGGTTTTGCAGTCATCACAGTTTTATTTTGCCTGGGCAGCTGCTAACACTGGCTGCAGACCTTTCTGTTCTCCAGAAGGTTGTGTGATCCCAAGGCATTTTTAGAGCTTTCATTTGAGTCAGCATTGCACACCGAGGTGCACATACTTGACCTCACTGTAAAATTTGCCAGATCTGTAATTACTTGACAGCGTGTATCTGAAGATCTTTAGGCGTTAAACGGTGTAACTTCCTACTGGCATCAATTAAAACATATCGCTCCTTCGTGGTATTACTTACGTGGGAAGACACCCCACAGCAAAGAAAATCACATGGCTGTGGACCCCTGTGGGGTATGGTTCATGATTGCCTGTTTCGTCTGCTGCTGTGAAGGTATTTTCAGCCAGAAGCAGCTAATTATGAGGATGGGAAGCAATAAAAGTGGGGTTGGGGCTTTTCAAGACATTGTGCCCAAAGCTGCACATAGCCTAAATGACTTACGTAATGTAAATGGAGACCACTTTGTGTTCATACAAACTCCTTCATCCAGGTTAATACACCGTTTCAGAAACAGGTAGGTACAGCAGTACGCTGGTGAAATGTGAAAAGAGAAACAGAAAGCTTTCACATGATTTTTGCAACTCTTACCTTGTGTCAGACTTGAAGAGGATGATATTTTGCAGTTACGTTAAGGAAACACAGCCATATTGTATGCCAAAAGCCAGCCCAGGATTTTGCTTAGCTGGTGCAGATGCTGTTTTTGATTCGGTCATTTATAAGAAGCTCAGGGTACATTTATCTCATTCTTCCCCCAGGAAAGCAATAGAAGACATCTGATAGCACCAGGGGCTTTGTAGTGGGCGTACCTGAGTGGGTGCTGATCTGGAAAAAAGTCTCCTTACAGCACAAATTGACCCCAGTACCCTCTGACTTCCCGGCAATGGGAGTGGTAGCTCAGGGGGAGAATGACAGCATAGGAGTTTTGGCAAAGATGGAACATAGAGCATTCAGGGCACGGTTCTTGTGAGTCATTATGCTGTTTCTGGAGAAGTGGATGTAGATGATTTACCTCTCTTAATTCGAGATATGCTGTCTGAGTTGGTCATCCATTTGATCCAGGAAGGGCTGGGGAGAGATGCAAGTAAAAACCTGTTTTTCACTCATCCTCAGCATCCTCTGTGTTCCCAGCCCTCTCTCACCTGGCTTTCCCCTTTGGGGGTCCCAGTGGACCTGTGTCTCCAGGTGACCCAGTGGACTCCTTAGCGATGTAGGGGAACATCTTATGGTGAGCACAGATGGGTTTATTCCCCTTACAGTGACTGTGGTGACAACCAGGTGAGCCCAGCGCCAGGCTGTCTTGCTGCCAGGAGACTGGCCCAGCGTCTCGTGGTCCTTGCACACTTTTCTTCTGTGTTTGCAGCTCTTGCTCGGGGAGGAAGCATGTGGGGAGCCAGGTGCTGAAAACAGTCCAGCTCAAATGGGACTGAGGATCCATCTGGAGCTAGGTTAGGCACAGGGAGCAAGTTCTGGCTCTGGTGTACCACCAGCATGGATCTCTCCATCTCTGGTAGCCAGTTCCTGGTGCTGTCCCCCTGCTATAGCCTGGGGCACGGCAGGGAAGTGACATGGACAGACCACTAATCTCTGTAGCTATTACATTTTTAATTTAGCTGTCTAAATTCATGGACTTTGAAGAAGGGGAGATTGTGGGGCTGGGTCATGCAGGAGGAAATGAGCTGGTGGTTGGAAAGAGGAAGCTGGTGACAGAGGAGTCAGATGAGGAACATGGTTCCCTACTAACAGGGTCGTGTGAATGGCTGCTTGGTGACAGGACGGAGTGATCGATGTACGAGAATAATAGGTCACTGGGGAGTCAGCATGAAAGCTGAAGCCTCACGGAATGTATAGGACACAGTAGAAAAAAAAGTTAAAAAGACATCAAGTAAAGCCAAAGCACTTCTTGCACACCAGCCTGGCTCGCAGTTCTAGTTAGCTTGCTTCTCTTGGCTTACTTTGCACACTCCAGCTTGTGGATATGTGAGTTGGGCACTTGATGGTGATCGTGGGTCCCTCTGAGCTGACAGGGGGCTGAGCCCCTGCTCTCGGGGTGAGCCCATCCCTGGGCTCTGCTCACCCCGACTGCCTTCTCCGGAGCAGGGCTGTCTGGGATCAGCAGCTTTTTGTGGTATTTACTGGAGGGCTCACATTACCCCAGTGAAAATAATCGGTTATGCAAAGTTACGCTGTTTAGATTGGGTTTCTTCTGTGTGGCCAGCGAGGTGTGAAAGTCAATCTATTCTGCAAACCCTGAGGGCACTTTCTCTGCGCTGGCTCTGTAGGATCCCTTTGGGGTTCGGCTGTTGTGAGAGAAAAGCCGTTCGAAGGAGTGCAGGTGGTTGGGGCTGAGCTGTGGGGTGGGATGAGGCGTGAGGCCGTGGGACCTGTGGGCTGTATCCACCAGGGATGGAGGTGTGCAGCCTGGCCGTCTGCAGTGTGCTGGGTGCTCTGCTTCACAGACCCATCGTTGTGCATTAATCGACAGCATGCTTAGGAAGTTCTCATCACTAGGATGAGGCCTTCCTGCAGCAGGAATGTTCTGTGATGTCCGACTCTTTGCATCATCACATTCCTTGTCTGCCCAGCACTCCACGCATTTGGGGCTGCAGTGCGAGAACAGAAGCAGGAAAGTCCCCCTGGCAGCCCCTCCTCGCGCATCCCAACTGCGGGCAGTGCTGCCCAGAGGAATGCAGCGGCCCCAGGTTTGGGCTGGTGGGTGATGGGGGCGATGCACGGAGCCCACTGTAAGCACGAGGGACGGTCTGTGGGCTGCAGCCTTGCCCAGGTACTGCGGATGCTGTGTAACCCAGCCATGCTGGCCGGCAGCACGTGCGTATTGAAATCGGCGTCAATTTCTGCTGCTGCTGCTCTGCGACTCAGCGCGGTATCATTCATATTCAGCCGCGGTGCCAAAAGCAATACTCGGCCGCTTTCTTATTTCTTAATGAAAAATACCTCTTTAGGGTTTCTTTGAAGTCCCCACCCCTGAAAATCCCCACTATATTGTCATCATTGTTACTGTTAACAGCCCCTGCCAGTACCGGGAGCCTTTCCTGACAGATATCTCCGCGGGGGCTTTGTCAAACCCTGCAATTCAGCCCTCCGCTATAGACAGTTTTAAATGGCTAATGACGGACCTCCCGGGGGAGTTCTGCCAAACTCTCAAAGACCTCCCAGGTTTGGCAGTGGCAGGGTGTCCTTTCCCTGGGGCCAGCGCAGGAGGAATGCACGCCGTCAGATTCTCCTACCTAAGCTGCATCAGCCTGCTTATTTTTTGCAGTTGCAAAGATTCATCCATGCGTACAGAGCCGGTTGCTTAGCAGAGGAGAGATGGCTGTGTCAGTAGAGGACATGGAATAAAAAGGCCAAACCTCCAGAGGAAAAAGTACCCGCTGGTAGAGGTGTTACTGCATTTTAGCATTGGAAATATCTTTGTTTGAAAGTAACAGAAAAATCGAACTATAGAATGAGTCGTTTGAGTTGGAAGGGATCTTAAAGGCCATCCAGTCTGTGGATGCAGTGAACGGGGACATCCTCAGCTCCATCAGTGCTCACAGCCTGGGTCAGAAGGCTCTGAAAAGGGTTTCTGTCAGAGGCCCCGTTCTTCCCCGGTGTGTGAGACAGTGATCTTTATGGGAGAAAAGTGGGAACGGGAATGATGTCTAAATGAGCTGGGCACCTGCATGCTATTTTCTGAAGAGACAGAAGAACACTTGAGGAGCAGTGAGAGCCTGTTGGAAACACATTGCAGGCCCTTCTGCCCGTGGTCTCAGGACTTTGGGGTCAGTGCAGGCTGGCACAGAGCAGACAACGCCAAGCTTCCCCATGTGCTCACAGTGCAAAGGGCTCTTCTCAGAGATCAGCGAATGAATTGGTTCCTTCCTTGCACTCGTGCTACCAAATGCAATGAAACCTTTTCCCTATCTAAAGTAATCAAAATTAGTACTTTCTGTTTTGCATTAAAATAATCTTTGGGACTTTTCAGTCGAGGGGCAGCTCCTGTCTCTCAGTGATTCTGTGCCTTTAACTGGGCTGCTGTTACACAGAATGGTTGAAGCTTCATTTAGCCTGAATGAAAAACGTAATGTGTGTTGCTGAAGAGAGGAAACTGGTAGTGGATGATTTACTTGGCATGCCCTGCAGCAAGGAGGGCGTAAATGAAGCGGGGGAACACTGAGAGTGCTGAGACCTGAACCAGAGGAAATGCAGGAAGTTTTGGAGTGACCTCATGGAAATTCCTAACGATGAGACTTCACTCATTCTGTCAGGAGGGGTGATGATCAAAACAACATCAGCCTGGAAATGCGAAGGCCTGTATGTGATGCGTATGAGGGTACTGTTACATGGGGCTGGAAGCTGCCCTGGCTCTGTGTGACAGCACACAGGTGCTGCTCCTCCTCGTGCTGTGGTGCCCAGGGCCTCTGCCTCCACCCCTGTGCCTCTACTTAAATGCCTCTAGAAACCAATATGTTTCTGCTCGGGGTGCCCTCGGATGCTGGCAGCACGCAGCCACGTGTAAGGAGCACTACCTGGTTCCCTGAGGTGGCTGTCCTGCTGCACGGGGACAGCAGTCCCATGAGCAGAAGCAGAGCAGCAGGAGGGGTCACCAAGCTGTGCCCTTCTCACTGAGGCTGGTTCCTGACGTGAGGCCGTGTGGGCATATGTTCAGTGTGACACTGTCAGAAACTGATGCAGAGACTGTCAAGACCAAATTCCTGTGCTATTTCTAGAGCTTGAGATTTTCTCCTCTGTGCTTGCATTCAGCTCTAGGATTCGTTCTCCCCTTTTGTTCTGATGGATTTGCGATACTGTGGTCGTGTACCGACAGCTGCTTATCGCTGGTTCTGATCCCTCTTGGCTTCTTCGCGCTGCTATTTTGCAGCGCTTGCACAGTGAGGTGCCCAGATGCACCGAACATCTGTGAAACGCCGGCTGCTGAAGTCTCCTGAGCTTCATTCGAAATACCAGATTAATTGATTTACTTAGATTCATAAACAGCAGTGGAGAGCGGGAGGCTCTGACCCAGTGAGAAACTGCGGATGTGGCTCTGAACAGCAGGCTAATGAAGATGAAAAACCTCCCCTGTCCAGAGTAATCCAAACACAGCCTTACATATTAGTCTGTTGGCCCAAGTGCAGCTGTTTGTCTTTTCAGTAATCCGAAGCCGGAGCGGTGCCCTGAGAAGCAGAGGGGAGGTGACAGCAGGGACGGCCGGGAGGCCGGCGGTGCCCTCAGTGGAGCTGCAGAGTGGTGGCAGCAGTGCCATCACGGCTCGGGGCTGTGCTGCCATGGCAGAGGAGCCCGGCGTCTTCCCTTCGGAGGGAAGCTGGAAAATCATCCTTGTGTTTAAAGTTCCCATGGCTGCAGTTTGAATTTGGCACACAGTTGGCCACGGGGTTATCTGAGGTCATGTACTCAAATAGTTGTAGATAAAACAAGGGCCTGTTTGGATTGGAAATCTCCAGAGGGCTTTTCCTTTGCGCGAGGGTAATGATATTGCAAGAGGATATGAGCCAAAATAAAGATTCGGCTCCGTATGCAGTAGCTCAGTAAAATAAAATGAGCAATGGAAAAAAAAAAAAGGAAAAAAAAAGAAGAAAGAAAAAAAAAAAAGGAGGGGAAGGGGGTGGAAAAGGACTGTTTTCATGACGTTATTTTCTGGAGGTGCTGTGAGATGGAGGAATTGCAGCCAAGGGGTGGGAGTCCTGCAGTGCAGCACATCCAGCTCAGCGGTGCAGCCCCACTCCCACCTGCTGTGGGTCCCCGCGCCGCACTGTGCAGCACCAGCATGAGCAGCTCTGCTGCCAAGGGGTGCTTCCAGAGCCCCCTACCAGCCAGGGCAGCTGGGAAGAAGGAGAAATGAATGGGTTTTGTAAGTTAAAGAGGGAATCAGATTCTGTTAGGCTTTTTCACGGGCCCTTGGGCCTTTATGGGAAACTATTTACTCACCACTTAATGGAAGACTGCAGAGCAGAGCACATTTGGACAAGAAATGTGGTTCAGTACTTTTCCAAGTTGCCATTAGAGAAAAGCATGTGCTTGTAGCAGCAGCTCTCCTCCTTGCTCACTGCCCACTACAACAATGTTGATGACTGTGCGGCCTTGTTTTTATACAAATAATTGAAATTCAAAAGCAAAATGACAAAGCTGGGGAGCAAATCAGGCCTTTGGGGGCTTTCTGTCTTCTTGCAGCGCGCTCAGATGTGGTGCTGACGGATGGTGCTATAAAAGCGTCTCTCAACAGGTAGTGAGAAAGTAAAGATGAGACAGGGAGAAAAAACTGGAGGAAAAGATGCTCTCTGCCCTTCACTGCAGGCTGGGGCTCCGGGCGCTGGGTAAACCAAATGGGGACTGGCTTTCCTCCTAGGGCCACAACACCCTTCTCATTTGCAGGCTGCGGCGGGGCAGCATCAAGGCGTGCAGACCTGCACGGCCCCAAGGGTTTGTCCTTGAGAGCTGGGAGCTAGAAACCTTGTTTGAATGCAGACTGCATTTCAGCCTGGAAGTTATCTGAAGATGGCTTGCAGCTTCCTTACACCTGTTTATTGTGTTGTTTTTAAGACTCCTGAGGAGCCCCAGATGTGAATGCTTGATTGTTGGCTGTGGACCCAAGGAGCCCAGCTCGCACCACGTTTAATGGCATTGGTGGATCCTCCTCCTGTGGGCTGCTGACAAGAGCTCAGCTCTGCTGACAAATCCTTATCTCCGTATCCATTCGGGTTTGCTCAGGATGTTCATTGGAGACTTTGGGAGTCTGAAAGGTTGAATTCGTCATTTGTTTTATCTCCATCTTCTGTTCTGGTGAGGATATCTTCACGATTCAGATTTTCCTAGAATGTGCCTAATATGTATATTCACGTTCTCTCCGTTAGGCTGGTTTGTTAGTAGGGAAAGAGTCACAAAAAGGTCGTGTATTCATCAGGATTCATTTTTAGAAAGGGAACAAGCCTCTGTGCATGTCTCCTTTGAGCACTGGCCCTGCTTTTCTCCTTATAGGGACTATTTAACACTGTAGCTTTTCAGCTCCATAAGCTGAAAGAGACATAGAGCAACATTCCCAAAATGCTGTAGTCAGTGCTACAAAGGGGTTTCTCTTTGTGCATCCTGTGTTATTGTATGGTGTATAGTGATGTGACAAAGGAAATGGCTCTAAACTGGAAGACGGTAGATTTAGATATTAGGAAGAGATGTTTTGTTGTGAGGGCTGTGAGGTACAGCAACAGGTTGCCCAGCAAGGCTGTGGATGCCCCGTCCATGGAAGAATTCAAGGCCAGGCTGGATGGGGCTGTGAGCAACCTGGTCTGGTGGGAGGTGTCCCTCCTATAGCAGGGGGTTGGAACTGGGTGATCTTAAAGGTCCCTTCCAACCCAAACCATTCTATGGTTTTATGATTCTACATTACTACAGCTTTCTGTATCTCATAAACACAGCGTTTCTTAATGCGTTTACAGCGTGCTTTTTTGTGCTTAACTCCCAAGGCAAACTACTATTCAAGTGCTTTGGGTCTACAGTATTCTATCAGAAGCACTTCTGACCTGCTGGCTTTCTTTCCTGGGAAAAAAAACAGCAAGTCCTCACCGAGCAGAGATGGGAGGACCTGGTGCCTGAATGGGTCCTTATGATGGCATACAGGCAGTATAAAGATGACGTCTTATCCACAGAAGGTATGAGAGCAAACCCCATCCAGGTGATTGTGGAAGAGGAGCAGTTCATTGCTCTGGGTTGTGCCCAGCACCGCTTGTCCCTGTGCCAGCCAGGAGGGGACAGGGGGTGACTGCTGTGACCTGCAGCAGTGCCCGTCCAGCAGAAAGCCAGCCAGGACAAGGTCGTTTGGGTTCTTTTTTGGGGTAGTTTTGTTCTTTTTTCTTTTTTTTTTTTAGTTCTTTGTGGGAATATGACCAGGCTCCCCAATTTTTGTGTTGTTAGTGCTGTGTCATGTGCCTTTGATCCCATACCAGGAGCACTGAGGTTGGATTTGCTGTATTGTCACACTGCAGCCTGGCACTCACTCACCTCCTGTGGGCAACAGTCAATTTGAAAACATTCCCACACCTGAGTTTAGCAGGATTGTTCTTCTGGCTCCAAAGAAACTGAGGACTTGACAGAAGTAAATGCCAAGGTTTGAAATGCATTTGGCAAAGCTGGGAGGAAAGGGGAGAAATTTGTCACCCGAAGGTTCAGTGCGATTTACCACATGGCAGTTTTATGATGGTGACATTTTGCATTTTTTTCCCCAGTGATAGAGCAAAAATTAATCAGAAATGCTTTGGAAGGCCAACTGTGTTATGGTTATCATAGCGGGAGTGCAGGAGGAGGTTTGTCATCGTGGCAGCCTTGGAGCAAATTTGCTGAGGCATTCAACTGCCTTGAGATTTCCTCTAGAGAACTTGTGTGTTTCTGGTCGTGGGTCACTTGTGCTAATTTGGCATCTCTCTTAGAGCAATTTACATTTTTCTTTCAGCAGAAACACTTACCCTGTCCAGAAATGAGAACGCTCCTGTGCTTGGGTTTGGGGGTGGTGGTGAAAGTAGTTCACATCTGAAGGGAGGCAGCTGTTCTCCTTGGCTCTCCAGCACGTCTCAGGCATTTGTTGAGCCTACAGAGGAAACACATTCTTAAAGTCTGTGTCAGGAAACCAGCTCCTAAGGCAGAAAAGTCGTGTGAATTCTCAGTGTTCCTGCGCGACCTATAATTTGTTACAGCACCGTGGGTGCTGCAGTTCGTTTGCGGTGTTCGTTAGTGAGGCCCCGTGGGATTTACACTGAGCAGATTTCACTCTGCTGTGACGGGGCTGAATCAGAAGCTGCTGCATGAGAAAGCACTGCTGTGCCATGTGGCTGCTGGTGCACAGAGCTGTCCTGACCTGAGCACAGCCCGTGGCTCTGAGCTTGCACTGCCTGGCAAAGTGGGGCTTTTTCCAATGCAGTACAAATGAGATTGTTCCTAAAATATTTGAGCATGAAATGTGTGAAGTAAAGAACAGCTCCTGGCCTCTCCTGTGCGTCCCAGTGTTGGAAAAACAGCGAGACAGTTGTCACTGAGCTGCATGATGCTGATGGGCTGGAGGGCTCCAGGGGGGCAGTTTGTCGGGGAGGAAAGGAGGTGGTGGGACTGGACATGGACCGGCTTCTTAAACAAGCTTCACAAACCTCCCATCTGTGCCAGCAAGCTTTGATTTCAGGTTTTAAGTAAAAAATGTGGTTCAGATAAGTCCTTGAAGCCTAGGTAACATTTTTCCCAATACATAAAAGTGCAAAACAGCCACTTCCCAGGAGCAGAAGACCTCTGGCAGGGGGATTATTTGTGTGTTGCTTGTCCAAGTGACAATGATGAAACGTTTCTCAGCAGGCCCGCTCCCTCGTTAGAGATTTGAGCCTCCGCTTTGAAGTTCCGTCTCCAGCTGGAAACTTGCACAAACCTTTGGGCCAAGAGCTGTTTTTTTCCTCCTGAAATATTTGATATCAGTGCTTTGGTGCAAATCTACGATTCTTCCCCTTTCTTCTGTTTGAATATAGAAACTTTTAACTCTCCTTCATATGAAATATGGGTCATTCGGAGACAGATAACATAATAACGTGTGTCAGGAAACCTCTGTCCTTTTGCAATTAGGGAGTATTTTAAATAAAGCTTTGAACTGCAACCCTCTAGTCCAGCCCTGCTCCGGCTTGGCAGCTCCGGATCAGGATGCAGTTGCAGTTGTGAAGGGAAGAAGCTGTGCTGTGTGCCCATGGTGAACTCAGGGCATGCAGGACTGCTCTGCAAGCACTCGCTTTGGTTGTCTGTTCTCTGCGTGTAAGAAGAAAAGATGATGTGCTGGGAGCAGCCATGTGAGTGCATCTGTTCCTGCTCTTGAGAAGCATCCCCAAGGCACACAGGAGGAACGAGCACCGCTGGGCCGCGCTGCGGGCAGACCTGCTGGTGGTGGCCATTCGCCCTGTGGTCCAGCGTGCACCTGGACTCTGGGTTTCTCTCCAGCACTGGAAGATGTTAACGCTGTTCATGTGTGGCCCATGGAACACAGCGTGCTCTCATTGCTACTGCTGCGGTATCCCAGCAGGCTGGGTGGGTGCCAGGTGGATGCATCCTGCTCGCAGGGATGCTTGGTAAAGCATTTCCATGGAAGAAAGTCCTGTCCCATCATCTCCCCTACCCCCAGTCACAAGCATCTTTGTGTAGCCCTTCCCCGTCGCTGTTTTCCCATGGCAAGAAGTGCCTAGTTCAGAAAGCATCAGCCCCAAGCCCTTTGATCTTTTCTTTCTCAAGAGAAAAAAGATTAAAAAGAGACAAGAAGTTAAGGATTTGTGAGGGGGAACGGAACATGAATAGCAAATTCTGCTGCGGAGGTCACCTCCCCCCGGCTTTCTTCCTGTGTGATCAGAGGACGGGCAGGGTGGAAGGGTGCTGAGTGGGTCTATTGGGGAATCCAGGGAGGAGGGAGTAAATTGGGGGCAGAGGAGTGGGGGTGGAGTGGTGAGCCCTTCAAAAGGAACAATGCTTGCAGGCTTCTGCATTGTTAGGCGGCCTTTTACAGAGAGTGCCATGAATACAGGTTATAAATTCTTTGACCATTGAGAGAGCTCTCCAAACCTGACTCCATCCTGCACTAAACCGGGCCTCAGCCCTATCAGTTGCATAGCAATGAATTCATTTACATCTGGATAGTTAATCTCCAATTCACTTGACAGTTTATCTCACCCTTGGAAAAGCGAGCAGTGCCTGTTCTATTGTGTGGAAGCAAGTCTATGATCATCAGCTAGGCCAGCACCTCTCCTTTGTGCAGCAAAGATAAGAAGGGAGGTTGTTGGTATCTCGCTTATGAAACACGCAGTTATTACCCCAAGCCGTGTGATTCTGCCTGGCTTTCACTTGACATCCTTTCCATTTTCACCCCTTGCCTCTTCGATGTGGAAATGCCATCTGATATCAGCGACTGATGCAGGATACTCCAGCTGAAGTGCTGCTTTTCTAGCACGGGTGACATAGATGGATTATTTGCCCAAGGCAGAACTATTTGGTTTGTTCACACTGTCCGGTTTGTTTCGCACTGTTCTTTATCCCTGGATATTTTATACATACTCCTGCAGGGAGGAAGCACTGCTCTTGCCCCAGCTTGGCTCAGCAGAACATGTTCAGGGCATCCCCGCAGCTGCTGCACAGGAGGATGCTGAGATGCCCACAGGGGTGGGAGAGGCATCTCGGGATTGTTCACCCCAAACCCTTGCAAGATGAAGCAGAGCAGCCAGTGAGCCAAACCCTGTGGAGCAGCACTGGTTGGGTCCGTCGTGACTGGGGAAATAGCACCCACACATCCCAGCGGGCAGGGAGGTAGAAGGCAGAGCCATGCGGACATGCAGAGGTGACAACAGAGCCGGCTGTGGCAGATTGACTGACTGTCTGTGTTAGGAAAGGGGCTCAGGAAGGGAGACCTTGGGAGTCAAAGGACAAATTTAAGCATGAGAATTCCTTGATTTATTCGTACTTTTAGCTCTCCAACTTTAATTCTCTGCACTCGGTATTTGTTCATATTCGATGTGGTTCGGGCGCGATCTATGGAAAGGCCACTCCAATCAAAGTATCCCTCTTTTACCTACAGAGGCTGCAAATCTTTAACTAGCCATTTTGTTTCCTCTCACACATGGTGCACTTCATTCTGCTCTGCTTGTGAGAGTTATGTCTGAAAAGCTGTCCCAGCACTTAATGCTAACCAGTGAAAAACAGAGAGGAAAAGTGAAATATGTGGTGACCTCCACTGAGGAGGGAGAGTAGCTTTGGCTTTTTCTAAGTGCCATGGGATCTTTGGTTTGCCTGCAGCCAGGAAGGCTGGGAAGGTTTTGGCTCAATGGCATGGCCATTGCTTATCGCCGATCTTCCTTTAGGCCAGTGGTGCTCAGGTGTGTCTCTGAGTCCCATTTGCTTTCTTTCTGATGTTGTCCTTAGGGAGGCCATGAGACACCGACTTAACCAGCCTGCTGTGTCTTCTGGTGTCAAATGTAATGGGTCGATGCTGCTTTCTTGAGTAATGCTGCTGCTAGCGTTGTGATAGCGATGTGGCAAGTGCAGTGCAAACACAGGGCAAAAAGAGAACCCACAGAATTCATTTTGTAGATACAGAAATACAGGGACAGAAGGGAGAGTGCAAGGGGACCAGGCAGGTCGGCGTGCTGCAGGGGTCATCTGGTCTGTGGGGCAGCAGGTGGGTGGGAGGAGCCCATGGGAAGGAGGATGGGGAAAGTAGGGCCCAGGGGCAGAAAGGGAGAGCATGCTGGGGGTGGCAGGGATGGGGCCACACCGTGAGCTTGCTCTGATCTTCCTCAGCCTCTCGTGGGGCCTTAAACGTGGCGATGGAGTGTGTGTGTGTGTGTGTGTGTGTGTGCACGCGCGCTAAGAATGGCACTGCGTGAAGATTTCCAGGGCAGTACAGTGAGTGAGCTGAGAAATGTTCTCTCTTTGCAGAAGCACTACAAGGCAGGTGTTCCCAAGCTGGCTCTGCCTGTGCTGGATCACTGCACTGCAGCAGCGTTGGCGTCTCTCGTGGTGATGTGGTGCAGGACGCTGCCATGGGCGGCATACAAAGTACCACCCAAAGCTCAGAGTTGAAGCTCCGGGCTGTGTGTGGGTGGGGGCCATCCCTGCAGGCCTGGGGTGCTCGCCCCCAGCCTCCTGCACACGGCTGTGCTGCCGACCACCACGCTGTACTGCTCCTTTGCAGCATGTGGACATGCATTTTTAGTTATTAAATGCTCACGTTTTCCTTTGCCAACACGATTTTCCAGTCCCGTTTACTCCGTGCTCTCTCTTTTCTTAGGATGCTGCCGTAGAACAAGCGTAACAATGCTTTAAAAGCATTCCTTAGTTAGCTTTTGTAACCTGGAGACTTTCTTCAGCATACAGAGCTGGAGAAGCCATGGCGAAGCTGTCACAGCAGCGCTCTGCCCACACTCCATCCCTTCCTGCCACACTTCTTTCCCCATTGCATGTCTGGCATTGCTCAGTGCATGGAGCTGTGTCCGTGGCAGCTGGAGGCCAGGTGCTGGCTGTAGGGAGGAGCATCCAGGCGGTGGGAGCTTGGCACAGGAGGACACAAAGTGGGATTTGCCTTTTTACAGTGAGTTTATATTTGCTTTTGAAAAGGACCACCCTACCCCGCATTGGCCATTCCCCATTCTTTACTTTACCTGAGCTGTGTAAGAGTATTTCCCCTAAATGTGCCGTGGTTTTCCTGATGCTGGAAGGTTCTCCTGCTTTCCTCCCTGTGAGCTACAGGTGGGCATGACAGAGCCCTTGAAAGCAGTAAGCATTCACTGTTAAGAGATATTGGCATTTCTCTCTATTTTTTTCTGCTTTGTGAGAGAAGAGCCATTCTATTTCAAGGCAGGAATGTGTTTGTGGCAGGAAACATGCAGCCACTGCAGCACGGCGCATGGAGCAGCTGTGTGGCTGAGCACAGCCAGCACCTGGAAAGGACCTCTGCCCCAAATGGCCCATTGCCATTGTCCTCTGTGCTCGCGTGGAAGACTGCTCCTCCTCTGTTTAAGTGCATTTTTTATTCCCTTGGTATAGGAGCAAATTGCTGTTCCTGGTGTTAGTGTACCAATCCACTGCCATCTCTCTGCATGAAAGATGTTTTCTGTCCATCTTATCTGGTCTGTGGTTTTTGTTTTTAAAACAGCTCAACACAGCTTTATTTTTCTTCTGTGCACGTTTAAGTGAAAATAAATTATAACAAATAGCATTAATACAAATATTACGGTTAAGATTTAAACTAAACAAAATTGGGGTGTTTAAGCTGTGCTTTCCATAGCAGCTGATGAAGCTCCCTCCTGCTGCAGCTCAAGCTGGTCTGTGCAGTGGGCTCATGGCATGTTGTGTGTGGGATGTGGATGGGACAGAGTGAGACACTGCCTTGGCAGCCTGGGCATTGAAAGGTTGCCACGAAGTCTCACTGGATTGCATGGGTTTGGATTTCTGGCTTTTTTATTATTATTATTAGAATAGGAGTAAAGTTTTCATTTCTTCTTCACTCAACCAGAGTTTGAAGGTGGGCATGGATAAGTGCAGGGGAGTGGGTGCTCCTGGCAGCTCTCAGTGTGAGGGCAGGATGGTGATGTGGTCATAGAACCACAGACAGCATGGTGGGTTGGAAGGGACAGTAATGCCCCAGCAGTGCCTCACCACCCTCTTAGTAAAAGGTCTCCTTCTCACATCTAACTCCAGTCTCCCATCTTTGAGTTTAAAACCATTCCCCCTTGTCTCATCCCTGTCTGCCTCTGGCCTGCATGTTGTGTTTCCTTGTGCAGTCGCAGAGCTGAGTGTCTCACTGAGGACTGCCCTCCTCAAGTCTGAAGGTTTAGGTCACGTTGTTTTTATAAGCAGGTTTCAGACTTTACAGATGCACACGGGATGCATCTGGAAAATGTCTTAATTAACCAGTGATAAACATCACATTTTCATGCTCAGCTCTCTGCAAACCAGCCGTATGGGACTGCATGAAATGCTTTTGCTCGGTGGGGGTGTTTGTCAGTGTCTGGCTGTGGGAATCGCTGCCCAGTTCACTCCTGAAGAACTGAGCCTCCAACTCTGAGTGTGGGTCGTGCCGGAGGACCCCCAGTGCTGTGGGACAGGAGCCATTTCCTTCACAGAAGCTGCAGCATCATGCAAACATTTGTTATCTTCCACGATGAAAGCCAGATGAATAATTGCTGCTACTTATACTGTTGAACTTTCCAGAAGAAATTCCCCACTGGGTTAAGAACAGGCACGACAAATCTCAACCCAAATGACATGGGGAAGGTGGCTGTTAGCTTCTAAGTCAAAAAAATGCTAGCGCTCTTCATGACAAACATCTCCACACCCGAAGCACTTGGCACTCAATGGCCAACGGTGCAGCTTATGTGTTTGGTGCTGCCAGGAGAAAACGAGGAGCACAGCCATGCCTTCAGCCAGCACCAGCACTGTCTGTTGGGTGCTGGGTGCAGCCCTGTGTGCTGACTGCAGGTCTGGAGAGCAGACAGGGCTCCGACAGCATCTTTCTGCTCTGGGCAGAGCAGCCCTGGGTGCTGTGCAGATGGGAATGTCGCCGTGTGAGGCGAAGTGCCCCTGCTCATGGTGCCCAGTGCCCTGCCTGTGGGTTATGGGGGCTGTGGGGTTGGAGGCTGCTCTGATGATGCCAGAGATCTGGGAGCACTACCTGTGATTGTGCTCCCCACACAACGTCGAAGTCAGAGGTATTCAAACCTCAGAGGAGTATTTTAGGGGGAAAAAACATGTGTTTTCTTCTTGAACTAATGCAAAAAACAAAGAGCTTGTTTCAGTGCTTTCCTCCGCTTTCAAACTGGACGGGATCCTGGATTTTTTAAGAGAAAACAAAGCATATTTCAAATACAGGCATTCTTTTCTTCTTTTTTCCCCCTTCCAGTTGCTTTCTGCTTGCTGACAGAGCTTTTGGAGCCCTGGGGAAGGTACATCTGCCAATGATAATCTCAGTGCTTTGGGAAGCCGGGAGCGGCGGGGGGACGGCGGGGGGGGGGGGGCTCTGCGTCTGCTCACTGCTGCACCCAGCAGGGATCGGGGCTGTGCCTGGGTCCACAGTGGCACCTGGATGGGAAGAAAATAGCTTTGGGCTGGATGCACATCTGTCCTCACCTCTCCTTTGTCCAGCAGCTTCAGGTGCTCAGGGCACACCTGGTGCTGCATTCCGTAAAGGTTCAGGCAGTTCTCAGCACTTCTGCAGGCAGCCGCCTTTGCATGCTTACGCGTGGCTGAGAGCTCCCAGTTTTACTCCTGGAGGAACCGAGGCAGTAAGACAATTAAGTGGCCTGTGGGAGCATTGTGGCAAAGCCCCACTTCCCAGAGATAGCCCAGGACACACCGGGGGCAGAGGGGATGCGTCAGAGCCATGCCGTGGTGTTGGCTTGATGTTAACCACTAGACAAGAGGCCTGACAAGTGGCAGAAGCCAGAACCTTAGCGGTGCCCTCCTGTGCCTTATCAGAGGGCAATAAATCTTGACTGATTAGTTTTTTAAATTAGAATTCTCAGCAAATAAATGAGCTGCCTGCGTGGTGATAATAGCCTGCTTGGAAGGCAGCTCTGTGTAGTAAGTTGCTGGAAATCATCAAAACCATCTTATCCCATGGAGTCTCCTGTGCTGAACTTGTGTTTACAATATCAGACAGAAAAAGGATTTTTTCAGTGGATATTGTCTGATAACTTTTTAGCCAAGCAGCAGTTTAATTCAGGCCTCTCTGCGTGAGGCCAGGCTGTCTTTGCTGGCTGTGGAGGTTTGGCGGCCTCCTCTCCATCCATTTCTTCCTATTTTGACACATCTTGCTCCAGTTTAAATTATTCTGCTGAGTTTGGTGGACTCATAGCATCCCATTCTTTGGTTGGCATTGGCCCAAAGGACAAGCTGGTGCTCAGGTGATGAGCACACGGCTGCTGCTCTTCATCCCGCGGCTACAGGGCTGTGCAAAAGGGACAGCTGGGAAGGATGCAGGTACTTATCACATAGAACCACAGAGTCACACTGTGGTTGGGTTGAGGGGCCCTTACAGCCAGCCCCACCCCTGCCATAGACTGGCTGCCCCCCAGCTCAGTTTGCCCAGGGCCCATCCACGGCTTTGGGCACCTCCATGGATGGGCACCCACAGCTCTGGGTAGCAGTGCCGGGGCCTCACTGCCCCGTGAGGAAAGAGTTTCTTCCCAACATCCAACCTGAATCACCTCTCTTTTAGTTTAAGGCCATTCCTTTTGACCTGTGATTATCAGACTGCATAAAAAGTCACTCTCCCTCCTGTTTACCCATTCCCTATAGGTGCTGGAAGGGTGCAGTGAGGTGTACCTGGAAGTTCTTCCCCGAAGGGAATCTTCTGACAATACTGCTTGCTGTGATTTAGCATTGCTTTTTTGCACCAGCTACTTTCTGCTTATTTTAGCAAGCTTTTCTGAATAATTATTACTAGAATAATCACTAGTCCTAAGCTGGACTAGGAACAACCTCTCCAAGGATGGTCATAAATATTCGATCACGCTTCACAGTGCCGTTCGTTTCCCCCGATCTTCGCCTCTCTCCTTCCTTTCCAGCTATCATCTCCCTTATAAAGATCCCTTTGTACAGTTCCTGCTAAAAGTCAGGGCTGGATAATTGACCCATTTCCTGCATGCTGACTGTTTCGTGGACTCACTGTGCTGACACTCATCTCCATTGCTGTGCGTCGAGATCGTCTCTACTGGAGAAGAGCAGTAGCTGTGCCCGGCCGTGCCCACGGGTCAGCTCTTGGAAAGAGCTGTGCAAAAGCCAGAGTTTGGAATGCAGTGTGCTGGCAGTGTGCATTTATAATCGCTAACTTTAGCAGGAAAGGAAACGTGTGCTGTGCTGAGTGATGCTGAGACCACGCTCAGTGGAGAGCACTGGAGGAGAACCTAGAGGTGATTTGGATTAGATGGCCGCGTCCAGCATTAGGTAACCATGGAAAAAATGCAAGTTGAACTTGAAGCCCAGTCTCCCAATTGTTTGTGCGTGTGTGAAATCTCTTGGCATCCCACATCTCCTTTCTGAAAAGCTGGTATTTTTAGATTTACGGCTGGAGGCCGTAAAACTGTTCTGACATGAACCCAAGCTATGTCGCTACCTTAAAAAATGAAGTCTTAAATGAGAACTGAAACTTATTGAACTATATTTCAATGACAGTATAGCAGAGCACTTTAACATGTGCATGGAAACATGCCTGGGAGGAAGGGGAAAAAAACTGAAAACGTCTCCGAAACTGGAGCTGCTCAGAGGCACTGTATCGCTTACCCCTCTCTGGAGCTGCACCCTGGAGAAATCAGCTTTGCATGCGAGGCGATCGCAGCGCAGCTGTGAAACCCAGCTGAAATGTAAACTTCTCTTAAGTGTTCACGAGAGGCTTGCATCTGTGTCTGTGCCTGATTAGCTAGAATTGTGAAACTGCAAGCTTTCTCGTTGCCAGTTCTTTCCTCCTTACCTTGACCTATGGCTTTGCTCACTCATGCGCTTTGTCTTTGGCTGGAAACTGCCGTCCCCAGGTGTGCTGCATGGCAGGACCCTGTGCCCCAGCAGCAGCCCGGTGCAGGGACTGAGGGCTGCTTCTGACAGCAGGGCATTCGTGTGCACACAGCTCACCTGGGGCTGGGGGGGCCGCACCGGGACTGGAGGTGCTTGTGAGCACTGCTGTAATAGGATTTTCATGATGATTTGCTTCCCCTGTCATGTTGTTTCAAATTCCTGACAAGCCATACTTTTCACAGTCTGGATTTTCTCTCATGAATTTCTCAAGGGGCTATCTGGAGGGGAAACTATTTCTCACCATAACAAACAACCAAAGCCTTCATCGTTAAAAATAAAGCACTAACATGGCCCTACAATGGCCCCCTTTGTCAAGTCACATCTGTTTAGATCACCAGAAATGATAAGCCTTTACTTTTGAATGTAACTTTCTTTTATCAGAATAGGAAAGAGGACTGCAAACCATTCAGAAAAAAATCAGCATGCAGGCTAAGGCATGTGACAGCAGTGCTCTGTCTTACGTAGAAAAATTATATTCCATTGCCTACATATACAGATATTGGGCATACGCTCTTCTAGCACAACTCAGGGATGGCTCTGCAGCAGAGCTTGCTGCCATGCTAATATAAAAACAGTGTGAAATAAATATCTGACCTGCTAGATTGCAAAGCTGTGATTTCAGTGCTAATCCAAATTACCTTGTTTTTTAACTTCAGACTTCAAATCTGTTTCCCAGAAGTTGTCTGCTGGCGATTGCCAAATTGCAAAGCAAGAGGATTCACATGGGGAATGAAGGAAAATACTCCGTGAGGTGTATTTGATCATCTGAGTTAAATAGTCCTCAGGCATTTGTCCCCAAGGGATAAAATTGCCTGCACACCCAGAGGATTTAGAATTGAGACCCAGCTGCATTATGCAGAGGTTTCAGACAGGGATGCTGGTGCTGAGGAAGGAGGTGCTGCCCAGAAACTTGCTGCCTACAGCTTTGTACCTTCCAGCAAAACTGCTCTGACAGTGCTGCCCTTCTGCAGGTGAGGAGCTGGAAGCCACCACCACTGCAGCAACACACCTCAGCTCTGCCCTTGGCACTTGCCCAAATCAGTCCACTCATTTGGAAGAGATATGGCAGGGCAACGAGCTGCAGGATGGCAGGTTTAGCTCAGCTCTTCCTGGATCATAAGGCTTTCCTGGGTGCTTCTGAAAATCCGGCTCGTAAGGATGCTCACCTTTACAGAAGGTATATGATATACAGAAGGCATATGTAAGGCAATAAATTCACTGGGTGTGAATTCCACAAGGTTTGGCCCAGCATTCCTACTGGCATTGAGATTTGGGGGAATTGAGATGAACTCAGTGGGAGTGTTTGGGAAATAGGGCGAGCCGGGTCTGGGTTGGTAGAAATATTTTGAGGAGAATCCTGCTCTCTCTGAGGACACAGCAGATTTGCTACTGCCCGTAGTGGGACAGTGAATGGGTCCTTGGTTTCCATCGAGCTGAAATACAGCCTGCACTCATCCTCTTTCACCTGCAGCTCGTAAGCCACAGTTGCTGCATCACCATGGGAAGTTTCAGCAGCGGTTAACTGAAATGTCGCAAGCCTCCAATCTGATGTGAAGCTGGAAATAAACTCTGAATTCGCCTACGCTCACAACTGAAGGTCATGTGTTCATAAAACCATGACAGCATCTTCTCTAGATTAGAAGAGGGAGAAAAAGAGGCAAAGTTGTCTATGGTGAAACATTTTCCCCGTTAGGAAGTCCTTGAAAGCCTCTTCAGAGGCACCATCAGCAGAGATGAATTGCAGATCATTCCTCTGCATCCAACAGAGGGAATGCTTGTAGAAGTTCCTCTAATTATATACAATTGGTTTTGAAATTAAATGATCTGGAATATCAGTGAGTGACTCTGAGCAGCATCATTGGGTAAGGGAAAGTAGCAGCCTGTCGGAAGGAGGTAAAGGCACGGAAATAGTTATGGCAATGATTAGTTTCAAGGCTCGTTCAGTCAGCGCATGGGGGTGGTTCCCCAGTTGACTCCTGCACTGCAGCACTGTGTTCTGGCAGCTCCCAGGTGGTGGGAGCACCTTTGGCTTCTTTAGGGGCAGAGGCTGAGCAGAGTGTGATGAGGCGAAGTGGGCAGATGCCAGTCCTTCCCATTTTCAATGTGAAGTGCTAAGAAGCAGAGATGCTACTTCGCTGTGCTCTCCCCGGGTGTCTGTGACTTTATTCATTCATAAATGCACTGTCTGGGCTGCCCTGTCGTGCCAAGTATGCAACTGTCTGGGTAAAAATGTGCAAACAAGGTGTGCCTGATTCCTGCATGTAGTTACCATAACAAGTGCAAACATGCAGTAGGAATTTGAATACACGAATGAACAGACATCTAGATGAGCAGAAAACTTCTGAATGCAGAGACCTGATTTGAGCAACAAGTCGTGGCATCTGTTTGTGTAAATTATGTGCACCACTGCACATAGATTTTGAAACTGTTTCTGAGGAATATAGGTATTTCTATGTATTAGACCACAAAGCTTATCTGAGTTCCCCTTTTTAACCACAGTGATGAGATCACTGGAAAAAGAGTTACCCACTGCTCATCAGTCTTCCTCATTTTGTATGTGTTAAACATCATGCAGTGATTAGATCAGAGCTTGGCTGTCCAGGGAAAACAAGATCCAGAAATGAAGAAGGAAGGATAAGGGGACCCCTAAACTGCAAAGCTGTGGTGGGAACAGGAGGAGGGTTCCCTGCATGTACACTGCAAAGAGATGGAAAGCATACGGAATGCAGCTCACGAGCTCCAGGAACCCACAGCTTTGGGGGGGGGAGGGAGGTGGCCAGTCTGGGAAGGACCGCTCTGCTGTCTCCAAGCCACCCGTCCCTTGTCACTGCCATGAACAGCAGCAGGATGGAGCCTAAAGCAGCACAACGCTGCAGGGATCTCTGCTTGCCGACCCCTGGCTGCTCCATCCCTGGGGGTCTGTGCCAGAGATTCTTCTTTCAGGGCTGTTGCATTTTTTACTGTAGTGTACGTGCGTCCTTCCTCGTGCACTTTCCTCAGACAGAGGGCAAGAAAGGACACTGACCCCTGGGGCTCCCCGACCTGGGCTGCTGCTAGCAGCCAGCCTGGAGCTGCAAACCTGTCCATTACAGTGCTTATTGGTGCTTACTGTTCTCTGCTCTGCCACTTCTAAATGTGGTTTACAAATACCTGTGCTTGGCCACAAGCATGTGCAGTCTGAGACCAGATGAGAGCCTGCTGCTTGCTGAGCATTTCCAGCTCAGCTGTTGTTTGGGCTCTTGGGTAGCATCAGTGCTGCCCGTGCTCCTCAGCTTCACTATAACAGCATTCATTTCTGTTATTACTGTGCTGTGCTGAAGAGGAAATGTTGTTTCCTTTTTTGGAGCTTTTAAAGACTCTTATTTTTCAAAGTCTCTTTTAGAAACCCAGCTTGGAAAATGATGTGTAATTAGTATAAGCTTACTGCCACCAGACAGCTGAAGCAATGGAACGAGGGCAAACTGCGTTTAGTGACATAATGCATGCAAAAAATTCTGGGGAAAAAAAATTTAAAATAATTTAAAAAAGACATGGAACACAAATGATTTGTCTCGTTGCAGGGTTACATGCAGCACAAATGAGTTCACAGGCTTGGTTTACCGCATCAGCCAACAAACAATTGTGTCAGCATATATTTGGGGGCAGTGCGTGCAGAGCTGGGTGGAACCCCGAGCTGACAAGAAAAGGGGATGAGGGCTAACATGGACATGTGCTTACAGAGAGCAGAGTAACCTTGGCGCGCAGCTGTTATTTCCCCAGCATCCCCTTTTTCCTTGTTACTTTGCTGTCATAGAAAACTGCTGGGGATGCTGAGTGTGACCCTACGGTAACTCTGAGAAAGTAGGTGGTGTTGCAGGTGCCTGGGCGTGATGAATGTGATGGTACAGCTGTGCATTATTTCTCACTTTTATATTTGATCTTGAATCTTCTCACTCATGTATAGATGCTTCTGCTGCTTTTAAGTCCCTATCCACTTTCAGTTCCCTGTGAGTCTAGGTGCCAGTGCCAAGTGGGGCCAAGTGACAAAACAGAGGTGTTGAAGACCCCCCACACGCTCTGCCTCCAAGCTGCACTCCATCCCCCGGGGTTTGACTGGGCAGAGGAGGGCACCCACGTGGCCTTCGGGAGCTGTGCAGTCCTCCCCTGCCCAGCAATGGCTGGCAGCTGCTCCTGGGGCAGCAGGACGTGGCCCTGCCTGCCTCGGGCCCTCTGCACAGCTGGCTCCCCCATGGTGGTGAAGGTGCTGCCTGCTGCTCCTTGCTCTCTCTGCTTCGGATTAACATGTGAGGGGCAAGCAGGGGAGTGGGAAGCTGGAGTGCGGGGCAGGCAGTGCGGGCCGAGCAGGGCTGTGCCCAGGGCCTGGTGCGACCACACGAGTGTCTGAGCAAAGCTGTCTGCTCGGCTGTGGGAGCGTGGAGCTGTCAGAGCTCGCTGATGGGGCCGAGCCCTCAAGGAGGATGCACAGTGAGCACCTTGCTGCCCTGCATCTGAGTGCCTGTGCCACCAGCACTGCGTGCCTGCAGGACCTGGGCCTCTGCTGACCAGCACAGCGGAGTGCAGGCCAAGGAGAGCAACCAGCCTTTGTTGCATGCAGAGGCACTTGAGAAGGAGCTGCCCCAGTGGTGCCTCAGGCCTGCAGCTCGTCAAGGCCCAGGCTGTTTAGCATGAGCAGGAGAAGCTGGGCACACCACAATAGCAGGGCAGCATCCATCTATCAAAGAGATTCTAGTTTTCCTGCCCTGCCTGGATGCAGGGAGGGCCAGTGTCCCCTCAGCTGGGCTGGAATGGGCAGCCGTGCTGTGAGCTGCCACAGCTGTGGTTGTGCTGTGGTTCTCAGGCTATTTTTGAAGCTAGAAATACAAGTGTAACCAAGTCTTCAGCATTTTCCCACACCTTTCATGTGACAGGACTGTGCCCAGTCATAGGACTCAGTCTGTAGAACCCAATGAATTGTCACAGTTTCACTTCCCTGGTGTTCTTTTCCTTCCTTTTTGGAGGCAGCAGCATTGTTGGTTCCTTCTGCTACCATGATAGCTGCACGGTTGGGCTCCTTTCCAAGATAGGACCGTCATCAGAGGATTCTCTGCAGTTTGGGACAGTTCCTGCAGGCACGTTGTGCCCTTCTCGTTCTCTCCAGATGTGTTTCACATCAGCTGATCCGTGTCTTAACGTACAGAACCAACTGTTGGAATCAAAAAAAAGAGCTGGCAGGTTGTTGTATGCACAGCTCTCACCTCAGTTGGGCACCCACCTTAATCAGTTTAGATCAACATTTAAAAGCAGTGAAACGTACTTCAGTTTGTATCTTTATAATGAAATGGTTACACAGGGCAAACCCCTTCTGCTGCACACATTCCTTACATATCCACAGCTCATGGATTTCTCTTTGAGTCTTTGCTCCTCTTGCTGCATGAAGGACACAACCTGGGGAGCTGCACAGCAAACATGCAGAGAAAATCACTGCTAGAAGATGCTTTGATTGTAATATAAATCTCAAAGTATGTAGGGAGGAACAAGCTCACTGCTTCAATTGCAGTCCTTCTAAGGATGGCTGTGGCACTAATCAGTAAGAGTGCTCAAGCAGCTGTATGATTTTTAAGTTGCTGGTGTTCCTTTAATTCTAACATACTATTAGAGTGTTAATTAAAAAAGCATACCAAAATGAACTGCTCCTAGGAGAACCAAGAACCTGTCATTTGCGTGAAAACCCTGGATTATAAACTGCTTCTTCTACTTTTGCTGCCAAATATGCAAAGTAAATTGCACAATCTCAGGGATGCAGTTGAGCCACTTTATGTTTTTCTTTCTCCAACTGAAAAGAAACATTTTCTTCAATCTGAGGGGGAGGCACTTGCTTTTCTTGCAGTTTAGCACATATGGGCCCTCATCAACAACAACAAAATAACTTTTCCACCATTTCTTATCTCAGTTTATCACGAGGTTGTGATTTTTCTTAGACAAAGATTGTTTGCTTGCTTTGTTTGTTTGCTGTAATTTCTGAGTTATTTTTCTTAGTAAAATTTAGCAATAAAAACAGCAATCACAGTTGTGTGTTGCACTGGGTCTATTTCCCATCCTTGTTTAGTCGTGAGAATTTTCTCAGCAAGTGGGACTGTTCTCATCCAGATTGTTCTCTTCCATAGCTGTCAAATACCCAAATCCTCATACCCAACCTTCATCCGTAGATTGCACAATCAATTACAGCTACATGACAGATGCTGGGATCCTTTCTTATCAGTCAGTTAGCACTTTTTTTTTTAATTGCAAGATTATAAAATGTTGGATCATGTTCCACCCGTGTTGTAGTGCATCCCATGAGAAAGAGATGGGGAATTTTTAGAAACCTATCACAATAAATCCTTAAAATCATGTGCCTACGACTCAGTCACTGAGAATGGGTTTATGAGTGCCATCTCCTCAGTGGGAAAGGGAAGTTGGCATAGGATGTGGGTGTTTTGTGGTGAATGTTTATTGCAGAAAGCTTCCAGAATGTCTTTAGAGCATTTAGAATCTGATGGGCTTAAAATCTGTTCTTTTATATTATATAAATGAGAATAGTTCTGGTGTTCAGTCATGTTTATATGCAAGTTGTGCTGACAGCTCAGTGGCCACCAAAAGTGCCCAATTCTTGTTCCACGGGTGGGACAGCCAGTTGCACATCTCCTCCACAGACTTTGTAGTCTGCCAGTCACCCCAGCAGAGCATCCCACCCCAACAGCACTTCAGCCCCACTGAGATGTAGAACTGTTTTGCTGCCACTGAATTTGGTGGTTTTGTCCCCAGAAGCATGTAACCACAAAAAAAGAGAAACATGGAGTGGATTCCTACAATAACTGAGATTGGAAGGGGCCCCTGTGGATCCCTGTGGTCCCTCTGGGACTGATGGGTAGATTGATCTTAGTGCCAAAAATGACTGTGAGCGCTGACATGAAATGTTTATTGGGACCTGTGTCAGATCCTTTTGAAGTCAGCACAGAGACTGCTTTAAACACGGAGTGGCAGACCTGGAGTCCCAGTGGACATTCCTAACCTGGAAATCCTGACAACTGGGCAGCTGGTGTAAGCTCCTGGTAGGGACACAGCCCTCTCCACAGCCTCTTTCACCAGTCCTGAGAGGCACCTGGGGTTGTAAGCGATCTGCTGGTCCCATCTCAGTCTACCAGCTTTTGTGATTCCCTCTGTGATCTGCCTGGTGCTGTGAAGGACCTTCAACTTGGCAAGGAGCTTAAGGTGCCCGAGCTGAAATACAAACTGAAACGAGTTCATATTTTCTTCCTCTTTTCAGAATAAAAGCGTTTGTTGAGGGAGATTTCAGCCTGTGATAAAGCAAACAACCTGTGAGTTCATCACATCTCTTCAGGATTTGCTGCAGCTCAGAGCCCAAGTGCTGTTTTATGAAGGGTTCTCCTGATCTTATGCTTCTGCTGCACAGCTCGATGGTGAGCAGGGGAGGGCTCAGCCAGCAGGGCTTCAGCCCAGCAGCTGAAGGCATTAGGCTGTTACCATTATGTGGGCTTACTTGCCCTCAAAATGTGTTAAGAGACAAGAACTTGGGAGTTTCCAGGAAATGCACCCAAAAAAAAAAAGCCCACAATAGAAAAGCAGCATCTGTGACACACCATGATGTGAGACTGCGGCAGTGGAAAGCAGCTGGATTTAACTTTCTAAGGCTCCTTCCTCCTTCAAAGAAAATCAGTGGTTAAAAAAGCTGCAGTCATTTTGCAGGTGTATTCAGCCCCCACCACAAATGCTGGGAACTGCAAAGCAAATGTAGTGCAGAAAGGTGCAAGCACTCCGTGGCACTGATGTGCTGCTGAGTTCTGTGACCAAACGTGTCCTGAGCTGAGCTGCCTCCTGCCACTGCTCCTGTCTGTCCCATGCAGGAGATTCAGGAGCCCACGTGGTCGCAGCACAGGGTGTCTCATGGCAGTGTTTATGGATGTGAAAGTGTTATCTTCCTACAGCCCACTGTGTGTGCAAGGTGAAATCTGAGGGCTGAGCTACCCATCTATGCATGAAGGCTTTATTCACAGCCTTTTCTAATCAGAAATATTGAGACAATACAGAATATTAACATTTGCGCATCTAGGCCATCTGGGTGCGTTAGAACCAGGCTTACTTCCTTTCAAACAGATGTCAAAACCTCTCTTTGACTAATGCAGGCCTGGAATTGCCCTGCACCCCTCAAGCACCACATAGGCAGAGCGTGGTGTTGAATCCCGCTGCATCCTGCCCTTGCTAACAACTACATTTCTCAGTTCTGCATCTCAGCCAGGTGTCATTTTTTGAGGCTGTTCAAAGGAGAGGGAGACAAAGTAGTGCACTGCAAGAGAGTGGCTGCTCTGAGATGCTATGGGGTTGCAGTGCTATTACTTGTGCTTCTGGTGTCCAAAGCCCCCGCAGCCCTCTCTCACATAATCATCTTGTAAAGCTGATTTCGAGTTCCTGACAGGCTCCTAATCCGTCCTGACGTGCACACAGATGCTCAGTTGAGTGTCATTTCCTGTTCTGAGGAGCCCAGATTGTTCCTGACTGGCCCTTGGGTTTGAGCAATCAGTTTAATTTTTCTCTCTCATTTATTTATTTGCCTAAGGGAGCTGTGCCTCAGTCCCCTCCTGTAAATCTCTTTATCATACATCATGCCAAATGCACTCAGCAAGGGCAAGGGCTTTATTTATGAGCTGTATTGCTCCTAGGTTCCATGATGCCGCAGCACAGGTTTGCTCTGGGTGCTTTGCAGTGCCGGGCTTTGCTTGCACGCACCCTCCTTGCTCTGCACAGTTTCTGGAGGAGCCCACTGCTGTTGGGCCAAAGCAAGATTTAGGCTTAGAGTGAAGAGCAAAGTGCGATTCCTTTCCAGGTTGCCTGCTCCTGCTTTCACACCTAAGACAGCCAGGCCGCAACAGGAACCCAGCTAGGGTTGTGCAGTGGAGCTGCAGCAGCAGCTGCTGTCTTGAGACTGCTCTGTCTGCTCACTCTTCAGAAGGGAATGCTCCACTCAGAGTCCTTTCCAAAGCAATTTGAGGTTAATTAGCAACTTCTGGCTTCACTATCTAGCTGTTTTGTTTATCTTTGGTCTGAGCGAGTTCTCTTCCTGTTGTTCCTTCTTCCTGAGCAATGGGGGGAGCCCCGCAGACACCCGACCCCCTCTGTGTTCAGGGGACTCTCCAGCCAGCACAGGCTCTGCGCCCTTTCCCAGATGTGTCAGCCAGTTCTCGCCTTCTAAGCTGGCTCTCCTTAATCTCTAATTTTTCTTCTTCATAAATGAGTGCCATTTGAATGCAAGGTGATGGAGGAGAGAAGCACAGTGCTGGGCTCTGTAGTTAGAAGGGAGCGCTTTGCCCTGCCATGAGCTGCCCTTACCAGCTTGGTCTCAGCTCCTATGGGGAAGCACAGACATGGTGGCAGTGCTGGCCAGGTGCTGGGGTGCAGAGGCCCTTTGGCACATTGCCACAGCCCGTGGGTGGGTGTTGGAGCGGGGAGGTGACATCTGAGCTGCCCCCAGCCCCTCCTTGGAGCCCAGCTGCTGACGCTGGTGGAAGGGATCCAAATAGCAGCACATGGGCTGAAGCTCAGCTGTGGGGCAACCCCTGCTTCGCAGTGGGCATGCACCGGCCACAAATGTAGTTCCCTGTGTTACTAATGCCTCCACCATAAATGTTTTATGTGACCTCATAAACTCTACGTAGCAGTAATCTTGTAAAGTTTGTGGCCTTTGCTGGACTCGCATTTTAGGCAAAAAGCCTGGAAGAGCCAGGCCATCTGTGGTGGTAATGAGTTTCTCATCCTTTAAGAAAGAAAATAGTCCCTCAGTGGCATTCCCTGTGCTGAGGGCTGCATGGGATTTTGCTAACTTGCATGAAAGTGGAGGATCGAGCAGTGCAGCAGGGAGACCCCGCAGCGAAACTACTGGATATGGCCCTTAAATTCATCCGTCAAACGGCTGCCATCATGGGACAGGTGAAACAACAGACACTGAGCATGGAAAAATCATCTGCATGCAGAGCTATTGCTCAGTGTATGAACAATCCCCAGTTCCATGCAAATCCAGAGGTGCTTCTGAATGCAGCTGTTTGCTTTGGGTTGAATTAAGCTTGAACTGCCCACAGCTCCCTGCAGACTAGGTGTCAGAGGTTGACATCATGTACTGGCTGGGAGCACTTATCTCCTAGCACTTCTGCCTCCACTTCTCTGTCTCGATCCCTTCAGAGCTCCCAGCACAGAGGATTTGACCCTTCCTTCCCATCTCCCCATACTTTGTGAGGTGCCCAGCCCTGCAGTGGTTGTGCCAAGAAGGTCCTCATGAGGCTCAGCTCCATCTCATGGGAGTCCCTGTCTCTCCCCTTGCTTTTCTCATTGTGGAAATCCTTTCTGCTCTCCTCCTGCTGTCCGGTGCAGTGCAGGCAGATGGTTCCTGTTGCAGCTGTCGGACTGCAGCTGTGCTGCTGCACTCAGGACAGCCCAACAGCAGCTCCCCACAGCCTGCTCTCTCTGTGCTGCACCCAGCCCACGCCTGCCCCATCCCCTGCATGCCCACGCACAGGTGATGGGCTCTGGCCAGCTCACAGCCAGCAGTGGTAGGCTGGGTCACACTTTTCCCCTTTGCACTGGCAATTTTAGCACCTGCACAAGTGAGTCAGCAACTCACGGGCATGCTAAGAGCAGTCCCTTTGTTGCTGAGTGAGTGAAGTCTTCACTCCAGCCCTCAGGTTTAACCTCTGAGTGGTTTTGCTGTATTTCAGGTCACTTCCTTGCATGCCTCTTTGCAGTGACTGCTGCTGCACCTGTGCATGACCCCTGTGGTGAACTCTTTGTTCCTCCTGGGTCTTAGAGCACATGTCCAGAGGTTGCCTTCCCCCAGGCCCAGAGTGTATTTGGGTTGGCAGCAGCGTAATAAGAAGGAAATAAGGGAAGAGCTGTGAAATGGACTGTCCCTTCATGCAGGAACTGAGCAGAAAGCAGTCTTGGAAATACGCAGTGAGAGATGTGCGTGGCCATGCATCTCCCAGTATCAGATGGTTTGTTCCTGCAGCCAGTCATCAGGTCACACAGAAGAGGAGGCGTCTGTCTGGAAATCTCATTTTCACACTCCCACTGTCTGTGTTTTCAATTCAAATGCTGCCCCAAACACGCATCTGCTTTGCCTTCCTTTTTTTGGCTTTTACTTCATGCTTTTTCCCCCCATTTGAAGTAGTTTTTGGGACTAAGGTGGGCAGGAAGGAATAGCCGGGTCCCGCAGTTGCTGTTGGCATGCTCTGCTCTGCCAGGCCCCACTCCCATGCCCATGGACCCACAGCTGGCCCACAGTTCCCAAACCATATCCACTTCTCTGCCAGGATGAGCGCAGAATTTCAGCTGGTTGCTCCTTACCACAGCACTTTTCTCAGAAATCTAGGTCGTGAGAAATGTGTGCGAATCCTTTCCAGTTTTCCTGGCTTTTATCTCCCCTGTTGACCTCAGGCTCTCAACAGCGTCCATCTGCCCGCCCTGCATGCTGTTGGCTCCCTGGCAGTGGGATTTCCCATGGAGGAGCCCCTCATGGCCTTCCTTCTTTTCTTGGTGAGTGGGTGGGAGACACCAGTGCTTGTTCTCTGGCTGCCAGCTTGGTCTGGGGGGGTCTGTGCTCTTCATACTGTGTTGAACGCTCTCCAATATTCAGTGGGATTTCATTTGTATCAGTAGCAGTTCACATGGTGTAGCTCAGCTTCTGGGTTCAGCTTCATTCCCTGCCAGAGAGGTTGTGTCCTGGAGAAACCAGCCATCTGCGAGCTGCATGTGGGGCTGATATCACTGCAACCAATCTTGGCCCCATGCATGGGAGAGACGAGGCTTGGCAGAGTGCTGTGCTCTGCTCTACTGTTTCACTCCCGCCTGCAATGTGCTCCTGCAGGGTGGCACCAGGGACCCACTCCCACTCCCTCTTGATTCTGGAGCACCCCAAACTTGTCCCTGGTCCCCACTGCAGCCTTTTAACTGATAAGTGCATTCAGGCCTCATGTGAGCCCTCAGAGCTCACCAGCAATGCCCAGGCACAAGCAAGGGGAGGCCCTTTTGGGAAAGATGGAGGCTGGCTTCCAAAATTTGGGCTCTGCCTGACCCAGGCTCCAGGGCAGTGCAGGAAGATGCTGCTGGGAGGTGCAGTGTAAACCCCTGCCTGCAGCCAGGAGAGGAGGAGGAAGAGGTAACTGGGGAAGGCTGATCCCAGTTCAGAGGTGGCAGCTTCCTTCCTGTCTTCAGCAGCAGTCAGTATGCACTGAGAGCTTCAGAGCAGATCTGGGGAAGGAGCTGTGGGTCTCCTCCTGCCCAGTGCCACGGCTCTGGAAGGGCACTGGGTGGGTGAGAGAACACCCAGCTCTTCAGGGAGGTTTTCCTCATCAGAACTCCTCCACATCAAGAGAGCAGAGATGCCTCCAGGTGCTGGGCATGGTGAGGGGAGCACATAGCTGGCCCTAGTCCTGCATGGTGGTGGAGGTCGGAACACAGGATGAAGCCCAGTCAGGGGAATGGCTCCAGCCCACCTTTGCTTGCCTGTGCCCCTGTGCCTCTGCCACAGTCTGCAACATGAATGTCACAAAGAGGAGTCTATATGGTCTCTGGATGACCCTGTTTTAACCCTTAGAGATGACTGAGCATGGTCTGGGTCTCCTCTCTGTAGGGCACAGCCCAGCTCTGCTGCCTCTGCTTTGTCTTCCCCTGTTCCATGTCTTTAGTGGGAATCTGAGCCTTTCCATAGCTCAAGCCCATCTGCCAAGCCTGGAAACTGGTCTAACAAACCTCTCAGCTGCACCTGTATGCCACCAACAGTAACAAAACAGCTGGTAGGAGACCAAGTTTGAGAACTGCAGTGCAGGGGGCAGTCAGGAGCCCTGTGCTGCCTCCACTGGGCCTGCAGGAGGGTGGGACGTTCGGCACAGGGAGTGGAGGACATGCAGGGTCAGGGTCTGGGTTTGGATGTGACACATCTGCAGCTGCTCCTGATTGCGATGGTGTAACTCACGGCTGGGAAAATCCCTGTTAATTGGTGGGAAGTTGGGTCAAGAGGATTAAGAAAGGGAATGGTAACGGGCCAAGGCACGTCATTCCTCTCCTGAACTTGAAGTATGCGCTGAGCTAAGAAGCATTCAGTATGGGAAGCAGTTGAAAGCAGTTGACAGGTGAGAAACCGTAAAGCCTTCCAACTTCATGTGTGAGACAACGTGCCTGTTTCCACCTCCTGCTGCCCGTGGTGCCCCCGAGATGGGCCTCAGCCTGGGCCCAGGAGGGCAGAAAGCAGCAGTGGGCAGCAGCCAGAGCCTGGATACTGAGTGCTGACTGCAGGACCCTTCCTCAGCGCACCACTGCTTCTCCTCTGAAATGTCTGTGCACTTACCAGTGTGGGATCTCACACATGTGTAAGCAGCTTGCTGCTATGAGACGCTGCCTCTGACCACAAATTGCAAGTATTTAGGCAGTCAAATTCATTTCCGTTCCCATGCTGCTGTTGTAGATAGCTTGGTGCAGGTCAAAAGGCACAGTGCCGTGATGTGCAGAGCCCGGTGGCTTGGCGTTCTGTTCTCGTTGGGACGGCTGATAGCCCATGCAGAGGTGTGGGGAAAATAAACAGAGCAAATCTGAGAGCAGAAAATGCGGGCTGGCCTATGGCACACTGAGGCCTCACCCCACGGCTTCATCTCACAACTGTTACCTATGATTAAGAGTCCGTATCAATCTCAGTGTCATGAAAGTCACACAGGCCGTGAAATCCCCACGTTCAATGTTGAAATACAGCATTTGATGCATTTTTGTTTGAAATGCGTAAAATCTGAGTTAGGGATGCTACGGGGAGTGCTCTGGGCCCCGTCAGCCAGGAGCGAGCCTGTCACTTCTCCTGCTGTATTCAGCACCATGTGTAATGTTTTCTCCCCAGCTCATCCATGACAAAACTGTTAAAATTGGAGGGATGTTTGCCACGGCCAGCCTGTGAAATCAGCCTCCTCTCTAGGAATGAGAGGCCTCTGTAGTTGTGTGCCCAGGCTGCTCTGCCTGCTGTGGGTTCCCTGCTGGAGAGAAGCACCTTGGAGCTGGGGGATGGGGCAGCGCAGCAGAGATGGGTAATGGAACAAGGATGATGGAGGTGGGTGCTGGAGCAGGGTGGTGGGACAAGGTAATGGGACGGAGTGATGGAGCCAGGTGATTGGACAGGGAGTGGGGCAGTTGGTGGGAGCTGGTGATGGAGCAGTGCGTCGGGGTTTGCCTATGCACAGAAAAACAGAATTGTAAGGGTTGGAAGGGACCTCTGGAGATCATCTGTCCTCCTGCTCTAGGCTCAGGTTACTCAGGAAAGTGTCCAGGTGTGTTCTGAGTATGTCCAGAGGAGGAGATTCCACCAGCTCTCTGGACAGCTTGTTCCAGGGCTTTGCCACCATTGAAGTACAAAAGCTTTTCTTCGTGTTTGTTTGGAACTTCTTGTGTTCCAGTTTGTGCCCATCTTCCTTGTCCTGTTGCTGGGCACCACTCAGCAGAGCCTGGCCCCATCCACTTGACTCCTGCCCATTAGATACTTACAGTCATTGATCAGATCTCCTCTCCCCTTCCCTCCTGCAGCTGAGCAGCCCCGGGGCTCTCAGCCCTTCCCCATCAGGAGGTGCTCCAGGCCCCCCCCATCTCTGCAGCCTGCGCTGGGCTCTGTGCAGCAGTTTGCTCTGCCTGGAGCTGGGGAGCCCAGCACTGCGCACAGTATTGCAGCTTCCACCATGCAAGAGAGATAGAAAAGCAGAGTGAAAATGAGAGACTTCAGCAGTTTGACCACTTCTCTGTTAACCTGGCTCTTGCATGCTTGTTGGAAAGGAGTTTTAGCAGTTCTGACATGAGCAGTGCTCAGCACAAGGCCACTCTGGATGAGAGTCTCTGCTGGCAAGTATGAAGTGGTTTAGCAGCCAGACAGCCCCGGGGATGTCCCCGCTCGTTCCATCCATCCCATGGGATTCCTACTTGCACCTGCAGCTAAGAGGGAAGCAGTGAAGTCCGCTCTGCTGTGCCAGAGGAGCTGCTTGTCACTGCAGCAGGGCTCAGGGTCTGCCCTGGATTCCGTACAGCTCCTCTCTGTGCAGTCAGTTTCACTAACTCGCTGATTGATAACTCTCTGGAGTGCGTTTTCCCTTTCCTGTCCACGTTTGTCCCAAGCCTGGCTCTCCCTTTGACATTTCCCACTTGTGGAGCAAAGACTGGGGTTTGTCCGAAAAAGGGGCCTGCTGGGGAGGCCGGAGCAGCTCCATTGCTGAGCGTGGTGGCCTGGCAGCATTTGTTTGTGAGAGGTAGAGTTCTCACGCTCTAAATATACAATCTGTGATAAGGGAAGGGAAAGAGCCCAGCATGGAAATATTCCTTCTGTAAGAGAAATAATTTGCTGCTGCTAAAAATATATGTTCATATTATTCCTGCCTTGGTCTCCAGCTTGATGGGAGAGAGTGCACGCAGGCTGCCCTCAGGGGACCCGGCTCCACTGCAAATACCCAGCGCTGAGTGGAGCTGCGTGTCCGCTGGGGCCGTAGGATCACGGGAGGGGGGAGTGAGGGCTCAGCATCTTCGCCCTGGTTTATCATCCCCATCTCTTTCTCAGGGTAGTAAAACCTTGGTACGGGGTTACCCCGGAGGTCAGAGTCAGTAACCTCTAAGCAGGTGCTGACAGTGGGAAAGGAAAGTGATCCGTGGAGTTCCCAGAGCCCATGCGCACAGAGGCAGGAACGGCTTTGTTGAAGGGGCCGCAGGCTCGGAGCGGTGGGATATGTGTAATCCCTTCCTGTCTCATCTGCAAGCATCCCGGGCCTGCTGCTTCCTTCCCCGATTGCCGCTCCCGGGACCCCCGTTCCCACCCGCTTCCGCTCCCCATGAGTGAACGCAGCGGCCGCCCTGAGGGGCAGCACCGGATTTCCCAGGGACTGCCCTGGCCAGGGACAAAGCCAGCCCGGTGGAGTCCTGCCCGCTGCTTTTCCACTGCTCTCTGATATGGAATGAGCAGCAAGTCGTGTGTGCTACTGATGCAGGGGCCCAAGTCCACAGCTGGCTGGAAGGGGCTGTGTCACTGTCTCCAGCCCCTTCTCTGCCCCCACCACCCCTGCACACAGCTCCTGAGGTTCTTATTAACAGGTGAAATCCTAAACCGTGGCCTGGAGAATGAGCATCACGAACTCCCAATAGCCCAGTGCCACATGCCAGAGGGACATGAGTTGCTCTGGGGGCCAGGAGGTCAGGTCCTCCTGCACATCTGTTCTTGAGCAGCATGGGGCCAGGAGAGCAAAAATCCCAGTGAGACCTTTGGCATTTTCTTGCAGAGTCTGGCAGGTGGGCACAGCTCCTGCCCTGGAGCAGCGGTGCAGGTGATGTCTTCCATCCTGGGGTCATGCTCAGGGAGCTGAGCTGCTGAGGAGCTGCCAGCAAAGGCTGATCACAAACCCAGCAGGTCTCTGCAAGGCACTTCATTCAGTGCCTTGGCATTGCTTTTTCATTCTCAGATAGCTCCTTTGGGGCCGGCTGTCTGCCCCCCAAGCATCCCCTGACCATTGTTTGTGAAATTCACTGATTTCCAGCGAGGTGTTGAGAGGTATCAGCTTAGGTTCAGGTCAGGATTTAGCAGCTGGACGCTTGGTAGGAAAAACATCACTGCAAAAATGAAATACAATTTCTTTGTATGCATTCTAGTTCAGACACCCTTATCACGCTTATTTCAGTAAGGTAATGAGTAAGGTAAGGTCCCACATCCGTCCTGGCACTGGGTGAGGAATGCGTGCACCAGGCAGGCCTGGCAGGGCGGGGAGCTGCTGCAGGAAGAGAGGGAAAAGCTGCCTCCTCGCTCTTCCTGCCTCGGCCCCTGTCCCATTTCAATGGCTGGGAAAGGCAGGGCTCAGCTGGCCCAAGGTTGCGTCTTTCTGCCGCCTGGCCCCAGGCCAGCATGCGTGAGAGCCACTGGACGCAGCCCAGCACTGTGTCACGCAGCATTGCAGCCCAACACCGTGCCAACCCCATCCCTTGTCACACCGAGTGCTGGGTTCTGCCCTGCCAGGAGTCCAGCTGCTCACAGGGCGTGGGGAGGGTGGGAAGAAGCAGCTTGGTTTAACCAAGGAGACAAAAAGGGAGGCTGGGACCTCTGCTCAGCCTGTGGTATGGCAGTCAAATGGTGAGGACCCGTTCTGTTCGTGTCCTTGAGCCCAGGCAGTGTTTGCCTGTTGGATGCTCTGGCTTGAAGCAGTGTTTGATCCTTGGTAAGAAATTGGAGCAAAATCAGATCAGCTGCTGCACTGGCAAGGCAGGGTAGTAACAGCGCCATGTCTTATTTAGGATCGGTTGGTAACTGCTTTAATGCAGCTTTGAACACAGGGGAGATGGAGCAGATCTCAATGTGTGCAGAATTGTTTATCGGTGGCTGCTAGTCAGGCTCACCCTGCTCTGTGGCCGCACGCTGCACTGCGAGCATCACTGCCGGGAGCTGAGGTATGGCAAGGCTTGTCTCTTCCTGCAGTGGTAAAGGTGAGCATCTGTCCTTTGAATGGAGGTGGATTTGGAGTGGAGCTGGGGACAAGCACATCAAGAGCTTGGATGGATTTTTTTTTCATTGTTGCTTGCTTTCCTGTCTCCTCCCCTGCCAAGTGAGCTGGGCACCCATGGAGTGGCCATGCCCTGGCACACAGCGGTGACGGGGCTGTGCCGCAGCAAAACCTGGCAGTGCGGTAACTTCACAGCCTGGAAGTGGGGAGATGAAACATTATGTGACATGTCCAGGGTGACAGGAGAAGCTGGGGCAGTGCCAGGCCTGGTCTTCTGAGTCCCGATGCAGAATCCAGGTCTCATGGTTTGGCTGAGGGCTCTGCCTCTTGTCCTGGCAGCATTTAGTGCAACTCCTGGTGCGCAGCAGTGTGCTGCTGCTGCCTTCACTGCATGTGGGTTTGAAGGTAGAGCTGTGTCTGGGTTGCTCAGCGCGTTCCTCCTCCTGCCGCCTCCTCAGCATTGCCTGGGTGTGACACCCCATGGCATCTCAGAGAAGCCCATGCTGCAAAACTCAGGCTCTGGCAGCAGAGCCAGTGGAGCAGGGCTCTGCGGGACTGGGATGCCGGGGCTCACTTGCCCACCAGTAACCTTGGCCACCTTGCTGCAGCCCAGGTAGAGCAGGGTTAACGTGGGGAGCGTCCCTCTGCAGTGGGCTCTTTGTCTGCTGCGATCCAGAGCGTTTCCTGGTGGAGCGCTTTGCGTCCGGTCGTTAGGGCTGTTTGGCAGCTGAGCAGAGAGGAAGGCTGGAAGTAAACACAGGCACTCTTGGATCGGTAGCTGGGAAAACCAGCGAGAAGCTGCATGGGATTGCCGTCTCCAGAACCTCCTTGCTTCCTCGCCTTGCAGACAAATGGCTTCCTGCAGGGCACGGCGCTCAGCTCTGCAGCGACCAACCCATCCCCAGCTCTGCCTCCAGTGAGATGAACGCATCAGGGGCTGGAGGGATCAGTGGGCTTTGTGTGCCAGCTCTATGTGGCCCCATGGAAAATCCCAGGCTGTATTAACATAAAAATAAAGATGGGTCTGCCTTAGGTCTGTTCTTACCATCCTGCCTTCAGTGCAGTGCTGGGGCAGAGGGATCTGCTGCCTCAGCCATTCCTCACAGCCTCTCCTCGTGCTGGGGCTGTTCACCCCGGGCATGCAGTTGCCTTGTGGCAGGATGGCAGTGCCATCTGAGGGTGCTAAATTCCTGATTTCTGAGCTTTCACTTTTCTCCTTTGAACCAGGCCTGAGGTTTCCTAGAGTGAATGAAAGAAATGCATTTCTAGATCCCTGGGGTCAGATAGGAAGACATCATCTTTCTGAACATCATAAGGCTGAGTCATAATAGGATGTGACTCTCCCATGGCTGTTCAGCAGTGAGAGCAGGGCTCCGTCCCTTGAGTGCTCAGTCTGGGACAGCAGCAGCTCAGCTGCCCATGCAGAGCTCTTCACATTTGACTTGGGCAGACGATGGTCACAGTGCTGTGCACTTCCCAGCAGTCCCTTCACCTCTTCCAGGTTTTTCTCTTTTCTGATTGCTAATGAAAAGCAGTTTTTCTTGTGACTTCTCCCTGGTTTGGGGCATATGTAAGAATACGAACTCCAGGGTTGACAGGAGGTCGCAGATTTTCTTCCATACAGGAATGGCCAACACAGATAAAAGAATGAGAGGTTGTTTGAGTCCACTGCACTGAGCACGTCTGCCAGAAGGATTTCCCAAATAATGAAAACATTTGCCTGTTTCTGCTGTTCTTTATCCTGTGGAAAAAAAAAAAAAAAAAAAAAAGCAGGAGGAAGATTTTAGGCTTTTCTTTATGGCTGTGTTTTGAATGGTGTACCTAGTGTTTGGCTCCATCCCATGGAGCTGTGGCTGAGGTTCAGCGTCTCAACTCGGCTCTGATCTGTGCGGAGGAGTGCACCCAGCTGGGCAGTCCAACAGAAGCACCTTCCTTTCTCATGGAGACGCAGAAGAAAAAGGCTCTTTCCTCAACCTTAACTTTCTGCCACAAGATCGGTAATCATAACGTGCACGGACCAGAGGGCGGTTGGATCCCTCTCACAGCATTTTCTATTTCTCACGTTTGTTCTGTAGCTGTGAATGGGAATCCATCATGACTTCACTGGTCTGCAATGCGGTCGCTGGCGGCCTTGTGAACGACAGCCTTCATCCTGGCGGTGAGTCTGCCTGAGATTCCCACTGGGGCCCCATTTGAATGTGATGTCTCAGTGCAGAGGGGCGGTTGGCTGATTTCACGTTCCCACTGTCTCAGCTCTTCTCTGCTTTTTGTATCTGTGAACTTTCCTGGATTTTCCCTGGAAGGAGAGCTCAACCTGCCATTTTCCCATTTCTTTCATGTCACTGCTCTTTCAGCCATCTGCAAGGTGCAGGAAGCTCTGGGTCACGTTCTTGTGAGAGCATTCTGGCAGCCTGAAAATGAAGGGGCTGCCCTGATCTGAGAAGCTGCAGGACCATCCCAACGGCACTGACATTGGCTGTGCTGTCACACACAGCCCCTGGCCCTCGAGAAACCCCCATCCTGCCCAGTGACGTGCTGGGTGCTGCATCTCCATTGCCATCACAGTAGGGCTGGGCTTGTTCTGACTGTCCTGCTGTGCTCTTTGCTCACTCTAGCAGGACTAAAGATTTGGGCTTTGCCATTGGTGTGTGCTGACAGCTGCCCTGTAAGTTTCTCCTTGTCTTTCAGGAGTAACCATGTATCTGAGAGTGGTGTCCACCTTAACCCTGACCCTAACCCTAACCTGAGCACTGTGTCCCCTTTCCATGACCAACACTCAGCATCCTCATTCCACAGTCACAGTCAGCCCTTTCTTTGTGACGTTTCTCCTCCCATTTGGGTATTGGGGATTATCTCTGAGTTGAGCTCTGCGTGTTGGTGAGCAGTTCTTCCCTTCGGGTTCCCCCTGCATGGCACAGTTGCCCTCTGGTTCCCCAGCCCTGCCCCAAGGCCAAGTCAGTTGGTAGAGCAAGGGAACCCAGGGCACATGGAAGTGTCTCCTGAGGAGCCGAGGATACAATCTGTGTCTCTTGGCTGCCCTAACCATTAAAGCCAAGCTGTTTAGTCAGTGCGTGACCTTTCCTGCTTTGTATAAACATCACCGTGATTATAATGTATCACCAGGCTCCGTTATTCCCTCAACACGTGTCCAACATCTCCTCAGTGCTGTGGAACAGCTGAGGAATCTGGTTCTGCTTTTCTTCCCAGCGCCAGGATAGCCCAGAGGCCACGGGACTTTCTGAACAGAGGAATTGAGCTTCCTGCAGCAGTAGGGTGAGCTTCAGGTTAAGGCATGAGGTTAACCCAGGAGCAGCCTCCATCCAAACACCACAGGTCCCCTGGCTGCTTTGGAGGTGTTGCCACAGGTTCTCCGTCCGAGAGCCCTTCCTGGCATCCCTGTGCATGTTGCAGAGGACGTTGCTCTGACTGCAGGTCAGCACAGATGGTGCAAGGCCACGCACATCACTCAGCTCTGGATCTGAGCGGGTCTGTCTGGGTGCAGAGGTCTGTGTTGGCCTGGCTCTGTTCACATTCCTGTTTGAACAGAGGTGGGCAGAGCAGTACTTGCTCATGCTGCAAGGGCTGGCAGTGCCCCAGGACCTTGGGCTGCTAGGATGTGTGCCTGCCTCTGGACAAGCCTGCAGGAAGTGCAGTCCCTCCAGCATTCGTCTCATTGCCCTGCTCCTGGGGCTCGGTACCCATTCCACAGCCCAACACTGCCTTCCCTGCGGCTGTTGATCACTGAGGCTGCCAGGTCCTCATGGTCCTCTGGCATGGAGGTGTCCACATGCTGCTGTGAGCAGAGGCTGTTGTGTGTGGGGTGGAGAACCAGCTTTCTGTCTTCACTGACTTTGTAAGTAGAAGGAAGTAGGAGAGACTTGAAATCTCTGATTATCTTCCAAGGGGACTCCCATCCCCTCCAAGGCATGTCTCAACGTCCCAGCCAAGGCTGGAGACCTTCCAAGAACTGCAGTGTTTCTCGTTCTCTTCTGAAGAGCGTTGCTCCTCTCGGTACAAACCCTGCAAGGTGGCAGTGCCCCGGGGCTGGTGCAGGAGCAGCCCGCAGGCAGGGCATGCAGCTGACAAACAGGCTCCCACATCCCCTCCTGCCACAGGGCAGACCTGGCTGGGGCAGAGCAGCTGGCAGCAGGCCCCATGCAGGGCTCCTGGGGTCTTGCTCCTGGGGTTTGTGCATCTGTGAGCTGGGTGTGCATCAGGACCCTCTGGCAGGACTGCAGTGCATGGTCCTCCTTCCTGCAGCAAGGTGAGCTTGTGCAGAGCTGTTTCCCAAGGCAAGTTCTTAGTGCTTCCCTCCTCCCACCTACCTCTCTCCTCCAATTTTGTAGATATTTTGTGGGTTTGCACTAAAGGCACTCTGTGCTGCATGGCTCAGCAGGAGACTTTAACGGTTTTGGAGAGCTTCTGAAAGGAGAGATCTAAAAAGAAAAGCTGTTGTGAGCAAGCTCTGCATGATTCCAAGAATTTTCCCTGGCCTCTTTGGCTGCAATGAGTGCAAGCACCTGTCTGCATCGCTCCTCTCATGCCTGGTGTGGGCCC
>JAPSGF010000020.1:6079158-6110569 GCA_035772895.1 Perdix hodgsoniae | reverse complement strand
TTCCTTTTCCTTTTCCTTTTCCTTTTCCTTTTCCTTTTCCTTTTCCCTTTCCTTTCTTTCCTTTTTCTTTTCCTCTCCCTATTCCTTCCCCTTCTTCTCTCTTTCTCCTCCTCCTTTTCTCCCTTCCCTCTCTTTTTCTCTCTTCTCTTGTTTTCCATTTTTTTTCCTTCTCCTTCTCTTCCTCTTTCTTGGTCTCATTCTCTTCCAGCTTCTCCCATTACCCAGCTGCATTCTCTTTGCAGCTGGTACCCACCAGCACATTATTTAATGCTGCTTATAAGGATTCACAGTCCTCCAGCCATGTCCCTGTCCCCAGACTCCCCACTGGACACCATGATGGGGGTGTATAGGTTTAACAACCACCTCCTGGGCCAGCCATCGCTGTGCTGGCAGGCAGCGATGGCGGGCAGGCTGCAGGCAGGCCCCGCAGGCCGCGGCCATTTGGGCGCAGTGCTGGTGGGACCCCACGCTGTTCACACCTCCGCAGGCTGGCCGAGATGAAAGAGCCGCACGTCTGGAGATGAAAGAGCCGGAGGGAGAGGCAGGAGGGGAGGGCAGCCCAGCAGTTGGCTTCCCTGTCATCTCCGCTGCTGAGCTTTCCCAGGCAGAGCTGTGTGGCCATGGTTGGGGCTTTAGCTGCGGTGAGGCCCGAGTGGGACAGAGCTTGGTGTGAGTGTGGGAGGAGCGCAGTGGTACATCGGGCACTGCTGCTCTCGGTCCCTGTGGCTCCCATCGTGTTGCAGAGGCCCCGTGTTGCCCCATCCCCGTGCTGCTCCCATCCCATTTCATCCACACCATCGACCGCCCGTCTGATGTGATGGGGACAGCTCTGTCCCTGGGGCAGTGGCTGGAACAGGGCTGCTGCCCGTGGGGAGTGCACACAACAGCAGCCCCATGTTTTGCCTTGGCAGAAAAACTGTGATTTTCTACTTAGTCCCTCTTGTTCTCCCCAGTTTGCGCCCAGCTCTTGCTGCTAACCGGCATGTGCTTGGAACAGGAAGGACCGCTGCTCTGCTGGGCATGCCTGTGGGCAGCAAAGCAAAGGGAAGAGCAGCACCAAGCAGCGCTCATGGCCGTGCCGTGCCGTACCGTGCCGTGCTGTGCTGTGCCATGCGGTGCTATGCCAAGCTGTGCTCCCATCAGCTCCACTCAGGGCTTTGGGATGCAGCTGTGGCTCCCTGCCGCTCCAAGATCGACTGGCAGCTGCCAAACAAAGGCTCGAGCCTTCTGCTGGAGTATTTTTTTCCATAATTCTGTTTGCCTTCATGGTGAAGGTCAGGAAAGCGAGAGTGTGTGAATCCTGAATATTTACAGCACTTCCAGTGACTCTAGGAAGTTCCAAGGGCTGAAATTAGGCTGGAAGTAGGAAGGAAAAGGCACCGGCTTGGTCTTGGGTCCTTTGATTCCTACCAGCCCGTGGGAGAGGATGACAGCCCCCAGGCTCCAAGCAGTGTGTGCCGCCCCATGTACCGAGCCAGCCTTGGTGGGGCGGAGTTTTCTGGGCAATTTGTAGTGATTTATGGTTCTGTGCTGACGGTGAGAAAATCTTGCTGCTTTTCCCAAAGAGCAGGCGACACTTGGCAGGGGGGCTGAGTGCTGCTTTGGATGGGATGCCAGCAGGAAACATGGGAGTTGAGCCATGGGGGGCCCAGCAGCCCTGACACTCCCCCATCCCCCCCAAGACTCCCCAAAATTTCACACGTGCCTCTGCAGCATTCAGAACTGGCCAGAGACGCGCAGCCAGCATTATGAGGTGGGACTGCCCATTTGCAGCACTATGTGCAGGGTTTGGGAGCACCGGGGTCACGCTCTGTGCTGAAGTCCTAGCAGCAGGAAAACCCTGATCCTTCTGGGAGTGCTTGGTGCTGCGGAGGATGGGACAGCATGATCCCTCTCTGCCTGCATTGGCCAGGAGCCGCACAGTCAAACCCCATGTGCCACGTACGTGTGCTCCTGGGACTGTGTGTGTCTTGTTGTCCCCTGTTGTTCCCAGCCCAAAGCAGGAGTGGGGCAACACTGTGGAGCACATTGGGTTGGGTGTGTGCTGTTCCTGTATTGGCCACAGGGGCTACTTGCATCAGTCCGGCTTTTAAGATTGATTTTTCAATGCCTCCTCTGCCATCTCTACTCTGACTCTGTGTTCTAGCAGGGCACAGAAAGCACCAATGTGGGTCCTGGGTCCCCTTTGTGCAATCCTTGGGCCTGGACAAAAGCTGGGGGAGCAGCAATCCTGAGGGGAATCAGGCTCAACACAAACCTAGTGGGTGTCTCCCAGGCTGTTGGAGACACTTCACTTCAAAGGTCCTGGTAACCTCCTGCTTTTGTGAGGTTTTCCCCAGTGCCTCACACAGAACGCTGGGACCAGAGGCCACTGCGCTGGCAGGTGTGCACACAGTCCCAGAAGAACTGGGACCTTCAGGACTGGATTTTGACTTGCTTTGCACTCTGAGGTTTAGCCTTGAAGACCAACCTGCTTATTACTTTCCCCTAAGACCCCACCTAGGTAGCTGATTATATTGCATTTTTCATTTCTGTGCATCATTTCTACATGTAAGTGCTTTTGGACTGATGCTCTGGAAATGGCTGCCAGTATCCAAGGACGGCATCTGAGCCCTCTGCCATTGCAGGTGGGGGTCAGCAAGGCTTTGGGGACCAGCAGAGAGTGCTCAGTAGTGATAACCATGGAGCCAAAGAAGTTTCTGAATTGGGATTTGCAAGCCCACAGCTGTAATGTGCTCATAGTTGCATGGACTGAACTGAAAAAGTTGTGGGGGGCAGGGAGGCATTCACTAAGTTTTCACTTAACTTTTTAAAACTTAAAATGTTGCATATGGAGTTAATTTTCATTGCTTGGTTGTTTCTTAGCCTGTTTGAAACCACATTCAGGCAGACCTCAGGCAGAAGGTTTGGGGCCGACCTCTAAAATGATTTCCCCATTTGTGTCTCCTGGCTGGAGTCCAGGTCTCCCAGCAGGTTTGGGCCCACTGCATTGTCCAGGAACAAGAGTGCTTTCTTGGATGCCACCATGCATTTTCCACGCTGGACCCATGCAGGCCCCAAGCACAGTGCTGGGGGCGAGCAGCAGAGCGCCCAGCTGGGGCGAAGGCGCTGTGTGAGCCCTCCTGGCCCATCCTCCCTCGTGGCAGCAGTGTGATCACCTCTGCTCTGCCTCCCTGGAGAGCACTGGTGGTTTCAGGGCCTTCGCAATTTGGCCAGCGATGGGAAGGCCAGGGACGATGGCTGGGAGGACAGGGCTCCTGGCCATGCCCCCGGCTCAGCCCTGCACTTCCTCTCTGCATCAGTTCCTGCCATGTCCGTGCCAGCTGCTGGGTGAGGATTGCATTTCATCTCACACAAAACTTCCCTCCTGTGAACTGGCTTCAAGTTGTGGCTCAAAAGTGTTTCTGAACTGCATCCATGGGGTGGCCTGCGTGCTGACCTCTGCTCCCTGGACACGATGCTGCCGTGCTCTGTACACGTATGCTCTGTACAAGTTGCCTGCCTTCTGCTGCAAACCACTGGGAACATGTGTGAGCCAACATCCCGCAGCACAGCTCTGCCTGCCTGCAGCACACACACTTTGCTCTGGAGTCTTCCTTAAAAGTGCAGCTCCACCAGTGCAGGAGAGCAGCTGCAGGTGCCTCAGTGCGGGGAGAGCAGCCAGGCCACATGGAGACATCCCTCTGGGTTTAGTTCAATCCCTGTGCCAAGCAGGATACACCAGCAGCTCCTTCACTGCATCACAAGGAGGCAGCGAAGCCTCTGGAAGAGTTTTGCCTACAGCCTGTGAGAAATGATTTTGTGATCTTGGCCAGGATCTAATAAATGTGTGATGCCAAACCCACCTGCCTCTCCGCAATGGAGCCATGGTGTACGTCTGGGGGGAGCTGCCTTCGCAGCCAGCTGCAGAGTGGGTGCAGGAGGAGGCAAGCAGAAAAGGAAGCAATAAGGGGGAGAGGAAAATATGATGTAAAAATAGGCGTGTGTCCCTCCTTCTTCCTGCTCTCCTCATCAGACACAATGATCTGGTTGAGGCTGCAGGGCTTCAAATGAACCAGGAGCTCCAGGGGTTTCCTAGCAATGCAGGAAAGCAGATGTGTGTCCAGGGCTGTGAAACCCTCGTGGGTTGTGCTTCTGAGACCTGCTCAAGGATTCAACACTTTCTGTGGGCACCTCCCAAGACCAATTTCTCTAGCTGATAAAGGTCTCCAGCCCAAAATGGGACAGATGATCAGGTAAAAAAAACAGGGAAACTTCTTTCCATCCCAGATCTCTGCTCTAGAGTCTCTGTTGTCTCAGCTTCAAGAAGCTGCAGTAGGCAGAAGCTCAGGTTTCTGCCCTTGGCAGGTCTCCTTTAACAGCCTGGGAAAGGAGGACGTTACTCCAACTGTTCATATTCTCAAGCAGAGCCTGCTGGCATCCAAGGAAGGCATAGGAGCCATTCCCTGTGCTCATCCTGCTGGCCTGCAGCCTCACTCACCCTGCTGATGGTTTTCCCATGGGTCTCACAGACTTGTGATGCTCTCCCTGCCCCGCTGAGCAGCTGCTGGGGGTGGGTGGGGTGGGCAGTGTGGCAGCTCCCAGGAGGGAACCTGAAGGGGGGCGGGGATTCTGGGCCACGCATTCTGCATTGTGCTTTGCTCGGCAGCACAGGACCCTGCGGGGTGCTCAGGGGAAGCCTGGAGCAGCCACGGTGGCACTGGTGGTCAGAAGGGCTCTGCCAGCCAGGCATCCTCTCCCTTGGGGACAGCCCAGGCAGTGTGCCCAGATGGAGCAGGGCTCTCTGCAGTGCGCCCATACCCACAGCTCCGTCAGTCCCACAATGGGGGAACAGGTGAAGGGACTCCAGGAGCCGCCCTTGCTCGAAAGCCCCATCCCCCCTCATAGCTCTGGTGGGGGCTCACCGTGGTCCCCACAGCACCAAGAGGATGGCTGGCCCCAAAGCCCCCGCTAAGTGCTTGTTGGGTTGTTTTTTTTTCCACTCCTGGGAACAAACCGTCGGCTTTTGTTGGCGAACAGACTGTAGCTTTCATGTGAAAAGGTTAGTACAGTATGTTAGTTCCTAATGAGGGGATAATAGAGTCTGATTCTCACACCCCGGGGACCGCGAGGTGACAGCAGCACGGGAGAAGGGCATTTAACACCTTCATCCTGGGAACCTTTTCCCTCTGCAGCTGGCGTCCCCCTGCCTCGCCCCGAGAGGGGAGGAGGAGCGCAGCGCCGTCCCTTTATCCCCACGCCGTGCTCCATCCCGGCGGCACGCGCTTCCTTCCGGAGGGGGCAGCCTGGGAAACAACGGGCCGACGGGTCAGGGGCCGACCCACACCGCCGGCTGCCGGTGTCACGGCGCTGTGCGCCGCCCGGTCACGAGCACCCCGGGGAGAGCAGGAAGGCTCTGGATGTGCCCCGTGGCACTGCGGTCCCCATAGCTGTCACCTCCTGCTGTGTCCCGGGATGCAAAGCAGGGCTGGGGCTGTCAGAACAGCACAGGGTGGACCTGGAGCCGGGGATGGATGTGTCCTGCACAGCCCGCCACAGTACAGCCTGCCTGTCTGGCTAAGAGCATGTAAGGCCGCTGCTACCTGGGCTTGGTAGCTCTTGAAAAATCAGTATTTCTGCCTAAAATCCAACTGTCCTGCTGCAGCAGCATGGTCAAGCAGGGGATGAGCCCTGTAAATGTCCCCATCCCAGGATGGCTCCTGCTGTGGGACTGCGAGCCCTGGGCACTCACGTGCCATCCCAGCACACTGCGGGTGCTGCTCAGCGTTCTGCTGTGCCAGGCTGACAGTTCCCTGCAGGGCACAGAGCTGCCTTGGTGCTTTCCAAGTGAAGGGGCTCGAGATGGATAACCCCCAGCTGCTGTGTTTATCCAGTTAGTTTAATTCAGACTGCCCGCACAGGGTGTTGGAATGTCCTCGGAGCAGGAGAGACCAGTTCTGCCAAATTCCACCCCCACGGGATGCCAAATTACAGTGTCCTCACACGGGCTGTCCCTGCGATCCCAGCCTTGAAGGGCACAGCACTTTCCCACTACCCAGCAATTTCAGAAATTGCAGGTTTTCGTGGTAACCCTGTCTTGGGTGTCAAGAGCATCAGCAAGCAGCACAGTTTGTGGCAGGGGCATCTGAGTGGTGGTGGAACTGCAGCTCATGCACAGCACTGTTCTGTGCTGCTGGCCTGACTGCAGGTCTGGTGAAAAACAGCCACCTTGCTGTACCGTGCAGCAACTCAGGAGAGTTTCCTTGGCTTGGCTAATTTCTCATGCTGAGGATGCATGTGGGAAGCCACCAGCTCCTGAGGCCCCAGCAAGACCAAGTGTGGTTTGCTTGCTCTGGCCTCATGTCAGGTGGGGTGAGTCTTTGTAGGTCCCAATTCCCACTTTGCACAGGCTTCTTTCTGAAACTGTTTCTGGGACATCCACTTGGAGAAGACCCACAAGAGCTGGTGGTGCCCCTTCAGCTAAGATGTACGTGTTCATTCCCTGCAAAGGTGGTGCTCCCCCTGAGATCCTCCGTGTTGAAAGTGGTGTCAGAGTCCATCTGCAGCCGTTGTATCACGTCACTTAAACCTTCCAAAGGTTTCTGTCACCGGCCTGCTTCTCACCGGATCCCCTCCTTTTTCCACTCTTTATCCACCAAAGGCTTCTCTGTAGGTTTGCGGCCCCTGAGACAGCACGTCCCATGCACTTTATGTGTTCTGTGCATGGAAACAAGTGGTGAGGGATTTTTGAGGTTGATAATCTAAGTCTGTGTCTGATAAAGTGCAGAAGGCTGGTGGCTGGGCGCTGCCAAGAAGGGCCCCTGTGGTGGTGCTCACCTGGCATCAGGCATCGCAGTGCTGGGTATTGAGGGGACCTGCAGAGGGGCAGATCAGACCCCGTGCCCCTCTGCTCATTTGCTGTGGTTGAGGAATCCCGGCACTCCCTGCAGTGCTTGGCTTTGTTTCTCTGCTCTTTTGTGCTGTTTTGTTTGTTCTTCGCTCTTTGAAATAGCACCGTGCCAGCCCTGGCCTTGCCTGGTTTTACAGTAGCGCTGCTTGAAGGGTTCCCATGTCTCAGCTTAGAGCTCACACACAGCTGATGGCAGTGAGGCAGATTCACGGTCCTTCAGTAGTGCGCAATCTGAGGATCCTAGAGGCCGTGCTCACAGTGGCCCCAAGCCTGGCTCCGCGTTGCACCCGGGGCAGCTGCTCACTCAGAGCGTGATCCGTGCAGTTTGCAATGCCCACGTCCTCAGGATGCGGCCCTGACCCACAGCTCCAGGCAGTGCAGGCAGGTCTCCCACCCTGCCGTGTGCGCTCACATTGCTGCAGGCTGAGGGGAGTCTTTCTGGGTCACACTGTGCGAGGCCGTTCACACCAGAGGAGATGTTTTCCAGCTGAGATCGCCTGGGCCTGAGAAGCAGACATTCCCTTGCTTGAGTGTGCTGAAATGTTTAATTAGAGTTTAACAGCAGGCTGGGAAAAAGGTGTCTTGTCATATTTCTGGGCTGCGTTTTGTTTTTTAACTGCTTGCCTTCTACACGCACAGCCGAGGGAGACCCGCGGCACAATAAGTCCTTTATGTGCCTCTCCCTGCAGCTCGCCCCGACCCTGAACTTTCCCATCAGCTGCTGGCACTGTGCCCTCGCTCATGTGCCCGGGAGGGAGCCGGCACGGGGATGGGAGCACGGAGCAGCCGGAGCTCCTACAGCCTCGCCCTGCTCCCCGATTTCCATGCGGGTGTTTTGGTGCTGGAGGAAAGAGTGTGCCTCCAGCTGTGCTTGGGTGGACAGATGAGCCGGAGGTTTCCTGCTCTGGAGCATCCAGTGTGTGGGCAAGCTGGTGGCTATGGGGACACAACGCTGTAGCCAAGCACGTGGCAGGATGTGGGGCACTGCAGGCAGAGCAATGGCACCAGGGAATGCAGCGCTGGTTGGTGAGTGATGCTGAGAGCAGCTCAAATAGATGTGAGGTTTCATGTGTTAGCACAGCCCCCAGTGGAGACACAGCCCCACAGCGAGGAGCGGAGCCCCAGCCCTGCCTGGAGCCAACAAGGCTCCCACCCCCCGGCCCAGCCGCCATCCTGGCTGTGGTGACCCTGCCACCATCCCACAGGAGTGGGGAGGAATGCTAGGAATGGGTGCACACCACCCTTCCCCAGCATAACCTCCAAGAGCCCAGCAGCACTTTCCATTCAGGTGTAGGATTTTTTTGAGAAGTGAAATTCAGGTTTTATACATGCTGGCTGATGCCATGCTGCTCCATGAAAGAGCAACAACAGGTGCTGCAGTGGGGCTGCATCGCTCCTCTCTCCATCTGTCTCCCTCTCCAGATTCTCTCTTCCCCAGTTTGCTGCTGAAACCATAGACAGCAAAACCCCTGGGGCCAGAAGAAAACCTAAACTCTGCCTTAAGCTGATCTGTTATTACCTTTCTTTTACCTTTGTGTGTGACACAGCATGCAGTGTGTGAGCTCCCTGGGTGCCTGTCTGTGTGCTGGGTGTGCTCACACACCACTGATGCGCATCTGATGGGATCACAGCACCACGTCTGAAGGCTGGAGATGGTGGGAATCAGTGTGGCATCTCCTTGCAGAGATTTCCTGGGGCCTTCTGGCATGGACTTGGTGCTGTTGCTGCTCACCCCAATGTCTCCCATGCATTTTCCCCCAGTAGGTCTTTGCACAGGCTTCTTTCTGAAACTGTTTCTGTAACATCCTCTTGGAGAAGACCCACAAGAGCTGGTGGTGCCCCTTCAGCTAAGATGTACGTGTTCATTCCCTGCAAAGGTGGTGCTCCCCCTGAGATCCTCTGTGTTGAAAGTGGTGTCAGAGTCCATCTGCAGCCGTTGTATCACATCACTCAAATCACTCAAACCTTCCAAAGGTTTATGGCACCAGCCTGCTTCTCACTGGTCCCCTTCTTCCACTCTTGTTCTGCCAAAGGCTTTTCCTTAGGCAGCACATCCTATACAGGTTTATTCCTGTCCTACAGCCATGTCAATCCAGGTTTAGACCTGGAGGCCCATCGGCACTCAGCCAATGGAAGATGTGTTACAAAGGCAGGAGGCCTGTCCCAATTAAATACCTCCCTGCCAGGGAATAAATTACCATCCCTGGGGATGCTCTGGCTGTTCTATCAGTAGTACTGGCTTTGGTGAATCAAACCAAAATATCCTCACACAGCTGCTGACTTTCCTAACTGGGTGCAGCTGCAGGAAACCAAAAGGACCATGGGGGCAGGGGTCATGGTGTGAGGTTGGTTGCCTTCCCCCATCCTCCCAGAGCTGCCTAGATGGATCAGGAACATTCGTCTGGATGCTACAATTACTCCTCAGAGCCACTGGTCTCGGAGTGCTGGCAACTTCCCCTGCTCTGGAACAGCTTCTGGGGCTCCAACCCCATCCATGTGCCCTGAAGCCTCATCCCTCTGCAAGGTATTTGTTGGGAATCTGACCCAGAACCACTGGCCTTGCAAGAGGAGTGTACTGAGAATGACTTTCTCCCCTACAAGAGTGGCTGGTTTTGAGCTAACAGAGCAAATACAGCCCAGAGTGCGGGATTCCTGTACCCTACATGAAGATGGGGACAAGTCCTGACTCACAGCAGGGAAGATTTGAGTTAGTTCTTGAGCTGTAAGGAGAGCAAAGCCTGCAGACGTTGGGCATCTCCATCAGCAGAGGTTGTTAGACATGATGGAGGCAGAGGGGTGGTTCTTGTCCTCACTGAGAGCCTCTGGGACACGGTGGCCCTCCACATCTGGAACACCTGGACAGCTGCTGCATTGTCAGGGCTGTATGTGGGCTGGGACCACAGAGAGGAGCCCTGGGCAGAGAGCAGCCCTGATGCCATGAGGGTCAGGCTGGGATGCTGATGGGCAGGATGGGATGGGCACTGCTGCGTCCATGTGGTCAGACTGGTGCTGCAGGGTCACTGGGGCTGGGACAGGACATGCAGTCATCAGAGAGGAGAAAAGGGCAGCCAGGATAAAACAGGATGTAAAACCTGTCTTGGGGAACCAATTTCTTTGCCCTGAGCTCCTGGCTGATGGAAGACTCTGGCTCAGGAAACAGAAAGTCACCAGGGGAGACCTGAAGGACAGTGTGGTGACAAATGGCGACCTTGAGAGAAGTGGATCCACTTGGCCAGCCCATGGTTCTGCTCTGGGCTCTGAAAGATTACGTGAGAGATAGCACGTTCCTGCTTCACAATATCTGTAATGGCAACAATCGCATTTGCAAAGGCAAATATTTGCTCCTTCTTCCCACCTGCTGACCCAGGAAAGCCGCCCATTGTGGCAGGCTGTGTACAGGATGGGTCATGGTTTAATTTTCCAGAGGTGCCAAGCAGCTCCAGCTCCCCAGGGTGCCACCACTCTCACCCATGTGTGACAGCTGAGGGGAAGTCTGGCTGTGTTGGTGGCTGCACACATCCACCAGCCCTCAGCACACCACATCCCCACAGCGCTGCACCACTGCTGCGGTGGGACCAGGGGTGCATGATGGTGGCAAACACCCCCAGGCTGAGCTGTCAGATGTCTCACAGAGCTGAGAGTTGGAATAGAAACCTTCAGTAGGAGGCCTGCGTGAGGTTATCTCCCCTTCATCCCCAGCATTGCTCCTTCCCCTTCTATTCTGCAAAATGTCAAATCTGCTTTCATCTGTTTGCTTCTCCTCTAACCATTTTCCACCCATGTGTGGGTATGCTTTCCACTGCGCTGCCAGGACCTGCTGTGCTCTGCAGAGCTGGAGCTGGCCGTCAGAGCCCTTCGTGCAGCCAAGCAGAGCCCTGGGCTGGGGGGGCTGCGGTTCAAACTGGACACTGGTAGTAATTTCTTTCCTGTGATGGTGGTCAAACACTGAGGCAGGCTTCCGAGAGAGGTGGTCGGTGCCCCAGGCCTGTCGGTGTCCAAGAAGCATTTGGATGATGCCCTGAATAAGGTGCTTTGACTTCTGGGGTTAGTGCTGAGGGGGTCAGATGGTTGGACTGGAAGGCCCCTTCCAACTGAACTGAGCTGTTCTGCTCTATTCCATTCTATAAAGAGAAAGATGCAAAAGGACTGGATGGGCTTTGCTAAATCCAAGACAAGAAAGCTGCTGGGATTTCTAGCAGCGGGACCCTGGTGTCAGCCCCATAGAGGGGGCTCATATCTGGGAGCTGCCCCAGCTGCCCACATGGGCTGGGTGCCAGGTGCCACGACCTGGAGCAACCATGTCAGCAAGACATGAAGGATCATAGGGATGGGAACAGAGAGCAAGAAGCTTGGCATTAAATAAATTTGGTTGGCATGGGGGGGAATTAGCACAGGGGTGATAGGAGTGGGAACAGCCAGCATGGAAGCACCAGAGTGAGGTGGTGAGACAGGAGGTGAGCACTGCAGGGGTGCTGGGGGTGTGGGGGTCCGGGCTGTGGAGCTCAGCCGGGAGGTGCTGTGAGTGGGAAGCAAAGGCTGCATTGAGGGGTGCTCCGTCTGCCCATGGAGCCACTTGTGTGCAGAGCTGCGTGTGGGGAGAGGAGCCCCAGCATCACTGCCCCGAGGGTCGCACAGCCCCACACGGCTGCGGGCTGCCCGAGCAGAGAGCTGGGCAGGGGTTGTTCATCGTCTGGACACTGCGAGTGAGAACATGCCAAAGGAGAGGCAAAGTGCGTGCCTCCACCAGGCTGCTGGCGAGCTGCCCGAGGGGCCCCACAGTGTTGCAAATGCGGTATCTCTGCCTTAGGATCTTTATTTCATTATTGAACTGCAGGCTGGCTTTGCCTGTCGGCTGTCCGGGACTCGTCTCGATGCATGTCCTGGGCACTTAGAGAACACCACAGCTGATCCTTGCAGGTTCCTGACCCTCGGTCCTGAACCAGCTGTGGGCTCTGGTTCAGCGCAGGGACCCAAAGCGGCTTCGGGCCACGCAGACAATGCCTGGGGCCTGAACCCAGAGCCCCCGCCTGCCTGCCGCAGTTGTCCTGTGCTGCTCCCTGCCAGATAACTGGGGAATCCGGGGCCCCACGCGCTGCTCGCTGAGTGGAGCGGGCTGGGAAGGCCAGGCAGCGTGCTGGGAACCCAGCTGCAGCCTGAGAGGGCTGGCGAGTGTGTCAAAGCAGAAAAATGTGCTGGGAACGGCTTTGCCCTTGCTCTCTTTGGCTCCTCCTGCACACGCCAGGGAGGCCAAGTCCTGGGGCAGGCGGAGAGCGCGCCGCCAGAGCGCGGTGGGGATGCCGGGGTGCTGGGGGCAGCGCGGCACATGGAGGTGCAAAGTGTGGGGCTGCATTCAGCAGCCCTGCGCCGTGATGGAGTTGCTTTACCTGCCCTGCTGCGTGCGCTGGTAGCAAGGATGGGTGTCTGGGAGGGACAGACGGACAGGCTGCCCTAGCACTGATGCGCCTGCGTCACTCGTCTGCACCCCTGCACGTTTGAAGGCAGTCATCAGTGCCCTTCACTGTGGGACGTGGGGAGGAGGGAAGGCGCTGTGGAGCTGTGCCTGTGCTCCTGACACGCAGGGCTGCGGTGGTGCCCAGGCAGGTCTGTGTGGTCACAACAGCTTCCCCCCTCCTGGAGCTACCCTAAGAACCGCTTTTGGAGCAAACCTTCCTCAGGGCTAATCCCATCCTCGGGGGTAATGGCAGCCTGGGCGCTAATCTCAGCCAAGTTACTGACGGGTGCTGAGCTCCAACCCGAGGAACTGAGCGGAGTGGCCCGGTGGGGCTGCTGCACTGCCCAGGCACTGCGGGAACAGCGTGGTGGGGCGGGCAGCCCGGCCCTGCTGCAGGGTTGTTTTGCAGGCTGTGAGCTCAGGGTTGGCCTTCCCGTCCCCTCCTTCAGCCGTTCCCAGCCTATTCTACCTTATGTGTAGGAACTGGTTTTTCTTCCTGGGCTATTGTTTCCGCTGGATTGGTTAGATCGCTCCAGGCCTTGCTCAGATTTCCTTTCTCACGCTTTTTTTTTTTTTTTTTTTTTTTTTAATTCCCATTTTCTGCTGCAGCTTCTGGTCTCGCCCCAATTAAAGGAGCAGGCGCTGCTGCTGGCCGGGGGACGAAGGGGGCTCAGCTGTCCTGGTGCCCATCACAGAGGCTCTGGGCTGTGCTCTGATGCTGCCCATGATATTGCTGCTCCAAAATGGTGATCCCGGGTCTGGGAGAGCACTGCCAGGTTAGGGTGACCAGGTCCTGGCTTGAGTCCCTGCCCCAGCACAGCCTGCAAGCCCAGCAAGCACCTTGGGCTTTGGATGCTTCCATTTTATTGTAACCCTATCAGCTAAATCTATTTAGTCGCTTTTTAAACAAAATCCCACAGATCCAACACAGTGCCACCGTCACAGGTCCTGGCTCCATACCAGCGTTCTGAGCTGTGCAGTGGGATGGCAGGAGCCACCCATGGGCGCCGAGCCAGTGACCAGCCGGGCTGCTCGGGGTGCTGCTGTCACACCCCGCCTGGCTCCTCGCCGTGATGCTGCCGCCGCTCGCGTGCCCTCTTCCCTTCCCAGCCCAAACTTACCCTGCTGCCTTCCAACCACAGGGGCCAGAGGTGAATCCTGGCCATCCTGGGGTTGTACGTGGCATGGGGTTCGGGGCCGGGTTTGAACAGGGACACGTGCATCCCCCTGCTGGCACTGCTGGTGGCATGCTGGGTGCTGGACGGTTGGGCGTGATGAAGAGTAGGACATCCACACTCCCCTGTCCTGCACACCACAGGCAGGGATGCCTGGGTGCCTTGGAAGATGCTGCCCTCTCACAGGAGGTCTGGCACGCTGACAAGGAAGGCAGGTAGCGAGCTGATGCTATCTGGCTCCAGCTGGGGAGGCAGCGCATCCCCTGGGGGCCTCTGTGGACCTCCGGATTGCACCACAGGCAGGCTTTGGTTCCCAGATAAAAATAGAAGCTGAAACGTGAGCCCGGCTTCCCCGGCCACCGCCATCATCACCCAGCTCAGCCCAGCTCACGTGTCCCTGCCCAGGGCTCTGCAGGAGGCAGCGGGGAGCAGGTTGGGGTGCCGAAGACATGGGCTGGCTGGAGGGTGTCCGGGGCCCTTTGCACAGGGCTGCAGGCTGCTCTGGGGAAAAGCAGAGCCCTTCCTGGGCAAGGATGGTAGCTGGGAAAACTTGGAGGGCTCAGTGCGGAGCAAGGGGAGAAATCCTCTGGCATATGTTATACAGATGGCCCTGTGACCTCAACTGTCTGGAGGGACAGCTGCCAGAGGAAGCCAGGGGAAGCTGGAATAAGGGTAGCATTTGGCTTAGTACACTGTAAACGTAATTTCCTAATGCTTTCCTAGCACCTGCAGAAGAGAGCAGAGCCCCGAGAGAAGTTTCATTTGAAACTGTGTTGCCTGGTGCAGAGACAGAGGGCAGAGCGAGGGCTCTGCTTGCAGCAATGTGCAGCACCTGAATCAGGCAGAAAACAACTTCCAGTAGGGCCGGTGTGCATTTGGTGATGCCCAGCAGAGCTGTGTGGGACTGCCAGTGATCTGAGGGGTGGATTTCCCTGTAGAAAGAAGAGCTGGATGAGATATTCCTGCTCCTGCCGTGGTGCAGACTCTTATGGGATGGCTCAGGACCAGCCCCACAGGAGATGTGTTCCTTTGAGTCGATGGCTGCAGGATGCACATATGCACACCCGGGAGGGTTTCACCCTCTCTCAGAGGTGGATGTAAAGCAGGGAGGTTGATTTATGCAGGCAAAAAGCAGAGTGTCAGCATAGGGCTGGAGGAGCCGAGGCAGAGGCAGTCAGGCAGCGGGAGGGAAGGGGCCAGCCCTGGAGCTCCTGGCATGGAGCTCACCCTGAAATAAAGGCATTGGGGATGCCGAGAAACCTCATTATAAGGCAGTTATTATTGTTCTGGCTTTGTTATTAAACTTGTTGTAACCCCTAGGATCCTGTCCCGGAGCAGCACTCCGTTGTGCTGGGTGCTGTACAAACAGGGCTTGAGGCTACGGTTAAGGTTGGGTCAAGGGTGCTGCAGCAGATTGGGTCTTTCAGAGGGGCTCCCCACATCTGCAGCTCACAGCCCAGCTCTGCTAGTCTGTAGGAGAAACCAAGCAAGTGAGGCTTGAGATGGCTGAGACACAGCTGTGGGAAATGGAGGGATGCGGGGGGGTGCATGTGAGCGTACGCAGCAGGAGGGGGGGTTGAGCATCTTACTTTTTTTCCCCTGGGAAATTCAGCTTTGCATGTGGGTTTAGGTGCAATGTCGGGTGAGATTCTCATCACTGCAAAGGCCTTGAGGTACGGAAAAGGGTTTTTGGTGTCACTGACAATTAAGTCGCCCTCAGTGCAGCCGACAACCCCAGGCAGAGCGATGGCGAGGCAGCAGCGGGACGAGGTTTGTGGTCAGGGACCTGCTGCTGTGAGCACGTGCGTGCGCGGAGGAGTGAGCGCGTTCGGGAGTCAGCTGCTGCAGCTGGCAGGGCTCAGAATGGCGTCGCACAGCACATCGTGGTGCGGCACTACGTGGCACTGCGTGGCACGGCCGCCATCACCCGGAGGGCAACCCCACGGGTGCTCCCCAGCGGGCACCCACCTGCAGTGGGAGCAGTGAGCAGTGAGTGAGGGTGCACAGGGAGGTGTGAAGGACGGGATGGCCTGGGAGCTCAGGGCAGAGGTGGAAGGCAAACCCCAGCCCCAGCCCTGCTGGATGCTGAGCCCACTCTGGCAGCCTTCCCAAGCCACCTGAGGACTTGTGTGTGCTACCCTTCCCCTCTCCTTCCCCAGAGCAGCTGTGTGCCGGCACGTGGCGGCTGAGAGTTGGTTGTCCCAAAGAAGGGAGGCTTGAGAGAGGCCTGGAGCCAGAGTGCTGCCCGCCGCGGGTTGCAGCAGCCCTGGCCACTTTTCTGCTCCCCAGGGCTGACCTCCGCTGGCTGTATCTCCCCAATCTTGTCAGCTCCACTAATCTGCCTGTTTCGGTGCCCGTGGTTCTTGTTTCGTGCTCCCAGACAAATGAGGCCCTTCTAGCTGTCAGGTGAGCCTTTCCCAGAGCTTATGCAAATGATACTAATTAAAGGCATTCTTATCTGTTCAATTTCCCACACCTTTTGCCTCCGAGGGGGATAGAAAACTTCATGTTTTAACTCCGTATTTTGTGGCAATCGGAAGGACTGCCTAGGGAAAGCGTTGGGAAATGCAGCAGGTCACTCATGAGAAGAGCTGGCTTATGCAAGCGTTGAAACACTTTATTATGCATGAGAAACCTTCCAGAAACAGATGACTAACAGCAAAGCAGGAGCAGAGAAAGCAGTGGGAACGCCATACCGGGCTGGCATGGGATCCCATGTCATCTTACCAGCTTAGCAGGGTTGGGCTAGGTCAGCACTTGCCTAAGAGACCTCTCAGAGTACCTGGCTGGTGATGAGGGAAGTGATGTTAATGAGTCAATAAACAGAGCCCTTCCCTCTTTGTGAACTAGAATGCCCCTGCCTGATCCCAGGAACCCACCAGCAGCCCTGTGTTTCCACCAGCACCACCTTACCTTCCTCTTGTGGCCACTCGCACACCAGTGCTCCTTGCACAGCCAGGGTTAGCAGACAGTACCCAGGTTGCCATCCCATACGGCGACCCATCTCCCAGCATGGCTTCTGCTGGCACCCAAGGCAGGAGTGCCACGTGCAGCAGCAGCATACTGATGATATGACAGTGGATGAGACAGGCTCTTGGCTCTCCACGGAAGGGGAGCCGCAAGCCTGCTCCTTTCTGACCCCATCTTGGACATGTGGCTGTCCCAGGTGCTGTGCTTGGAGGTGGCCTTTGTATCCACAGGGTCTACACTTTGTGCATGGGGCTCAGAGGTGCTGAGGGGAATCCAGCTGCACATTTGTTAGAGAAGAGCATTTGAAGATCAAAGCTGTAATTGCAGCAAGAAGGAGCTAGAAATTTGGGAAAAAACATGAGAAAATACACACATGGAGGCAGATGAGCATGAGGCACCAAACCCTGACTTGTGATTGGAATTTGCCAGCAGTGGTTACCTGATTTTCTTGTCACTGACATTCCCACAATCGTCCTCCCTCCTGGCCCCCCCCTGCTTTGGGGTCCCACAGAAGCAGGCCTGTCTGTGCAATGGTGCAGCAATGCGGGCAACCTGTGCTGGGCCTGAGCATCCTGCATGCCCAATGTGGTGAGCGTTCCATCTCAGTATGTCCCCAAAAGAAACTCTTGGATGCTCAAGGGCTGTGGTTTCACAACCAGGATGAGTTGCAAGCTCTATCCGGAGGAGTGGCCCTTTCACCATTTGATATCCATCTTGGAGAGAGGGAAAGAAAGGAAGGGAAGAGGGTAGGCGGTGAGTAGGAAAAGAAATATCACTGCAGGTGGCAGTTGGATGGCTCTGTGATATGGTGAGCAGAAAACACCCAGGGAATTGTCCTGACATGAGCTGCCCTGAATTGCCCCAGAGTTCACTTCGGGCACTTCTGATGTTGTCCTTTACAGCCAATGTTGGTACACTGAGGATTTCCTAAGCCAGAAGCTCTCCAGGCAGAGAGTTGCATATCGCCATCAAAACCAGTGCCAAGGAGAGCCTCGACACTGGTGAGTGACGCTGGCCTGGTGTCATGTGTCTGCAGAGCGAATGGGAGAAACCCACACTCCTGGACACCATTATGGGGCCAACTCTTCCACCACCAAAGTGACTCCGGAGCACTTTGATGGAGCAGCTTTCTGGGATATCAGAGGAAGGAGCAGTTCTGGCCCCTCTCCAGCCGGCACCACTGACCTTCCTGGTGCCAGGCACCGGCCTCTGAGCCTCAACCTGGACTCAGAGCAGCTCCCAGGGCTCTTCTAAAGACCCGGAAAGGCTCCTGTGATCTGTTGAACCTGGGACAGTGTGGGAATGCTGAGATGGCCGAGGAGCTCCAGGCTGGTGCATCCAGTCCCTCGAGTCCTGGGAGGTTCGTGCGTCACTGCGGTGCAGTTGCCCCTGGGGGGCTGGGGAGGCAAGGATCACTGTCCGAAACAACAAAGCTGCTGGACAGCCCGGCATTGCAAAAGGCGTCTGGGGGCCTTGCACACCTTGTGCCGTGCCGGCAGAGCTGGGCCAGCTCGGGCTGCTCAGGCTGGGGATGTCCCAGCACAGGGTGCCGGCTGTGCTGACTCGCTTTGATGTCACGGTCTGGGGCCGATGGTGTCACCCCTTCTAATCCCCTTCTAATAAGTCTCGGTGGTGGCATTGCAGAACACCTGCAAGCAGAGTTTCTGTGTGAGCAGTGGGTGCTGGGCAGTGGGACAGCAGCTGCGGAGCTGCTGGTTCCTGCGCTGCAGTACAGAACTGGTGGGCAGAGGGGAAGAGAAAACAACAGAAAGGGACCATAGCGGGGACAACAGGTTGCGCCGGCACGGACCAGCCTCACTCCTTACCCTTGAAACAGACAAGATGAGCAGAGACCGAAAGAACGCACAGATCTCAGCCGTCCCTGCCCACCCAAAGAGCCGGCGCCCAGCGCACCCAGCACGGTGGTGGGAGCCGGGGTGCACTTGCCCGGCTGTGCCCGGCTGGCAGCCAGCAGCACCGGTGCCCGTGCGCCTGCACATGTGCCACGCCGGGCGCTCAGCGCCGGCCCCGCTCACGTTGCCCGCGCCGGGGCTGATTCACACGGGGCGCTGGAAGCCGGGCTGCCGTGGGAAAGCGCACCCGCCATGGCTCCCGAGCGCCGGGATTGCTTCAGCGGGGGTGCAGCCAAGATCCGTTTCACAGCGGGCAGAGCAGATCTCGGCTGGGATTTACCAGTGACTAAGCGTGTGCTGGCAAAGGGCTGCCCTAGCGTGAGAAAGCACGAGCTGCTCCTCCTCGGAGGTGTGCTCGGGGCTGCGCCGGGACGCGCGGCTCCGGGCACCTGCGGGGACGGACGCCATCCGTGCCACAGAGCGCGGGGCTGCCGCAGCCCGTGGGGAGCTGCCCCGTCCTGCTCCCCGGCTCCGCATCGCTGAGACTCTCCCCTGCCCTCACGTGCAACCGGTCGTACCATAACTGCTCCCAGCCCCCGGGATGCAGGAGTGGAGCATCCAGCCCAAGGCCACCGCTGGCCCCCGTGCCTCACTGAGGTGGCAGGCTGCCCTGCTCGCCTCGTTTCTTCTGTCTCGTTTTGGCAGGGAGTTACAAGAAAAAATGAATTGCAATTCTTATTACGCCTAATTGGCGCTGCTGCTAAGTGGCTAATCTGGCTCCGGAGCGTGCCCTGTGCTTGGGAGCTGAGGATGGGGAAGGCCCAGGGGCTCCGCAGGTGGTGGGTGCGCAGAACCTCCCAGCAATGTTCAGGAGCCCCAGGCAATAGGAAACACATGGGCACAGTGTATGTGGCCCCAGGGGCTGTGCTGTCCCTGGGTCACAGCGATGCTGGATCTCAGCAAAGCAGAGGAATTTTCCTGAGGTGGGGCAGAGCAGGGCATGGAGCGGGTGGGAGCTTTGGCCAGAATGCCCCAAAGTGAGGGCTGCAGGATAGCTGTGGTGTCAGGGCAGCCATGGGGCTGGGCTGTGCAGGCTGGGACATCCTTGAGCTGCATAATCCGGCTCTGCTGCACAGCAGAGCCAGGACTGTGCAGTCCCAGAGCAGCAGGTGACACCTGTGCTATACACAGGACCAGGTCTGTCCATCTTCCCTGCCCACCTGTGAATCCCTTCATGCTCCTTTTCTCTTCTCTGCCATCTTCCAGCATGGATCTGCCCCCCTCCCTTCCCAGGAGCTGCTCACAGGCACAGCTGAGCTGGGGCAGAGCTGGAGAACAGAGAAGAGAGGTGAGAGGCAAAGGGGACATGGGCTGTGAGATCTCCAGCTCTGCCTCATCTGAGCACTCAAAGCCTGAGATCAGATCAGATGGGATCAGGCAGCCTCCACCAGTTACTGTCATGTTGGCAGTGAAAGTAGAAAGTGACATCTCCTTCATGATCTGATAACTCAAAGTGCTGATGTGGCCCCTCGGAAAATTGAGGCTCTCACGGGTAAAAGATCTTCCTTCTGCTGTCCTGGGGTTTTGTAGTTTCATCTCCTCTGTGCTCCTGGCTTTGGATTTGAATGAGAGAGCCTGGGAGGCTGAGCTGGGGCTGTGCGCTGCCCTCCATCCTGCAGGACAAGGAGGTGAAGCTGCTGTGGAAGTGCTGAGGATGTGGCCAGGACACCTGGCTGTGGTGGCACATCTCTGCTCGCCTCAGTCTCTGCCTTCAGGGACTGGAGCCTGGTGTCTTCTGGGGATTGAGCGGTGCTTTTGCAGACGTTGTGAGGCTGCAGATGGAAATTGCTCCTCCTGCAGTGGGGCAGGGCTCATTTTCAAACAAATGATCCTTGCTGAGACAGCTGTGTGGGAAGAAGGGGCATCTTTGCACCTCGCTGTGACCCTGGTGCCGTTCCAGCCGGCACGCCGCAAAAATGCCAAGGGCCCACATGGTGCCCGCATGGGCAGTGGAAACCATTCTGGTTTCAACAGGCTTTGGAGCAAACCCCTAGGCAGGAAACTTGTTCTGGTCGGTGAAGTTATGCACCTGTTTCACTGCTTTCCTTCCACGCAGTGTGCCCAAACTGCTCCGCAAGCCAAAAACAGCCCCTCAAAACAAATAGCGAACAAAAGGTGCTGTGGAACATGGTGGCAATCAACCTGCTGCTTTCCAGCACCTTACAGTGCTCTCAGGGTGGGCAAGGGGAGGCTGAGCATGTCTGGCTGCTGGCAGTGCCCTGAGCTCAGTGGGACGTGCCTCAGTGTCCCCACAAGTTCAGTTGGGAAGCCCAGGGATGGGGCTGGTGCTCGAGGTTACAGATATCCCAGCCATCACCTCACCATCTCCCCCTGCTCTTTTCCCAGGTGTGCAACTGTGACAAATACCTGAAAGTCCCGAAGGAGAGGATGAGGCAGCTGGTAGAGGGCAGCAGGAACTCGATGGGAGACAACAGCACAGGTGAGAGGGCAGTGGGAGGAGGAGGGTAGGCAGAGATTTGTGTCCCACTGCTGTCCCGGGGCTGTGTGCAGCAGATCTCTCCCTGATGAAGGATGGAGACCCTCAGCACCAGGCTGCAGCTGGGTGTGGACCTGCTGAGCCTTGCTGCGCTCCCCCCCCCCCCCCCCCCCCACATTCCGTTACACTCGTGCACGTCCCAGCACAGCCTCAGTTTGCCCATCTGCCTGAGCAGGCAGTGCAAGGCACGGGCTGCTGTGTGCACCTGGCCAGCAGCCACTCGTGTGGCTCAGGGACAGTGAACGTGGTGACTTTTCCCATGGTGCCAGCAGCCTGGGAGCTCTGCGCTTCCAGAAATGCCAGGGCATCCTCCTGGTGGTTTCTCTGGTGAGGGCACTCACTGTTTGTGTGTACCCAGGGACCAGCCCGGCCTGTTCCGCCAGTTCTGGAGTATGGGAAATAGCAATGCTGTGCTTTGCATTCAGCCATGCGAGCAGTTTCCCCTTCCCCCATCAAGGGTCGGTGATGGAGCTGGAGGGGCACACATGGCACTGCTATTTCTCTACATGGCCTCTCTGGGAACCCTCATCTGCTGCACCCTCCACACCCTCTTATGCAATGGGGAACATCCCCCACATCCCCGCTTCCCCTGTTACAGAGGGATGGGGTCAGTGGGGAAGGACCTAGGGCTGCAGGAGCCCCATGCAGGCCATGGCCATGCCAGGGAGCATCCCTCCAGGCAGCCAGCAGCAGCCAACACCTCAGCATCCTCATGGGGTTGGCGTTCTGCTGCCACAGAGGTGTGAAATAAAAGCTGACTTGTGCCAGCTGGGCTCTGCCTGAGCTGCAGATCCCAGGGAGCTGCCAGGGGGTTCCTTGTGACCCTGTGCTCAGCCACGCTTGGATTTCTGACCCTATTTGGAGTTTTCTGGGTGTTGCTGGGATTCAGAGCATCTGTGTGAGATGAAGTAGGATGGGCGGAGGGGAGCATTTCTGCCCCACACACAGCATGGCAGTTTTGCACCCCTCTGCTCACCAACATGGGCAGCTCATCAGCTCAGATTTATCTCTGGGACCGTGGGCAGACACTCATCCAGCACATAGCCTTGGCAAGAAGCCTTACACCTAGGTTGTAGGGAATGTTTTCCCTGACACAGCTGCATTTTGCTTGCATGAGGCTTTGATGGAAGTGCTGAAAGTTGCTTCAAGCCCAGACCGTTTTGCCTCATGATGCCTTTGTCCCATTGGGGTGCTCAGAGCAGCTTTCCTGGTGGGCTGTTTGCTCAGAGCAGGCTGAGGACAGAGCAGTGAAAGGTGATGCTGCTGCGGGTCCCCACGTGGCACAGGCAAGGTGTGATGTGGCTGGAGGCCATTGGCAGCGTGCATGCTCCTGGATGACCCAGGTGGATGGGTTGTGTCACAGGCTCTTGTCTGGCCAAGGGAAGCTTCTTGCTTAGTCAGTGTGGTAAAACCATTTGGCATGGCGCCCTGGTGCTTGGGGATGCTCTGCCAGTGCAGGCAAGCAAAGGAAAAGCTGCAGGATGGCAGTGAGTGGGCAGAGGGCACAGCAGTTGCCAGGCAGGGCATTGGGGTCCAGAGCCTTTTCCTCATCCAGGGGCTCTGCTCCCTCGTGTCCAAAAGCTTGAGGATGGATGCATATTTTCTTACCCTGCTTCTATGATCTGCGGCATGCAGCTTTGCTCTGAGCATTGGACCAGTCTGACTGGCACATGGGAAGGGCGCACGGTCCCTGTGCCATCCCACAGCTGCTCTCACACCCATGGAGCACCCTGAGCCTCCTCCCCGCCTCAGCTAGAGCACAGCCCCAGCATGCAGGAGCTGCCAACAGCCCTGCACATGTTGGGCTGCTCTGCAAGCAGGGAAGGGGACTGGTCCTGTATCAGTCCCCAAGAGGCTGCACCCACAGAGCTGGGGTGCAACTCCTTCAGCCTCAAACGAAGCAACAAGTCTCCTACCCCACAGGGTGCAGCGGGATGCTGGGAGCTTCCATATGGGCAGGGATGGGACCGAGGACGTACTGTGCAGGACTGGGAGCAGGCGTTATGGCAGGAGCACACGCAGGGGCCAGACGGAGCTTTGCTCCTGCCTGGCTGCCAACTTTGGGTGCAAGCACCAGTGAGCTTTGCTCCCATGACGGCACAGCGATTAGAGCTGCTGAAGGTGCCCCTTTGCCTTGAGCTCCTCCGCCCAGCACCACCCTGGGAACGTCTCAAGAACATGGCCTGGCCACTGCAGCCCAGGTTGCACAATCACAAGTCCTTTGTCCTTGGCTTATCTGACTTAGAGAGGAGGAAAAGATAACCAGGCATCTTCAGCGCCCTGCAATCCAGTGTGTTTCTCAGGCTTGTAACTCCTCTTATCAAGTTCAATCTTTCACCACAGTGAGGTTTCCCATGCACCTTTGTACTCCAAGAATGCTCCCAGGTCTGCTTTCAGACTTGTGCAAAGTCTTTACGATGCGCGCTTTCTCCAAAACACCCAATCCTTAATTGCCTAATTACGGACCAGTCTCCCGTGTGTGTGCGATGACAGCTGGGTGCGGCTGCGGGGCTGTGGGAAGGGCTCAGCTTGCACAAGGGCTGCCAAAGCCTGGAGCCTCTGGGGCCAGGCAGGAGAGTGCAGCACAGGATTGACTTGGAGAGCGCAGGGGGACCCGGGCTGGAAATGGGGTCAGAGGGCAGGATGTGCTGTGGGAACAAAGGGCAGCTCTGGGGATGTTGGGGTTACGCGCTGATGTCCTGGCACTGAATCTCCGGGGTGCCCAGGGTGGGGGAGGGATCGTTTGGTCCAAGAAAGGGAATAGAAACACCGTCTGTCCCAGCTCCCCAGGCTGCCCCATGCCCCTGTCCCACAGCGTGGGATCCCAGAGCTGTTCAGCCAACCCAAGGCTCTGCAGGATAAAGTAGAGTGTGGGGACTGCAGTTCACCACTGCCACCCACCTTCACAGTGAGCTCTGAGTGGCCCTGCAGTGCTGGGGGCTGCAGGTGGGGTGCACGTCCCCTGCCCACTCCAGGCAGAATCTCACGGCTGCAGCTCCTGGCCCACGCTTCTCCTGGGATCCCTGAGACAAGACTGCTGCAACCCTACCCTGCAGCACCTGAGCAGGGTCCCTGCATGGTGTGCCCCCTTCGGAGCTGCTGGCTCTGCGTCCCCCGTGGTGATGGTGCCATCAGAAGCACAGACCCACATAACATCCCAAGCTGGAACGGACCCTCAGGGATCACTGAGCCCAACCCGGCCCCACGCAGCACCACCTGAACCCCAACCCTACAGCTGAGAGCAATGTCCCAGCGCTCCCTGAGCTCCAGCAGCTCGGCGCCGTGCCCACTGCCCTGGGAGCTGTGCCGTGCCCAGCCCTCACCACTGCTCTGGGAGCCCTGCACAGCCCGCCTGGTTCCATCGTCCCTGGGTGACCCAGGCAAGAGTGGGAGAGGTGAGCGAGAGGCCAAAGGGCTTTTTATTTTCATGATGTTTTATAATGGGATTATTAGTTCCCAAGAGGTGTTTCAAATTGATTTGGTAAGGAATCGCTTTCATTTCTCCTCTGCAGAGCTGCGGTGGGAATGCAGCCTTTGGTGCGAAGCGTCACAGACCTCTTGAAACTGTAGATCTCAGACCCACGGTGTGCCAGAAAGCCTCACCCCACCCCCACCCCCACCCCCAACCCACCCCCACACCAAGCGCTGCATCCCGGTGTGCCCAGCGCCTGCGGGGGTGTCACAGGGTACCACCCCACTGGAGCAAATTGACGAGGGGACAAAAATTTCCCTCCTCCCAAAGTTTTTTCCCCCAGGAAAACCATTTCTGTTCCGGGGCTCTGACCTTTTCCCAGCGTGGTTTTCCCCACAGAAGCGCCCGGCCAGCACCCTGTGCCCATCTTCAAAAGCCCCGCGAAGAATTTGGTGGGAGGGGGAGAGGGGGTTTTACAATCTCCCATTCAAAAATGGTTACTTTGAAGTGATGTAGCATTTTCAACCCTTTGAAGCGCCACAATTAGGGAGGGGGCTGGTGCAGGCCAAAGGCATAACACTGGGTGGCTATCACTGCCTTTCTCTCCCCAGGCTTTTAAGGGATGAACTTTTCCTCCCTGCCTGCCTCTTTCTCACGAGACACCGACCAGGGGGATGGGATCGGGGTGTTTGGGAGTCAGAGGTGTGGCAGGGAAGAAGGGGGGGGGTCCTGCTCGGCAAGAGCCGGGTTGGCACCAGGGGGGGTGGATGGAGCTTGCCCAAAGGGAGAGCAGATTGCTGGGGGTTTGGGGCTGTGAGTGCCCTGCTGTGGGGCTGGGATGCTGAGGGGCTGAGATACTGAAGGGCTGGGATGCTGCAGAGATGGGATGCTGAGGGCTGGGATGCTGCAGGGGCTTTTAGGGGGTTTCATGATGAGGAAACGTCTTTGTTGTCATTGTGGTGATGGTTGAATCCACCACACTGGGGTCCTGAGAGTAGGCACCATGAATAGAAAAGGGGGGAAAGGCCGTATTTTTATCTGCATGTTATGCACTGAGACTGAAGGAAAGCAAGTGCCTGGCCTGGGTGAGGCAGGCAGCCCAGTCAGTGTGCTTGGAGCTGCAGCACAGAGCCCATCCCTGTGCACCAGGCTGGGGGCTGCCTGATGCCGGGTTAGGGCTGGGGTTGGGGTCAGTGTTAATCCTCCCACTGGTAGGCTCTGTCCTGGAGAAACCCCGAGAACCAGAGCTTCCCTTCTGCTGTTCCCACTCCAGGCAGCTCAGGGATCTGAGGAGAACCCCAATTCTTCACCAAAAATTGGAGATAAAGGGAAACTGAGATTTTTTTGTTCCCTGAAGGAATGAATGTTGGTGTCCCAGACAGATGCAGAACACAGAGCAGCCCTCGGTCTTGCTTCCCCCACTGAAATTCCCGGTGTGCCGATGCAGGGACGAGCCAGCCAGGAGCGCTGGTGCCCCCTCCGGCACGGTTGGCTCTCAACAAAGCTCCCACTGATCCTCGCAAGGGGCAGGTTGGAAGCCCCAGAGATGCCGCTGGAGAGCCGCAAGATGCCTTTTGTCGCCTTAATTGATGCTGGGCGGGATGAGTCCCCCCCTGCCGAAATGAGTCATCCCGTAGCAGCGAGCGCTGCCCGCCCCGTGTCCCCGGCTGCCAGGCATCCTGATGGATGAGAGTCAGCTCAGCCCTCGCTTCCGCTGCCCGGATCCAACAACCCGCTGTGCCCCCGCCGCGGGGACGCGAGCAGAGAGAGCCCGCACCGAGCTGCCAAAAATGCCGTGGGTTTTGCGGTGCTTTGGTTGCGATGGCAGCGATCCGCCGGCGCGGCGGGGACACAGCCGGGTCGTGCAGGGACAGCGCTTTGGACGCGTCCCCCCCCCGCAGTGCCCCGGCGGTCACCTCCCAAATGTGTGGGGTGCTCCTCCCGAGGGTGCAGCCCGGCAAGGTGGGCCGCTCCCATGGCTGAGCACAGACCTCGCTCATCACACTGGTGGCTGACCGTTTCTCTGCTGTTTCCCATCCGTGCAGGCTGCCCGACGTCGTGCAAAGAGAAGCCCGGCCGGACCTGCAGCGCTGCTCAGCTCACCAGCACCGCACCGGGAGAGCGGCTGGAGAGCGCGGGGTCGTGTGGAGCAGATGTGGGGCTGGCGGGGGGCACAGCCCTGCAGGTGGCTGCCATCCCCCCCGGGGTGCTGGACAAAGCCGAACTCACTGACTTCTACTGCTGCACCCGCTGTGGGAAGGTGTTCTGGGAAGGGTCACATTTTGGACGCGTCGTCTCACAGTTTCAGGACATTCTCGTCACCACGGGGGATGAGCAGCGTGTCTATGAGCTGAGCTGAGGGCGGCACGGGGCGTGGGACGGCTCAGCAGCAGGATGGGGACTGCAGGGATGCACTCCCCTGTGAGCTTGGGCAGGTCTGTGGGGAGTGGGCTTGGGTTTGTGGTGTAAGGCTGGACAGCAGGTTTGTGTTTTGGGGTCTGTGGGGTAGGGGGCTCTCATGTTCGCACTGATGTGGCGACGGTTGGCAACACGACCTCCGTGGGAGCATTAAATCAGAGGCACGTGGGGAACGGATCTGTTGCTTTATTTCTGCCCCTCTCCAGGCTGGGCACGGCAAGAGGATGGCAGAGCTCTCCACAATGTCAGCAGGTGCTGCCGACCCCATGGCACCCACTGATGCCCAGCACGCTCACCCTGGAGAGGTGTCCCTGTCCAGCAAAGCCCCTCTGCTCTCCATGGGGGAGCACTGAGGGAGGTCTCTGCTCTGTGCCCCCTTCCAGCTGCTGCCCCCAAGACCAAGAAGCACTTCCAGTGCCCAGTGTGATCCGTGGGTGTGGGACACGTGTCTGAGTGATGCCACCCTCCATCCCACAGCTCTGGGCACTGCTGGCTGCTGCACCCCGGCCCGCGGATGGGCTGAAAGCACTCCACCCTGTAAAAGAGGAGCATTTGCAAGATTCCTCCCCTAATCCCGGTTAACTGCCAGGCACTGATGTTATTGCTAACAGGGCCCGAGGGGCTCTTGGCTTAAGTGCGACATTTATGGGCCAGCAAAAAGCCTGCCCGGGCAGCTTACACAGCAGAGTCGATGTGCTCTCCTTCTCCAAATGCTCGTGGCGATGCAATGCTGAGGGCTCCTTCCCCTCGGGGATGTTATACCCAACGCTTCTCACACCCCCCCGAGTCAGAAGGGCGTCGAGGCAGGTCCCCACAGCCACCCAGACACCGAGCTCCCTTCCTCTCCTCCTTGCTGTCAGTGCAGGTGTCCATCAGCCCTACCCAGCAGTCCCTCTTTGCACTGTTGTGGTGCAGATGTTTCACATCATTTTCAAGCAAGTGACAGCAGAGAGGATTTAGGATACCCCCACCACAGCCTGTGCCACCCCTCTGACCCCATCACCAGCAGTGCAGCACCTACAGGACTGTGCCCACGGACCAACCAGCCTCACTCACTGCTCGCTGCCATGAGAGCTGGTGCAGCGGTTGGGTTTTGTGCTGGCTGCATCTAAGATCTAAGCGCACTTCTCCTCTCCTCCCAGTCTGTCTCCAGGGGGTCACAAAGCAAAGCCCCACTACTGATGCACAGCCAGAGATGCCCGTGCCTGGCTGCCATCACCGCATTGCCTCTTCTCCCAGCTGTGAAGGAGGGCAATACAGATGCTGTGCTCCCATAGGGCCACATCCTGCACCGCCACATTGCTTTCCTTTAATTCCCCGTCCCCAGGTGTCCCCAGCGTCCCACAGCCCTGCCATGCACCATGGCCACCTGGGAGCTGCTGGCTGCTCTCACCAACTGAAACTGCTCTGTTTTAGCAACAGTTCTCCCAGGTACCTGCACAGCCCCACGTGAGGTCTGCTGGCTTCCCCTGTGCTGTGCCAGGCAGGCTGGCTGCTGGACGCTGCCACAAAGGACCGTCCCCACACGGGCAGTGTCACCTCAAGCTGTGTGGTGTGCTGGGGATGATCTCTCCTAATGGGATTAGAATGCCTTCTGATCTTGCTCTCAGCCATCATCATTTTTCTATTGATCCTTACAGCTTCCCACTCTGTTGTCTGCATTTTTTATTATTTTTTTTTGCATAACCTCAAGGAATTGTGTTTCATTTCCTGGTTTTCCAGACCTGCACTCTTTCTAGGTGCTAACTCGTTTTTCTTAATTCTCTCTTCAGCTGGAATTGGAATTTCCTCTTCTCTTTCAACCCAAGGTCGCTTTTGCAGCAGTTGTGGTGGAGCAGCTGCTCCGTCGGGCTGGGCACCACGGGCTGAGCACAGGCAGCTCTGCAGCACTGCGTTTGCCCATGGGCAGTGTGAGGGCACGGCAAGATGTGACCCCCGGGTGCTGTGCTGGGTGGGTGCGGGGTGGTGCCCACTGTGCCCCGGAACGGAGGACGTGGAGGTGCAGTGAGGTCATCCCCAGGCAGGGCCACAGTCAGCATCAAACTGCCGAGCCGGGCCGGCCTTGAGCAGCATCCAGGAAGCAATAAATCGTCCGGTTTTCAATGGTGGAGACGGATCAAAGAGAATTAAGCCGGCTTTTTAATCAGCCTGCAATATTGTTTCCCTATCTGGCTTCATTCGAAAAAATAAATAAATAAGCAAACCTACCCCGCTGCCTGAGCTGTAGTAATATTTAACGTTTATCGGGGCAGTAAGGGGCCTTTTGTGCTTTTATGGCTGTTTGACAGTGCGTTCGCAGGGCAGCGGGGGCAGCTCCCGCAGAGCCGCCCGGTCCCCGCGATGCAACGTGAGTGCGCCGCTCTGCCTCTGCCTGCTGCTGCGGGACGCTGCCGTAGGACAGCGCCGGGGGAGAAGGAAAGCAGCAGCCGGCGGGGGCTGCAGAGAGGGGAAGGGAATGGATCCGGTCCCTTCAGTCTCACGACTTGGCTTCACCTTTGGACCCTGAGCTGAGAGCTTGGGAATGGAAGGGGTTAAGGTGGGAGAGAAGGGTCTGGGCAGGATGAAAGCGGTGCAAAAAAAGCTGTTTCCTGGGTGGCGTGCAGCTGTTCCTGGGGACATCCTGCTCACTCTGCACCTGCTGCAGCAGGAGCACAGCACCTCCTGCTCCCCACGCACTGCGTGCTTTGCTGTGCAGCTCTGGGGCGGCTCCAGCGTGCCCTGTAGAGCCCTGAGAACTCACACACCACATCGGATATCGGGCAGTTCCTCTCCTCGCCTTGTGTATTTCTTGCATATCCTTCGCAGTTTGATGGGGACAAGGTGTTTGGCACCGGGGCCAGCTTTAGTTTACAAATGAATCTATCAACATTGTTCCTCATCAGGCAGGAATGCGCTTCCCTCCCTTCTCCCCCACCTTATCCCCATCCCCTTCCGAGCGAGCTTCCTTCCTTGTGCAATCTGGATCGGAAGCCGTGCCGCATACTTGACCGGCTCAAGGAAAGCGGCTCGGCTCTCCGAGCCTTTGTGGCTCACACGGGGCCGGCGGGCGCAGAGCAGACCGGGGGCCGAGGCTCCCCGCACGCTACGGATGCTCCACGTGAGCTCCCTGTTGCTCGGTTGCCGTTTCCAAACAATCTGGCACGTTTCTGGGCACGGACCCAGCCCTGGAGAGCCCGCGGTCGGCTGTGAGCTGCAGGCCCCGCGCGGTGCTCCGTGGGCCGGGGGCAGCAGGGAGGTGTCGGTGCCACACGAGGGGACATCCGTGCCCGGAGATGTCTGCTCGCTGGGACCGCTCCTTTCCCATCAGCCTGCCTACACCTGGGCACGACTTCCAGGCCAAAGCGCTCCCATCTTCTCACGTCACTCCCCACCGCAGAGGTCGCGGCTGCGTCCCCCCCGCCCCACCCCGACACACGCGGCCTCAAACCCAGCTCGGGAACGGCAGAGAGCCGCGCCGCGGGGCCGCAGCCGGAGAGGTCCGCACGCAGCCGAGGGCTGAAGCAGCGAGCGGCTCTCCATCTCCGAGCGTGTCAAATCCGGCGGCCGTCCGCCCGGACGGCTTTTTCCCGCTGTCGCGCACGGGCCGTGCGCTCGGGGCAGGACGGCGGCAGCGCCGCAGCACCGCCAGCGGGGCCGGGCCGGCACCGAGCGGGGTGAACGCGCGGGGCGGGCTGCGGCAGGACGGCGGGATCCGCTCCGCCCGCGGGCACCGTGCCCTGAGGTCCCCCCACCGCCCCGCCCCCCCCCCCCCCCCCCCACCGTGACCCCCGGGACGGGGACGCCCCCCGGCCCGCCTCGATCTGCGGCCGTTCACGGCGGGAGCGCGCGTGCGCGCCCTCGGCCGGGTCCGTGCGCTGGGAAGAAAAGCCGCCGCCTTTCCCACGCTCTCCGACACATTTTAATGAATTAAATGGGGGCACGCCCCCTCGCCGCCCTCCCCGCTCCGTCCCCCGCCGCTCCCTGCGCGGAGCCCCCGGCGCTGCCGCCCGAGCGCTGCGGTGCCCGGACCGACCGCTGCCCGCTCTGCTCCCTGGCAGAGCTCCGGCACGGCCCGGCCCCGAGCCCCGCTAACACCGGAGCGGAGCCGGTGCTGCCCATCTGCGGTTCGCCCGTCCGTCCCGTCCCGTCCCGTCCCGTCCTCGGAGCGGCTCTGTTCACAAAACCGAAAGTGGAATCGAAGCTGAAATGCGGGCTTTCAAAACTGTCTGTTTCTTTTTTCTCTGTTTTTCCTGCCCCTCCGGCCCCGTTCCCGGGAGGGGTCCCGCCCCCACCTGCCAGCGAAGGACACTTGCATGGCTGGGGTCCTGTTGCCCTGGTCCGGCCCCGGCCGGGGGTGCGGGCAGCTCCCGCTCTCCCACTCGCTGCTGACACCCCGCGGGGTTCGGCCCTCCTGTCCCATAGCGGTGCCCCGGGGGGTCGTTCGGGAGCAGACGGGCCGAGCGCGGTCCCGCAGTGAGCTGCTCCTGCTCGTGGTGGGGAGGGACCCCGTGGGGTGAGGACGGTCTGGAAGCGTGAGCAAAGTGCTCTGCGTGCCGTGTGCCAGCATTACGGGGGATGTCACGGGGAACATCCCAGGGCACCCCAACCCGGTGCTTCAACGGGAGCGCATTGCCCGCAGCCGCCGTGCTGCATTGCCATCACATCACATCACATCACATCACATCACATCACATCACATCACATCA
>JAPSGF010000020.1:5978070-6079148 GCA_035772895.1 Perdix hodgsoniae | reverse complement strand
CACATCACATCACATCACATCACATCACATCACATCACATCACATCATCATCTCCGTTAGAACTTTGGTACAGTCGTGTTGGATAGGGAGAGTTCCGGTTTGGGGAAACTGAATGGGGATAAAAATGAACATGGATGGAGATGCATGTGAGATGGGGACTGGGATGGGCATAGGAATGGGATGAAGATGGGAATGAGATGGGGATGGAAATGGAAGTGGAATAGGGACTGAGTTGGGGATGATGTGGGGACATGATGAGGATCGGGAGATGGATGGCATAGGAACAGAGATGGGATGAGATTGGGATGAGGATTTGGTTGAGATGGGAATGGGATAGGGGTAGGGGTAGGGATGGGGTGAACGGGGATGTGAATGGAGATGGGTGATGGAGACCGGGATGGGATGGGCGGGGAATGGATGGGGACCGCGGTGGGGCTCAGCCTTCCCTCACTATGGGGAAAAGCCACGGGAACACCTCGCATGGCAGCCTGCGCCCCGAACTCGCAGTGATCCCACCCAAGGCCGGCTGCTCAATGTCAGCAGAGCTCAGCTCTTGGCTGATCGGTGCCGTTCCATCCCCAGACCGACGCGGCACTCGGCCGGGGGTGGCTGTCCGAGATGACAGCTGCGGGGTCCCGGCAGCACCCCCCGGTTTTACGGCCTCTCCTTCCTCTCCCCGTACCCCTCCCCGTTCGGGCCGGGGGCAACCCGCTTCCCACCGCCCTCTGCCATTTGCTCTGCCCCGGACCAAACGGGCACGGCGTGCAGCGGCACCTCGGCTTTCCCAGCACGTTCCGTCGCCGCGCGCCTGTGGCTGCGCTGTTACGGCCCCCTCCGCCCCGCAGTGCCCGCGCACCGCATCCGCACCGGGGCAGCGCTCCCAGCGCCCGGTCACCGAACCCCGGGCCGGGACGGATCGGGCCGTGCCGAGCCGAGCCAGGGGCAGCCGGGTGGCAGCGGGCTGCGCCGAGGCGAGCCGGGAGAAACACCGTGGGGCCGGGCCGGGCCGAGCCGGGAGAAGGCCGGTGGCACCGCGCAGTGCTACGCCGTGCCGTGCCGTGCCGTGCCGTGCCGTGCCGTGCCGTGCCGAGCCGAGCCAGTGAAGCCCGGCCGCCCCCAGCAGATCCATCTCGCACCGTTCCGTTCCGCGCCGCGCCGCGCCGCCCCCTCCCCCCGCGGCCGGGGGCGGGGCTTCCCTTAGCCCCGCCCACCGGGGGGAGGGCGTTCCAATGGGCGCGCGGCGTCGCGCCCCGCCCCGCGGCGTCCGTCACGCCGTGCCATTGTTATGCAAATAAAAGCGGGCTAAAAGGCGCGCCGCGGGGCCGGCTCCGCTCCAGAGAGGCCCGGGCGCGGCGCGGCGGCGGAGCGCGGCGGAGGGGCGGCGCGGAGCCGCTGTGCGCCCGCAGCCCGCAGCGCATGCCCGGCCGCGCGGGGTAGCGGCGGCGGGAGCGCCGTCCATGCGGGGCGAGAGGCTCGGCGGGGCCGCGGCAGCATGAGCCAGAGCGACGTGTCGCCGTGCGCGGCGCCGCCCAGCCAGCGCGTCTTCCAGGAGGCCGTGCGGCGCGGCAACACCAAGGAGCTGCAGTCGCTGCTGCAGAACATGACGAACTGCGAGTTCAACGTGAACTCCTTCGGGCCCGAGGGGCAGACGGCGCTGCACCAGTCCGTCATCGACGGCAACCTGGAGCTCGTCAAGCTGCTCGTCAAGTTCGGCGCCGACATCCGCCTGGCCAACCGCGACGGCTGGAGCGCGCTGCACATCGCCGCCTTCGGGGGCCACCAGGACATCGTGCTCTACCTGATCACCAAGGCCAAATACTCCGCCGGCGCGCGGTGATGCCGGGCCGCCCCCGGCGCGTCGAAGCCGCTCGGACCGCGCGCTCCGCGCTTCCGCCCCGCCGCTCAGCCGCTTCCGAGTTCGTTGTTTGGTTCGGTTTGGTTTTCCTTCCGAGGGTTGTTTTCCTACTGTAATTTTTTTTTTCCGTCTACCTCGGCTGCACTCACAGTATTCACGGTTTCAGTTTGACGTCTGCTCAGATGCTTTAAAACTCTCCCGCCTCCCGGTGATATTTAATCCTCCCCCCCGACCCCTCACCCGTCCCTCGGTTTTAAAGCACTCTGCCGCAGAACGAGTTCATTTCAACACTCCCACCCCTCCCGTCCCCCCGGCGCTGTAGCACTGCAGGTGCCCCGGCCCGGCGGCTCCGGGCTGATCTCCTCCTGCTCGGTTTTTATGTTTTTTTTTTGAGGCAACTCCATTGGATATGACAGACATGCCCTGCCTGGTTCCTTTTTTTTTTTTCTTTTTTTTTCTTTTTTTTTTTTTTCCCTTTTTAAGTTGGTTTTTTCTTTTTATTTTCCTTTGGGGGTGTCCGAAGAAAGTCTGCATCCTCAGCCGGTCCTTGAATCCATTTAGCACACGTGAGACCACAGGAAAAGACATTGAATCCTTCCTCCCGGCGTCGTGCGTGTGCGTGTGTGAGAGAGAGAGAGGGGAGGGGGGGATCAGCAAATCCTGAACTTATTTTTTAATTAAAAAAATTAAAAAATTAAAAAGGAAGAAAAAATAGGTGAAATAAACTGTAAGAGGCAGAGGATTTGCTTTGCACAGAAGAGGGGCGCGAGCGCTCTCTGCTGCCTCGAGAGGTGCCTGAAAACTACTGAGAAATAGTTTGGGAACTTTGGTTGTCGTTCTTTTGGTGAAACTTGGATAATGCTTCTCAATGCAGAACGATCCGTTTGTGCGTAGAGCCCGCCCGCCTTTTGTATGGTGTGTGTGTGTATATATATATATGTGCCCGAACCGAGATATATATATATTTATAAAGGAAAGGGAGGGGGAGGAGCGAGCCGCCCCGATCGCATTTTGAAGTGACTGCACGTCTAATGGCAATGCTGCTTTTATTGCTATGGCACAAAAGCGTCCATTTGGGAAATGCGGAACGTTTCAGAACCCCCTCATCCCTCTTCTGTCCGTCTGCACTAAAGCAACCACTGCCGCCCCGCCCTCGCTCCCCTCCCCCACACCGTTACGATTAAAAAAGAAAAAGAAAAAAAAAAAAAGAAAAGAAAATAGTTACCTGCTGGTTTTGGGGGCCGTCTTGAAGCTATTTATCGTGTCTGTATACGCGGGTGACGTTTGTGAGCCTGCTCTGGTCGGATGCTGGCGGTGAGTGTTTCAAATTTTGGGGAAACGCTTTTTTTTGCCTCCCCTCTTTATCCCCCCCAAGTCTTACCGTATCTACAACTCCAGTCTGCCGCTGTCGTTTCCCGTTGCACTGAGCGTTCTGCTACGGCTCGTGGTTCCACCTGCAGTCCGTGCTGTTGGAGGCGCAGCGCTGCGGACCCGATGGAAGCGGAGGAGCTTCGGGTCCGCGCAGCGCCGGCTCCGCTCTCGGGGTGGGAACAAAACCTTTCCCAGTGAGGCTGTATTGTCGTTACCGGATGGTTGCACATCTTATTTTATTTTTTAATTGTTTTCTTTTTTTTTTTTTTTTTTTTTCCTAAACGGATTTGCCACGATGGAAATGTCATAACATTTATGACATGATATTAAAAAAAAAAAAAAGAAAAAAGAAAAGAGAAGTGTACTTTAAAGCCAAGTTCTAGATGGATTTTTAAAAAGAAATCTTGGTTATAAACCCGGTCTAAAGGGAGCTCTGTCCAGTGTTGTAAAGACAACGTGATGTAACCCATATTTATATTTTTATAAAATACCTATTGAGACTGTGAATCTCCTGTGTGAATCGCTGAGTGAGGTGAAGAAAAGTATTGTTCCCTTCCAGCTTCCTGGAGCTGTGGACGCGCTGAGATTTTGGAAACTGTACGCCGGGGGGGGAAGGGGGGGGGGTTGCTCCAAAATTGTGAGTTGATGTATTTTTACATCCCTGTGTATTTTACTGAAAAGCTGCTGCCCTCCCTCGTCCCTCCAGTTCCAATGTTCTATGCAACCCCGCGCCCCCCACCTCTCTCCATCCTGAGAAGTGAAAGGGATGCAGATCGATTCAGATATAGAAACGAGGCCCCCCCCCGCTCCCCCACCCCCCGCATTGGCTCATAGTGCTGCTGACCCTCGTGCCAAAATGGGGGGTACACGACAGGCAGGCGGGGGGGCCCTCCGTGCGTGGCTGCTCACCTGATGGCGGTCGTCTTCTTAATTATTATTATTATTTTTGTAAGAAGAATATATTGATAATGTCAGTGGAATAAGCAGACATTGAAGCTGATGCACAGATTGCTCCAGAAAGGAGTTTTTCTGTAGGTTTTTCTTTAGATGCAAATACCTTTTTTAATTATGTTAATTAATGTTAAGAATTTTTAGGCTTATATTGAAGCTGTATGTGGGTCACTATATGATCATTTCTAACTGGATAAAGTCTGTACAGTACAGCATATTCCTGAGTGTATGATATAGACGTGTAGCCCCAGAGTGCGAAATTTATAAATAAATTTTTCATTGATCTTTTTATAAAAAAAAATAACAACAAATGGCTGCTGTGTGTTCTTTCCCAGGGCGTTGGGGCCCAAGGGTTCCCACGTCCCCATTTGGGTCACTGTGTTCTGCTTGGAGTCCCCGGAGCAGCTCTGGGCTGTGTGTGCCCCCTAAGGGTGCTGGGGGGGCTGGAGGGTGGTTTGTGGGTATCCCAGTCCCTTGGTGTGTGGCTGAGGGTGCAGCCCCATGGCAGGTGGGACTCCGTCCCCTGGAGGGGAGGGGGGCACCACTACCCCGCTTCCCCTGGTGTTGGGCTGCAGTGGGCTGGCTGCTGGGCTCTGGCCCCATACAAGGCACGGTGTTCATCTCACAGCAGCACCCAGCTCTGCTCGGGACGAAGCACTGCACCCCCAGCTGCCCTTCTTATTGCTGCAGGGGGAAACCTGGGGCTGAGCTCAGCTCACCCCGTGGCTTTCCGTCACACACCTCGCCCCACTGGAGCTGCGCAGGAGCTCAAGGACGGGCTTCCCAAGGAGAAGCAGGTCTGGGTGCCCAGGAGCCCCTCTGCAGGCATTTCAGCCGGATGCTGAGCGCCAATCTCACATCTCCAGCAGTGAGGCTGGGGGCTGTGCATGGGGCCAGTGGTGTTCGGCCCTCAGCTGTCCCCAGCCCCACCACTCCGCCTGCAGCCACCCCGCTTTGCAGAGCTCATCTCTAAAGAAGCCCAGTCCAAGAAATCTAGGAACTCCAAAGGCTTGCTCTTTGCTTTTCTTTTTCCCTTTTTCTTTTCTTTTTTTTTTTTTTTTTCCTTTTCTATTTCTGTTCCAACGAAACAAAAATATTGGAACGTTTTGTGTCGTAAGCACATTCTTCTGGCATTTTTGTGTGTCCCTGGCTGCGTGTTATTGTCCGCTGGCCACATTACGTAGGTTCTGTTGTTCCAAGAGAAACCAAAGAAAGAATTTGAACTTTCAAGTGCTTCCTGCCATTGTCTTTTGCTTTTGTTTGTGCTACTGACTCCAAAACAGATGGATCGGTCTCCTGTCCGTCCGCAAGGGTGATGGGAAGTCAACACAGCCCCGAGACGTTTGACAGCTTTGTCTTCTCTTATATTCGCCTTCATTCGTCAAGCCCAGACATCAGAGCTGAATCAAACAACGCATATGGGTTGGGGGGAGGGGGGAAGGAGGTGGGATTTTATTTGAATTTTGGGGAGCTTAACATAGTAAGTAATGAATGAGAAAGAAAGACAGCGAGCGAGAGGGGATGGGCTGTAATCAAAATTCAGTACATTTTAAATAGATGCTTTGTTGGGCATTTGTATGACTATGATAATGCCACAGCCTGGAGATCCGCATAGGAGTTACCTTTTTAAAAACCACAATTGCCCACTGTTGGGTGCTGGGGAGGAGGCAGCAGCTCAGTCTGCCTGGCCCAGCTCTCCTCTTTCCCAGCATCAGCACTTTGCCACTTCTCAATCACCAGTTGCCCACGGCTGGGCTGACAACCCTTGATGTGAGCATAATGGGGTGGTGGAGTGGTCACAGCACACTGCCTATAGCACACATTACATGAGGCCCTGCAGCCACATCCTGCAGGACACTCTGATATCATCCCATTTTGCCGTGGCCCAAAGTCACTGCGGTGTTGGATGTGGGACTGAGCCACATCTGGCTGTGAAGGATCAGATCTCTCCCTTGCTGGGGTTGGAGGCTGCCGTCCCATTCCTGCAGTGCTCTCCATGAGCCCAGGAGCACTGTCCCCCACTGGAGCTCACAGAGAGCGGGAGGGGAGGCAGAGATAGGGATGTAAGGCAGGTCTTGGCTGCTTCTGTTATCGGGTTGCTCTTGCTGACCACAGCACTGTCCTGGCTTGGTTTTCTCTGGGGAGGGCAGTGGATAGGGATTGGGTCTGGAGGTAGGGGAGGCTGCGTGAATGGACGGATGGGGCTACAGAGGGGATCTGGGGACAGCAGGTGAGATGGGGATGGAGGGATGCCTGGGGAAGGATGAAAGGATTGATGGGAATGGAAGGAGAGATGGAGGACGGAAGGGTTGGAAGAAAGGGGAATGGGAGTGTGGCTAGGGAGGCAGAGAGGGATGGGTGGAGGAATGGAAAGAGGGGATTCTGGGCAGCTCTGTGGGTGACAGGAAGGGGGTGCTGGGACAACTGCATGCGCTGGAAACTCTGCTCAGCCCGAATCCAACACATGCTCAGTGCTGCTCGGGGGCTGCTGCTTTCAAGGAAGCAGCTTCCCAGGAAGGCACTCCCCTTTCTGCACCACATCTGATCTGGGCAGCAGCTCTGGCAGCACACGATAGCTCAGAGAGTCACAGACACCCAGGCACAGCATTGGCTGCTTGCTGCAGATCCACCAAGTCCATTCTTGCCTCTGCCCAACCCAACACCCACCAGCCCCACTGTGGGTGCACCCAGCTCAGCTGGATGAGCATCCTGCTCAGGGGAATGCTGGCAGCAGCTGGCAGCTTTGCAGAGCATTGCTGGGAGCTGGATGGTGTGCTGAGCCTTTGCATAAGGCCTAAAGTTTCTGGCTGGAAGCGAGTGCTACAATGGAGGAGAGTGCCTGGAAACAGCACCATTCACCCCTGGGAGTGCACTGCAACCTCATTTCTTGTTTTCTCCAGCTAGCAAAACAAATCTCACCTATTCCCAGCCAAAAGCAATGATATCACATATGTTGCAATTGCAAAGATGGGCTCCAAATGTGCCCAGAGCCCTCCCAGGTTCTCTGCACAAGACCAGACCCCTGGCAGTTCACGCCTGCATGCACAGGAGCTCTCACTGGGATGCTGCAGTGTGTCAGGCTCTCCTACAGCAAAGCCACAAGAATGGAGTGGCAGCTCCCTGGTTTCCCCATAGTGACACCTAAAGCACTCAGCCAGGGAGCTGGCAGAGGAGCTGATGCTGCAGGAGTGTAGTGCCCCGTGGTGAGCAGTGGGATCTTGCAGCAGCCCCAGAACGAGAAACTCCCCAGGCCAGAGGACCCCACAGCACTGTCTGCTCTGTGCAGCATCAGTAGGGTCAGGGCTTGGAGTCCCCAGTGCCCGCAGGAGGAGCAGTGAGCGGCGCCCAGCACCCTGCACGTGGCACCAGGAGCGTGTCCTCGTTTCCCAGCACCGCACCCAGACGTGCTGCCATCCCCAGCAGCTCTCTGCATTTCACCCTGCTCACATTCGCGGTGATGGTGACAACGCCGAGCCTCCCCCCGTCCACTCACAGCTCCCCCCCCATTCAAAGCTCCCGTCCTTTTAAGCTATTTTTTTCCTTCCTATTCATTTCCCGGACGCCTCTATCCTTTTCTCTTGACTAGCCCCTCTCAGGGAGCAGCTGCTATGCTAATAAGCATGAGGCAGAAAAGGGAGAGAGCCTTTGCAGTGGCTGGGGAGGAGAGAAAGACCCCGAGCCCTCCAAATGCCAAATAAATCCCGGGCTGGAGCAGCATCCCTGAACAAAGAGGCCTGGCCCCCCCCCCCCCCCCCCCCCTTCTCTCTTCCCAATTCCACCACCTTTTCACATTCAAATCTATTAAACAGCGAGCAGAAAGACCCCGAGTATTCATAGCATTGCATTAAAGAGAAAGCCCCGTGGTCCCTCTCCATGCAGCCATGGAGGAAAGGACTTGCACCCGTTGTGCTGCCTGGGCACCAGGGAGGTGCTGTGGGACAAAAGGACCCCAGTACCGCACAAGGAGAGGCTGTCCTTCCACCTGGGCCACGTCTTTTGTCCCTGGGTCTGCTGGGCTCCTCTGTCAGGGCCGTGCTCACCCTGGGTGGTGGGACTGGGAGGTTTGGGACATAAGGAGGTGAGGACCCCCCCCAGTGTCTGTGGTGTGACAGCAGGAATGGGGCTGGGGACACCCAGTGTCTGATCCCAAGGGGCAGGGCAGCCCGTCTTGGAGAATGGGTGAGGAAGGGGAGGCCATTCCTGGTGCTCCCATCACTGCTCTCCATATAGAACGGCCTGTACATAGCATCCAGAGAGATCAGATGGGGCAGTCCCACAGCATGCAGCAGGGGTGGGAGACCCTTCACTGGGGGTTGCAGGTCCCACTGCGGCAGGTGGTGGGACACCTGTGGGCACGTGGCTGTGCTCTGGGAAGGAGAATGGATGAGCACAGACATTTTCTTCCTGTGCCTTCCGGGATGGAAATGGAGATGCAGCTCTAGAAATATGTCGTGTTCTTACATGGTAACAAGTTTCTGATGGAGTCCTAAGGCTCCAGCAGCTGGGGCTATTGGTAATATTGAAAAGTGTGTTTACAGGGTGGCAGCAATAACCAAGCACAGCCTATGTAGCTTGGTCAACTGCGTGGGATTCAGCTCACAGAATCACAGAATGACCAGGGTTGGAAGGGACCTCAAGGACCATGAATCTCCAACCCAAGCCCTGGGGAGGCGTATGAGGTGGTGTCTGGGCTTCCTCATGGTCATGAAGACAGGGAGTGATGGAGGTGCTCACAACTGAGCTACTTCTGCTGCCTGAGGTATCCTGTCACGTCCCAGCTGGTCTTTGCCCGAGCTCTAGAGGACATCCATTTCCTTCCATGGATGTCATGAGCACGCTCGGACACCTCAAGAGGAACAAGCTGTCCAAGTTCAGTGCTTGAATCAATACAGTCAAGAGTCTGGAAGGCAACTGAGATCGTAATGATGTGCGTTCTCCATGGACTGGGCCAAGTTCCATCATGGGTCCTGCAGCTGTGGTTACATGGTCACCAGGGCTCCATCCTGCCCATCACGGCACTGCTTGGCTCTGGGCTGCACGGGGGACTGAAATGGGGCTGTCAGATAGCATAGAGATCTAGGGTGGGAGGTGGTGACAGGTGGGACAGCCCTCAGAAAGCAGAGAACAGAGAATGGCACCAGCTTCTGTAAGGGACATGGGACATGAGACTGTCCTTGCAGTGAAAGGCCACAGGTATGTGTGTGTAGCACAGCAAACTGTGTCCTTGCATGGGAACCTGGGCTCCCAGGGTGCTCCTAACAGCACGGGATCCCTGCATGCTTTCAGAGCTGACGGTTTAGGGCTGTTGGGCTTTGCTGACCCACCGTGTCCCTGCTCTGCACTGCAGGCCTCCGGATTCTTGGCCTGGAAAACTCTTGCTGGGTTCCACCAGGGATGTGTTCCCCCAGGAAACAGAGCTCTCCGGGATGAACGCCAGCAGGGACCTCGAGAGGATTCCAAGAACAGCCTCCCCCGTCCTGCGAAGGAAACAGCTCCAAACAGAAAGTGTCAGCCTCAAACTCCCAACTAACAGAGGAGAGGGGTGTTTCCACCCCTTCTGTTGGAAATCTCTGTGTGCAAGCACAAAGCAGCAATCCAGCCCAGTGGCAACACAGAGCAGGACGTACTGCTGCAGCTTTGCCACCAGTGCATCAGCCTTGGGCAAAAGCAGCATGCACCAGTCCTGAACTCTCTGACCAGGTGACTTGCATGGAGCTGCTGTTCTCCGCTCCTTGCCTGACACAAGTCCTTCATCACCCACACATGAGTGGCACAGTGCAGGAGAATGACAGAATCACAGCACGGCTGGTTTGGAAGGGTCCTGAAATCCTGAAAGGTGGTGCCCTCAGCACCACCCCCTGCCATGGGCTGGATGCCTCCCACCAGGTCAGGCTGCCCATTCAGCTCGGTCTTGGGCACCTTCACTTGAAGGTGGTCCAGTGGGATGGGGCTGGTAATCGAGCGGGACAGGGCTTACCTGCAGGGCAGGTAGGGCGGGGGTTGGTGGTCTCCTTGGGCTGGCTAGGGAGAAAGGACCCTGCTTAGAGATGCAGGAATGCAGCGGGCTGAATGCGGCGGGGCGGGTCTGATCTGGTGCCCCACTAAGCCCCCATTCTTTCCCAGCCGGTGCATCTCGTATTCAGGCTGCCTGCTCCTAAGCAGAGTGTCTTTAATCCTTCCCTTGTCTCCTCCATTCCCTTTCAGGCCCTTGGCCAATGGGAAGGGGATGAGCAGCTCTCTCCAGGAAGGAAATTAAAAGCGGGGAGGAGGTGGGGAGGAGGAGTGCGCGGGGAGGGGGACTTGGACGGGGAGACAATCCTGGAGTGGAGATGCCAGTCATCGGGGTCTCAATAGCCCCATTCACCCTGCCCAGCCACACAGAAAATCAGGGTCACCAGGATCCATGCCCTGCCTGGAGACAACTGTTGCTTTATTCTTTTTAATTGCTGGAAAACGCAGAAAAGTTCACTTGTGTGTGTGGCTGGCTCTGGTGGGGGCTGCGAGGGGGGCGCGGGCGGTGGCGGGGAGGGACGGGTGGGGTGAGGGCGGCACGCAGAGAGGGGGACACAAAAAGCACCGCACGTGAGGGTGGAGGCTGCGACCCGGCGCGGTGCCGGAGCCATCTGCACGGCTGGGGCCACGCCGCAGCGGGGACAGCGATGGGGACAGCGATGGGGACAGCGATGCTTCGCTGCCGGCTCGCCTGTGGAAGATCCTCAGGGCTGGGGGGTGGAGGGGACGGCCCCAGGGGAATGACCTGCGCAGACAGATGCATGCAGGCAGATGGACAGATGTCCTCATGTTGCTAGGCGTGGAGATGCCTGGGTTGGTGGTTCTGGCTGGAGACAAACAGTCGGGCACCCAGGTAAAAGGACCCAGCAGAAGGTTGCCACCCTGACCCAAGGATGCCGAAACACCTTCCAGCCTTGCCTCCACCATCCTGAGACCTTGCTCCCGTTGCAACCCCGGTCATATGAGTCACTTCCCTCCCTGGTCCAGGACACAGGGCACAAGTACAGATGCTTTCACACTGGTGCTGGATGCACAAGGGGAAACGGAGAGCTTTGTATCACACAGCAGCATCATGTGCTGGGATGGCACCTGGCAGGAGGCTGAGGGAGAAGTGAAACAGCAGAGAGCTGCTACCAGCTTCATAGGAGTGACAGGGGTACAGAAAGGAGGTGGGTTATGCAGGGTGAAACCATAAAAGGCAACAGGGAAAAGTGCATCAAAGAATCCTCATAGGTGAAAACCCCAGACTAATAAAAAAAAGTAAAACTGAGATTGCACATGGTGAGAACAGGAAGTTATGTAGAAACACAAAGTGAGATCAGAGAACACACCGAGTGGGATGGACAGCACTCCCACCACAGACAGGTTGGCTGCAGTAAATGTGGATGCAGTAAACGTCTCCTGGGTCTGTAACCCACAGGAAAAGATCTGATCTGGATCTTGAGTGCTTGGGATCTGGATGAAGAGGTGCACGAGGAACTGCACCATACTGAAAAACACAGCACGGCTGGGTTTAACAGTGTGGGGGAATAGGGAGGGCTCTGTGTAGAATTCGGGAACACTACCCCCAGAAAACCCACAAATCTCGAGGCCCTAGAGATGGCCTAGAGATGGGTGTTACACAGGGTGTGAGGAGCTTGGGTAAAAACTATGCCACCATTCAAAAGGGAAAATGAAGTGGTTCAACAACCCTTTCCTGGAGAGATAAATGGAGGCACTACAGAAAGCACCAATGTTTCAGAAAGAGAAATCTTGCCTAGGAGAGAACAGGGAAGCCCATGAGAAGTGTCAGGTCAGCTGAAAACTGGAGACTAAAAAGCTAAAACTGAATATACAGCAGAGGATGGTTGAAGGACATCCATCCCTTAAAGCACCAAGTCAAAAGGTGGTTAGCCTCAGAGAACTGGGAGCCACCACTGATCTGATTTCAGATGACTGTTAATGGGCAGAGCAGCCAAAAACAATCATCAAAATGCTGTGTGATCAGCAAGGGAACAAGATGGGAAGAGTTTTGAAAGCATGGGTGCTGTGGGCTTGAGTTCCTGTTCACACCGCTGAAGAAAGAGACGAGGGGTCAACTTTCTTCTGACTTGCTCTGGGATAAACGATGAGACGAAGTGCCTGATGGATGAGAGGAGCCTAGAAAGGCTGAGAGTTAGGAGAGGGGAAGGCCAAGGGCAGATATGACTGCAAAATCATGGGAGTGATGGACAAAGCAAAGCGTGAGATTGTAATACTCCAGTAGTCCTTGGAGTAAGGAGTGCTGGTGGGACATGGGCTGGAACCAGGAGAAAAAAAAAAAGAAAAAGAAAAAAGAAAAAGCTATAACTTATTTACATGGAGGGTTTTGAGCTTGCAGGGCCTGTTGCTGGTGGGACCGAAAAAAAAGACAGGATGAGCTTAGGGACAAGAGGTTTGCAAAGCTGAGATTCACGGGGTCTGCTGGGAGCAGGGGAGGAGGGCAGCGCAGTCAGCCCACGCAGACACACGGCTGTACGCCGCTGTACGCCGGACCCCAGCAGCCGTCACCCCGCAGCGTCCGCCCGATGCCAGGAACCGCCGGGGCACTGCGAGACGCCGGCAGGGCCCGCAGGAGAGCGGCCGGAGCCGAGCGGAGCAGCAGGAAGGCCGGAGGCGGAGCAGCAGCGCCCGGGGGTTTGGCCCGCAGGAATTTCGTGGCGGTTTCTCCCCGCGTTTGGTTTCTGCCCAGACCGAGGCTCCGGCCGCCCTTCCTGCCGGCCGCCAGCCGCCCGCAGTTCCCGCAGGAGCCCCGCGGTCCCGAGCGCTGCCGGAGCGCCCCGCGGCACGTCCTGCCCGGCAGCGGCGGAGCCGCGGTGCGCTGCGAGCCCGGCGTCCCGCCGCCCCAACCCGCGGCACGGCGAGCCGCGCGGGGGCTGCCATCGCCGTCCCTGGCGGTCCTGGAGCGAACGCGAACGCGGCCGCGGGGACGGCAATGGGGCCGGCGGGCGCGTCCTCGGAGCCCATTTGGCCGGCGGCTCGGCTCGGCTCCCCGGCCTCTCCCGGCACGGGGCGGGCAGTCGAGGAGCGGAGCTCCGCAGCCCGCGCCCGGCGGTGACGCCGCCCGCAAGGCGCCCCCCGCCTTCGCTCCCCGCTCGGCCGCAGCGGGGCATTCCTGGCCGCCGGCTGCCACCTAGCGTCGTCGGGGGGCGGCCGGGGCGCCGTGCGGGGAGCGGTCGGGACTGGGGGGCTCCGAGCGCCGCGGGGGCGCCCGGCCCCGCCCCGCCCCGAGGGCCCGAGGCCGGAGCCGACGCGGCTCGGAGCTCCCGGCCGGGCTCGCCGCACCCCGGGCGGCGCGTCGGCACAGCAGCGCCGCGAGGTGAAAGTCCGTCCGGCTCCTGCCGGCGTGCCCGCAGCCTGGGCCGGTTCTGCAAATATTGGGTTACGGGCCGGCTGGAAATGAGGCTCCCGCCCTTTGCTCTGTTTGCCGTTTCCTCCCGCTGTTTGGTTTCAGTTAATCATCTTGAGAAGGCAAACAGCAGCGGGGAGGGATGCCGTGCCCAGGCTACCCGCGTTGGCCCCTCAGGGTGGGTGACACCGGCCCACCCAGGTGCCTGGGAGCTCTGTGAGGGTCTCACCCCGCTGCCAAGAGGGAGCTGGCAGGTGGGCTCTGCCCCGCTCAGCCCCTGCCCCAATACGTGCTGGGGGCTCTTGATGCTCTGCTGCCTGCAGGGTAATGCTATGCCTGCACGGGGCTCTCTGTAGGATCCCAGGGCAGGAGTGTGCATCACAGCATTGCGTAAGGCAGACTGGCAGGTGTTGGCCCAGGTCTGGAACAGGTGAAGAGAGGAGCTCGGAAGGATGCTTGCCCCTGTGCCCCACAGGCCATGGTGAACCCAGGCCATATGGCCGGCCGTGTGGGACCAGGAGCTGCGCCCACGCCTCCCTGCCTGGCCCTTCCCAGGTTGGCCGCTCCAGCAGCCCTGCTCTCTGTGGTCTGAAGGTCATGCTGCTGCGCAGTGGGGACAGTGCAGAGTCCCCGATCCTGCTCAGCAGCATTCTGAAGTTGCCAGGCATGATGTTTTGGGGTCTTCTTTCCCTCCTCCTCTTCGCTGTGGCCAGCGGGACGCCCATAGGTGACCAGGATGAGGACATCCAAGTGCAGGAGAATTTTGAGCCTGAGCGGGTAAAGTGGCTTGGCAGTCCTTGGAATTTGGGGGCAGATGCGATGGGGGGAGGTTTTATTTCACTTTCCTCCCAAAAGGATGATGATATTTCTCATAATGGGCTGTGTGGGGCAGGCCTCCCTTGATGCCAGTCGTGCGGACCCAGCCCTTGGGATGGCCTCACCCCAGCAAACACACGGACAGGGCAAACAAATCCCAGGCTGTTCGTCAGCTCAGCCTGAGCTGTGGGTAGAATGTGTGCAGGATGCATCCTGCCTAGGAGTGGGCCTGTGGGTTTCCAGCATGACTTCCTGGCCATGAGCATGTCAGCTCTGCAGAAAGCTATGGGATGCCCTACTTCAGTGGAGGGATCCCGTGGTGGAGTCATGTTTTTTTTCTCCCCACAGATGTATGGGAAATGGTATGATGTAGCTGTTGGCACCACCTGCAAGTGGATGAAGAATTACAAGGAGAAGTTCAGCATGGGCACACTGGTGCTGGGCCCCGGCCCCAGCACTGACCAGATCAGTACCATCAGCACCAGGCTGCGGTATGGGCATTGCTGTGGTACTCAGGGGTTTCAGGGATCCTATGCCATGGCCAGTTTTGGCATGATTTTAATGAGATAAACAAAAAAGAGGTCATCCCAATCAGATGATTGTTTTCCTCCTCCCTCCAGGCAAGGTGACTGCAAACGTGTCTCAGGAGAGTACCAGAAAACCGACACCCCTGGCAAATACACCTACTATAACCCCAGTAAGTTGGGCTTGCTGCTGGCCTGCTGAGTCCTGAGAGCCGCTGTGCAGTCAGGGGATATGAACCATGTCCGGACCTCGGCAGATGACACAGCTGGAGGCTGGGAGAGTGGTTCAGGGCAGAAGGGCTCAAGGAAGAAGACTTTCCATAGTTCAGGTCATTTCCAAGCAAGATAGCAGGGAGCAAGGTCTTGAGGGGGCTGTGTCAGAGCTGCCTGTGTAGGTAGAGGACTTTGAAGTATTCCAGCAGATCCCTCCCGTCCCCAGGGTTCCAAGATGGGATAAGTACCCCCCATGTTTCAGGAGCATTGGTGGTATCTCATCTGCAGCCCTAGGATTCCAGTCTCCTTGACTAACAAGAGGATGGTGAGGTGAAAGAGGGTCAGGGTTGTGCCCAGGTCTGTTGCTGCCTCCCAGTAATCTGATAGTTTCTTGAATTAGCTGCCTGATTTCACTCCCCAGCTCTGGGACTGTTTTCTTCACCTCTGTTCCTCCCTAAGGGTAGGAATGATGTCCTTTGTATCTCTTTCTCACCCAGAGTGGGATGTGTCTATCAAGTCCTACGTGCTTCGCACCAACTATGAAGAATACGCAGTCATTCTGATGAAGAAGACAAGTAATTTTGGTCCAACCACCACACTGAAGCTGTATGGTAAGTCTGCTGTGGCACTGTGGGCAAGCAAACTCTGAGGTGGGCTCAGTAACACTGCTCTTTGGCTCTGGAGGTGGTGACTTCAGTCAACTCTAGCATCAAATGAGGTTGAGTTTTATGGCTCAGCTTAGAGTCGTATCATACAGTGAACGTTGAGACCAGACCGTTGTTTGAGATGAACATGATCTGTGTGGGAGAAACTCAGATCTGGAAGCAGCAGACACCAGCTGACAGTCGTTTCCTTGCTGTCGCCCAGGGAGAAACCCAGAGCTGCGGGAAGAGCTCACTGCGGCTTTCCAGCAGCTGGCTCTGGAGATGGGCATCCCTGCAGATTCCATCTTCATCCTGGCCAACAAAGGTAACATAATGTGAGGTGTGCACCTCTCCTCCTGCCTGTGCCCTCAGTGTGATGGTGTGCTGAGGCTGTTCCTTCTTGGCTAAAGAGAAGGGACTGCCAGGGTGGAGGGAGGACAAATGAGGGCTTTGCTGGAATGGGGTAGGAAGGGGATGAAGACAAGAATCAGCCAGGATTCCACTAGCACCCAGTTTTCTGCAAATACCCAGGGTAGTAGGTGGGATCTTTTCTAGACTGTCAGGTTGATGCACTCCAACATGGCTGTTCGGGAACCATTCGTACATTTGGAGCAGGATGTTGTAGGAACATCCACAGCTGCTCCCTGTGGCTGTGGGCTCCTAGGATGTGACAGCAAATGCTTGATGCAGATAGGCATGGGGATTTTAGGGCAGAGCTTCTGAGAGCAGGAGGTAGAGAACAGCAAGAGTGGAAGAGTGTTAGGGTGAAGCCAGGAGGGAGCCCCTTCCTGAAGGACCAGAGCACAGTGTAGGGACATGGTGAGAAGACTTTGCTGAAAAGCCACCACTCTCAAGCCTCTGACCTTCTCTCTTGTCATCTGGGCTAGGTGAATGTGTCCCACAGGAGACTGCCACTGCCCCTGAGGTGAGTGATCCAGCTAGGACCTCCTGAGATGGATCAAGGTCAGAGATGGGGTTTGCCAGCTAGGATGGAACACAGGCTGAGAGTCCTGAGTGCTTCGGGTGGCACCAAGGCTCACTTCCAAGTAGAAGGCAATGTCTCTTTCCTGTTCTGATTCTTTCATGGGGTAGACTCCTTCACAGGGAGCCTGCTGTTTCCTTAACCCTTGCCTGCCCATGAGGGCTCCAACTGGGCTGGCGATCCCCTTCTGTGGTGGGGGAGGCAGCTCATTGTCCTGCTGATGCTCTGGCTGCTATCACCCAGCATGTCCCAGTCTCATTGTGTTGAGTTTAGAAGGATTTTTGAGAGGAGATGGAACTTCATAAGAGAAACAGCACAGTTCAGGACAGATATAATATGTGGAGGATGCACCATTATGTATCAGTGGGAGGAGAGATGTATGCTCAGCCCACCACAGGGCATGGCTGTTGCACTTTGAGGGTCATCATTCAAAATGTTTGATCCTAGCCCCCGCCTGGAATGAATACAGGGCTGGGAATGCCACAAGACATGGAGTGAGCATGGCCTGCTGACCCCAGGCAGATATCTGGAGACACGTGGGGGTACCAGAGAAGTGGGGTTGGCATGGCTGATGGCAGCTGTCTGTTTCCTCCTGGAGCAGAGGACACGGAGAGCAGTGCTGCCACCCGAGGAGGGCTCAGCTGCAGGCCCCCTGCTCACGTATGTTGGCAACAAAGAAGGTGGGTCCTTGTGGAGGGGCTGCAATTGGTGTCCCCATGCCCCCATCACCCACTCCAACCTACATTGTGCTCACCTGCAGATGCATGCCGGCTGAACCGGGACCCGGGACCCTGCAGCGGGATGCTCTCCCGCTTCTTCTACAACACCTCCTCCATGGCCTGTGAGACTTTCCTCTATGGCGGCTGCCTGGGCAATGGCAACAACTTCTACTCAGAGAAGGAGTGCCTGCAAGCCTGCCGGACTGAGGGTGAGTGGGAATGCGGCCACACCAGGGCGAGGGGACACAGAGATGCAGAGGGAACCGAGGCTGGCCCCGAGCCCTGTGTGTGCAGCACAGGATCCCGCTTTTGCCAGCCTCCAGTCTCCTCTCCCCACAGCTGCCTGCAGGCTGCCCATCGCCCAGGGGCCCTGCCAGAAACCAGTGATACGCTGGGCCTTTGACGCAGCTCAGGGCAAGTGCATCAAGTTCAGCTATGGAGGCTGCAAGGGCAACGGGAACAAGTTCTACTCCGAGAAGGAGTGCAAGGAATACTGCGGGGCTCCTCCGCAGGCAGGTATGGCTTATTGCTGCGTTGGGGACCAGGCAGGTGCTGCTTGTGCATCCCATCCTGCTTGAGGCTGTGTCTCTGTTCTGGGTCTTCCTGCAGCTGTGATTGGTCCATCCGGGCCATACTGATGGATTGAGAAAAAAAGATTGTTAATCTACAGACAACATCACACATGGGACTGTATAAGCTACAAATGCACCAAGGCCAGGACCGTACTTCAAAATGGTCATGATAACAGGGGGAAAGGCTGTAAGCAGGGCAGAACAAGCAGGGAGCAGTGAAGGTGTCAACGGGAGGTGTCTACAGGAGGAGCAGCTGAAGAATTTGGAGGCATTAGGGATCCTGACACTGGATAGGGACTGAACAGGGGAACCCACTTACGATGAACTCTCCATGATTGTATGATCACCCTCCAGCTTTAGTCAGCACAGAGGTTTCCTCTTTGTGAGGTTCAGCAGGCACTGCTCTGCCCCCAGGATGGTAGGACAAACAGTCTCATTTTCAGCAATGTAGCAAGGAAGATCTTAGTGCAGAGAGTGGTTAGTTACAGCTCTGGGTGAATCTCATCCTGATGTGACAAGTGGAGCTGGTAGCCCAGCAGGTAGGAGATGGGGACAAAGTAAGGGGTCATGGAGCAGAATTTGTTTTCTGTTATCATGCTGCCAGTTTGAAGTGCAATAAAGCCACTATGGTGGGACATGAAGTGACATCTCAGGACAGCAAGGGGATGTGCAGAGGGTCTGAACCACTTTCCCTGTCACTGCCAATCAGGACAAAGCAGGAACCATCAGCCATCACCTGTTTGTGGGGTACGAGTGGGGGTGAGGATGGTGTCTGTGGGTCTGTCTGTCACACTGCACACTGTTCTGCTTGCAGAGGATGAGGAGTTTCTGCATCTGTCAAACTGATAAGAGTGAAGGACGAACACTGAGCTCAGGAGCCGGTGCCTCACAGGAGCTCCTGCCTGTACAGGAATTATCTCCAACAATAAATGACTCTGAAGTGACCAATGAGCCCACTGTCCATCCCAGAGCTGGCGGGGAGCTGGGCAGGGGGCTCCAAGAGAGGCAGGAGATGCTGTTGAGTCACTGCTGGCCTCCCTGGGGAGGTCCCTCCTGCCCTGAGCCCTTGCCCCTATCTCAGCCCCACTGACCTCTGCCGGCACGTTGCCCCCACGGGGGCTCTGCCATCCCGCTGGATGGGCGTCAGCTCCCACATCCTGGGGCAGCTGGGAAGGGGGCAGTGAGGGGGGACAGGCACCTGCTTCTCTTGGACAAGGCACAGTGGGGCCGCGGGGCTCCGTGCTGAGGCTCAGTGCAGCGCAGCCCCAGGCCCATCCCACAGGTGTGGGTGCCTCAGTCCCTTCCAGTCCTGCTCCCCCAGACAGTGCGGGCTCCCCTGGAGCAATGGGGGCCTCAGAGCCCCCACAGCTCCCCGGGCCTCAGCAGGAGCCCACGGTGCCAGCTGGGAAACGGAGGTGGGGGGCACAGGGACGGAGGGGTCGCAGGGCGGGGAGACAACAAGGAGGGGTGTGGGGAGGGGGGAGCGTCCCAGGTGGGTGATGGGGGGGGATTTAGGGGAGCAGGCTGCGGGGTGAGGGGGGCTCGGCACTGTGCTTGGGGGCCACGGGGTGCCGGGGGGTCACAGAGGGAACTTCGGGGCCGTGAGGGGTGTAACGGAGAGGCCCTGTGTTAAAGGAGAGAGATGAAGGGGCTGCGGGGGCTCTGGGGGCCGGCCCGCCCGCCGCCGCCGCCGCCGCTCCGCGCCCCGCCGTCTTTCGGCCCCTGGCGGCCTCCGTAGCGGCGCCGCGCGCACTCTGTCTCTCGCGGCGAAGCGGAAGAGGCAAGATGGCGGCGGCGGGAGCCCCGCGCCCGGCTCTGAGCGGCGCCCGGCGAGGCTGAGCAGCTCCTCGGCCCTCCGCGCCACCGCCGCCGCCCGCAGGAGCCGCCCGCCGCGGGCCATGCCCGGTTAGCGCCCCGTCCCGGCACACGGCGGGGCCCGGCCGAGCCCCTTCCCCGCCGCGCCGCCCCGCACCCCGTTGCCCCCCCATGGCCCTGCCCCAGCCCTGAGCGCCGCCCGGCCCTATGCTCCCCGCGGGGCCACGCTGCCCCTGAGCCCGCGGCGGCGGCGGCCCTTTTCCCGGAGCGGCGGCGAAGGCTCGGGAGCGGAACGATGTTCTCGGCGCTGAAGAAGCTGGTGGGCTCGGACCAGGCGGCGGTCCGAGACAAGAACATCCCCGCGGGGCTGCAGTCCATGAACCAGGCTCTGCAGAGGAGGTTCGCCAAAGGAGTCCAGTACAACAGTGAGTCCCGGCCCGGGGCGCCGCCTCCGCTCCTGTTATCGCCGCGCTGCCGTGCGGCTCCGTGCTGGGGCGGGCCGGGGGCTGCGGGCGGCGTGCGGGGGGTTGCGGTGCGGCCGCGTCCCGGTGGCACCGGGCAGAGTTCTATGTGAATGGATTGATGTCACTTCGAGAGTGGGGAAATAACTCCCCAGGGCGGGTGGGTGCCCTTCCTGCAGCACGGTGTCCTTACTCCGGTGGTTGTGTGATAAGGGTCTGTGCCCTGCCATGCTTAGCAGCAGGTGAGTGCTGTGTGCCTTTATGCGTCCTTGGCAGGTAATGCCATTCTGGTTATCTGTCTCTGTACCTGATACAGCTGTTCTGTTCTCAGGGAACACTTTTTTCCTTACACTCCTGAGGCTCAGAGTTATTTTTTTCTCCCTGGGGCTCAATAAAGGTTATTCTTAATGCATTTTGGGAAGGCGCTGTGAGTATGTGCATCCATCTCCAAGTAGCAATAGTGAGACAGGCTCAGTAGTCACACCATCCTAGCTGAAGATAGAGCTGTGATCAGGAACACAGGATCAGCTTGCTCGTGTGGGATTGGGCACACAGCATCGGCTGCAGGCAGCTGAGATTGGCAGCTCAGAGCAGGGCCACTCTGAGCACAGTGCTGAGCATGCCTGCACACACAGTGGGGGGACAGACTGTGTGTCTGAGTTGTGAAGGCAGAGGTTAGCAGGGCAGGGCTTAGGCTGAGTTTTTTGTTTTTGTTTTCTTTTTTCAGTGTTATCACCCTTGAGTGTGTTTTTGAACTGAGAGGTTTTAAGAGCTCGCAGCTTTACTGGGGAGAGCATTTGTTGCATTTAACCAGAGCACATCTGTTAGATATGCCGACAGTGTTAAATTTAGGAAAGTAGCAACTTAGCAAGCAGTCATAAATATGAGCAGAATCACGTTTCTGATGACAGATGAGTGGTGAGGCTGCAACTGTTGTACCCTGACACACAGCACTGCACCATCAAATGCATACCTGGAGATCTCTTACAGAGTTGTCGCAGTGCCCACAGAGCAGAGAGCATCCACGTGCTTCGGTGCTACATGGGTGAGCTCGGGTGGCTTCTTCCAGCTTGTGAATTATGTAAGAGAAGGGAGCTGGTGTTCCAGACAGTGAGTGTTTGTGCTGAACAGATCAGCTGCATCCTGCTGGCACAGCAGCAGAAGGGGATAGCCCTTTGCTGGGTGGTGACTAACTGTGTCGTCACCTAACCTGTGTGCATGCCTACCTGCTTGTCATTTATACAGCAGGACTAAAATCGCAAACAGCTGAGCTTTTTTTTTTTGTCTCATTTGCAAAAGCCTTTGGAGAAGCTTTCTGTTTGGAGCACTGCCTTGTCAGGATCTGTGTTCTAATTATTGCTGCTGTATCAGGAATAAAGCTACATCTTTCTGTCCTGCTGTAAGGGAAGCTTTCCAATCTCCATAGTAACTCTTCCCAGTATCACTGTTACATAACGGTTGTAGAAGATACAGGGAGGGTTATGAAAGAGTTTTGAAGCACCCTCCTAGACACAGCACTGGGAAATAGGGAGGGTTCTGAGCTGAGCATAGGCTGGCAGAAGTTGGCATAAGCTGAATGTCCCAGTGCTGTCAGTGTGCCTTCGTTAGGAAATACACGAAAATGAACAGAGGGTTGTGGAATGCATTTGGTAGCCATCTTTAATACGGATCTTTACAGCTCTTCCTTTTCCCCATAACTCTAACCCAGAGGGTGTTATTATGAGTGGTTCTACAGAAATGCTTTTGTGCTTTTACAGTCCGTTATTGTGAACTGAAGCCCATTTCACAGAATTGTAAGGCTAAGAAGGGACCCTCTGGAGATCGTCCCCCATTGCAAGCAGGCCCCCTCTAGCAAGCTGCACAGCTCAGCATCCAGATGGGTCTTGAATATATCCAGAGAAGGAGACTCCACAACCTCCCTGTGCAGCCTGTTCCAGTGCTCTGTCATCCTCACTGTGAAGAAATTCCTTCGCGTATTGACGCAGAGCTTCCTGTGCTCCAGTTTATGGTTGTTTCCCCTAGCCCTGTCCCCACAGACCACTGAAAAGAGGCCATGTCCCTGTGTCTCACACTTAAAATATTTGTTGAACATTGTTTCCCTAGCAGAAATATATTTAATGTGCTGAGAATGCTTCACGTTGCTTGCTGATAAAAGGGGCAGCATGTGGCCAGGATGGGGCCTTATCACATGGCACTCAGTGCCTGGCCGGGGGGTTCGGAGCAGGCCAGACCGTGCCAGCTTTGTGGCTGTCAGGTACGTATCATAACTGGACCTCCCCATCAACAGGTTTGTGTTGCTGGTGTCCCTCCCACTCGAGTAAGCTTTCAAAAGGAAGAAAGTTGCAGGATAGAAGGTTTTAGATTTCTGATAAGAGCAAAGGCCACTAATAGCCTTTGGCAGCAGCCGCTTCATGAAGCATTGTGTTTTGAAACACAGGTGTTTTCATACCGCATTCACAGATCGCACACTCCTTATTTGTTCTTATTATCATTTGGATGGAGCTTTTCTGTTTTATACACCACGGTCCAAATAACTCCACAGTTCCCAAAGCGCTGTAGAAGATACGGAGAAACCGTGAACACTGTCTGGGTCTGAACCGATTTCTGTAGCTCAGCTGTTTGTGTCTTTGTAAAAACTTGCTGTTTTTTTCCTGGCTGGGATTGAATCAACTGCATCACTGTTCAGCAGGTGGGTTTGGCGGGGAGAGGATGAGGTGGTGGCTTAAGCACCTTACAGGACAAATGACAGACAGAATTACCAGTAGCAGGTTACTCAAACGTGAAGGTCTGTGTAAGGCAGTGATGGCCAAGGTGAAATGAATGGCTCTGGCTGGGTGACACAGATAAGAGGGTTTCATGGGAGCTACCACTGATCAGTGATGGGAGCAAAAGATGTGGAAGTGCAGAACTTTCAGATCCAGTGCTCCTGTTCCCCAGAACGCAGCATGTCTTCTGTGCTGAGCTTTACTCTGGAAGCTGTGTCCCATGTGCATGCCAGCCAGCAGAACCACTGCTGTATGTGCCTGGAGCTCAGGCTGTTGTGCCTTGGTGTGCATCAGCCCGCTCCAAACATTCAGCACTGCTGATCTAGTACTATTACTGAAGTCAGTAGTTCCAGGAATTCCCCCAGTCCCTCCTCTTACGGCTTTTCTTCCTAAAATGTGCTTTAAGAAAAAGAACAAACTTAAGGAATACAGAGTATTCTTTTTGTGAGCATTGCAGTCCTTCCTTTGTGTTGTTGTTCTGAGTGTTACTTCTCGGCTTCTGATTGTAGCTTTGTTAAATATTTACGTTCTGCACCGCTTCCAAAGGAAGGACCTTCCCCTTCCTGCCACATCCCACCTTCTCTCCCACCACCACCCACAGGAGCACAGTGTTGTGTGGCACATTGCTTCTCTGCTGGCTCGACTGTCCCCCCCCCCAGACTGTAGCCCCTGGAATTGTGCTTGAGCACTTCTGCAGATCACATCTGCTTCTTGCAGCAACCTCAGCTTTTGGTGTTTGAATGGCTTTGTAGTCACAGTCTCAAACACTTTAATGAGGATAATGCTGTGATATGGGATTATTAACAGAGATGTTCAGGGATCTTTGCTGTGGGATCTATGCTTCTCAGCTGATCGGCATCCTTGGCAGTGCTGGGCATTCTGGGTGTCTGGTTCTGAGTCGGTCACAGGCCTGTTCTTGGGGCTCTGCATCCACTTCCCCATCTCTGGAATGGAAATGCCTGCATTTTTGCTGATATAGTGACAATATGAAAGAGAAGTGATCTGCTTTGTTCTTTTCCTCACATTTTTATCTGTTATTCATCCTTATCCTTTCTTTCTACTGATAGTTCTGCTGTCTTTGCTACAAACCTGTGGCTGTTGGCATTAAGTACCAATTTAACTGGAAATTGAAGTAGGGCACAGCAGTGTGTGTCCCACAGGTAGCAGCACTGACCTCACCCTGACGGCTGCTCTCATTCTCACCGCCCAGCCACTGCTACCTGGCTGCCCGTGCACTGAGCTCACAGCTCTTTCTCTCTTACAGATGTCTATCACTGGGTAGACCTGCCCCATCCCAAGTCCCAAATACTGACACTGCTTTGTTGGAAATTATTTATGCGATCTACTGCCTTCCTGTTTGATTTGTAAAGGCTTTTCCTGCCTGCAGGAATAAGAAGTCAGTGAAAATGAATGCATTATGTAGGATGAAAGAGATCCTGATGCAGAGACTGCAGCAGCTGATGAGGGCCGGTGGACACATCCACCAGGAGCATGTGGTGCCATCAGCACCCTCAGCTGATCTCAGTGTGAGCTGCTGGCTGCCCCAGGCTCTCCTTGCTGCCTTAATGTCTCCATGTGCTGCTCCCACTGCTCATGCCGGCGGGCACTTGAGCTAGAGGAGAAAATGGAAGGTGCTGAGAATGAGTAACATGGGGGAGAGTTCCAGCTGGTTCAGTTCCTTGGTGCAGCTCAGCAGTGACTGTGTGAGTGATGGTGTTGGCAGCAGGAAACCTGGGGGAGGTGAGGTTGTCCCTTATGGAGAAGAGCTTGCAGCTGAGTCATCTTGGAGCGATCCTGAAGCTGCACCCTGAGAGCAGCTTGACCACTGCAGGGTCTGCTGGTCCCACAGCACTCACTGCTTCCGTATCTCAGTAATGTTTTGTGAGGGAATCTGGGTTTTAAAATGTCTCTCTAAGCTAACCTGTGAGAGCATTTCGAGAGATTCAGGTTCTCAAAGGGACAAACAGGATCTTGATCTTCCTCTGTCATGGGCCTGCTGCGTTCATTAAGAGAAATGAAGACAATCCACCTTTGATTCTTTTTTTCCTTCTGTAAGCAGGAAACAGGATCTCATGCAGGGCAGTAGGAAATGGTTTGCTGTCTCTGTGCAGATGCTCTGGTACCTGTAAATGAAGGCAGCCTATAAATACTAAGTTAATTTGTGCCTTTATAACCCTTTTAATGAGGAACTTTGTAAAAGAGTAAACAGCAGTACTTCTTAGTGGGCGAGAGCAGAACAGCCACGATGGTTGCCCAGCAGAACTGCAGCACAGAGCCCTTTGCAGACATGGTGTCTGCTGGCTGTTCCTCCAGGCACAGCTGCTCTTACACTTCTCTCTGAACTGACTGCAATAACTCCTACGTTACAACAGAAGGCAGCCTTCGGTCTGCGATTTCCTGCCCGGCCGGTGACACACAGCCTAGTGCTAATCACCATTAGATGTCTCTGAGCGGCCCATTTTCTGGTGCATTATTGCAGCTCTTGGGGATCAAATGCAAGCGTAAACATTCTGGTCCTGTGCAAGTCAGCTTATGGCTCCCAGTAGCCTTGTGGTTACCACATAAAACAAAAATCCCATAATGCAACAGAAGATTTTGAAAACAACACATACCATGTTCAGAAAGAACAAAATAACATTAAGGCAGGCTCTGGGATGCTTGTGTTATTAATTGCTGCAGAACTTACTTGGAGCTGTATGGTTAATGGCAGCAGTACCTACAGCTGATGCGTTGTTTCCCCCTCTTGAGGGTGTTTTGGACACTTCTTTCCTGACGTGCTTTCCCTGCACGCTGCTTGCTGTGTGTGGCAGAAGGCAGCGGGGTGAGAGAAGCAGAAGCACAGCTGGCTGCTCTCACACATGTTCTGAATTTCCAATCTTCGTGTGGGTTCTTTTTGCTGAGCTGGTGTGAGTTGCTGAATGAGCACTGATTGTAATGACTGAGGCTCATGTTTTCCAACAGAACCCATCATGTCCGTGTAATATGGGAGAACAAACTGTATCTGAATAATGCTTGCGACAAGTTAACATGCTTTTCACAGCGTTCTTTCGTTTGTTTTTAATGAGTTTGGTTGATCTGCTTGCTCTTTTCTACAGTGAAAATTGTTATCCGAGGGGACAGGAACACTGGGAAAACCACACTCTGGCACCGACTACAGGGAAAGAAATTTATTGAGGAATACATTCCAACTCAGGAGATCCAAGTCACCAGCATCCACTGGAATTATAAAAGTAAGAGGAAAGAGGGAGGAAGGGGGGGGTGGAGGGAGTGATATTCCTGGGACAGTGCATCTCTGTGCCTTGAGGTGGAAATGGCACTGCAGCCTTATTTGCTTCTTCCATGTCTGCTTGGGAGATAAAGTGGGCTGTCATCTCTTTAATGTATTATTCACAGTTTCTCAGTCATGTTTTTAGTAATAGAATTTTTCAGAAATGATGAGAGCTGCTCTGAAAGCACTGCATCCTGTTTCATGATTTGGCCCACAACACCAGAGACAGACGTTGGTGGGATGGCAGCAGAGGCCAAACCTCTCTGTATTCTGAGTGACTTCCCACCAATATCCCGTTGTGTTGCTGTGTGACAGATGACAGCAGAGGGCACTCTGGTAGAATGGCACCTGATATGGGAGTAAGGGATGGAAGTGAATTCCTCCATGTGGAGAAAAGGGCTCCCACTGGTATTCATCCACACTTGTAACGTTGATGGAGGATGTGAATGCTGTGAGGGCTGGTTTCAGCAGTGTCCACAGTGACAGTGGTCACCTCTTCTGGTGCAGGTTTTTACAAGTAACATGCAGGCTCTTGTTCATTGCTGGCGAAAATGCAGGGCTAATGGTGGTGACTGTTGAAAAATCGTGTTTTGTAGCTGAGAATTTGCTCTGTCCAACAGTGTTATTGTGCTCTTTGTTTCTGTTGTAGTTTCCTTGGAAATAAAAAGGAGGCAATACTTTCTGAGTGACCTGTAAGGGCTAAAAATGCTGTAAGGGCTTAATGCTGTAAGGGCTAAAAAATAAGCTTTTGTTGATGGCAATTCGAGGAAGGTTTTTAATTCACAATCCAGAAGATTTTGAAAAATATGCGTGATGTGCTTGACTTGCTAATGACAACAGGATTGTGATGAAAATCTGTCTCTGATGCTAAACCTGCTTGGTGTTGCAGTGTTGCATGCAGGTGAAGAGCTTGGTGCAAGCTATTCTTTCACTGATTTAAGATGTAAAGAGCATCCCTTAATTAGTGGTGAGGATGCTTTAAAAATGGTTGTAGCACTGATAATTCCAGGCTGAGTTACTGAAGCTCAGAAGTAGCTTTTTTAAGTGCTTGTTTGAATCTGAGAGATGAGGTGTGATTTTTCCCATCTGCTCTGGCACTGTAAAGTAAGTGGCTCTGAAAGCTTGAAACTAGCCTGGAGAAGACACTGCAGGCACAGTAGTTGTATAAGCAGTGCATTAAGTCCAGCTCTTGGGCTCCTGAACAAAAAATGCCACAGCTTTGCAGGCTGCACTGACTCAGCATGAGCTTGCTCTGTGAGATTCATTTTGCTCTTAAAACAGATAAAAGGTCAGCACTTAGTTTGTCATTACAAGTGTGACTGACACATGTACTCTGCCTCCTTATGCCTGAAACAAAAGCTTACAGCTGGGGTAAACACTGACTTGAATGCTCTGTCTAATTTATCAATGAAAGTTGTGTTTGAATGATGCCATGATGCCCAAATCTTGTGTTAATGATGGCAGAACCCCAGCATGCGTTGGCGGGCAGTGTGCCACCAGGGACACAGCACTTACAATCCCTTGGCTTTGTAGGCTTCATCACAAGAAGAGGGAGCAGGTACTGCCATTGTGTGTTTGCAGTGTGCAGGTAAGCACAGTTCTGGGGCTCTTGTGCCCTTCTGTAGGCAGGCTTCCACCTGAACCAGCTTTCTTTTGACAGAGATTGAACAGATTGGTAAGGATGGAGAGCTGTGAATTGCCTTGGTTAGGGGAGGAGGGCAGGTAAGCTTTGTTCAGTCCAGCTAGTGGTTTTTTCTCACATTCTGGGTCTGATGTCGAGCTAAGTCTGATGTCCCAACTTTTTAGATTCTTTCTCAGGGAGTCTCTGTGTGGCCATGCTTCAAAGGTGTGCTGGCTACCTTCTGCACCTCTTCATTAGGTGCCTTTATGTGGGGCACCATCTCACGGGAGTTGTGCCTCTCAGCTCTCACAAGGTGTTGACATCTGCAGTGTTCACACAGTGGTGTTCTCCACCTGCAGCGAAACGGCTGGCATGTTGTGTTGGAGCTGTGGCACCTTCCCTCCATGCCCCTGCTCTTCTCTCTCAGAATATGGTCACATTCTGGGATGTGGATGTAGTGCTTAGAGGGTGTTTGAAGGATGGAAGCTATCTCCAGAATCAAACTTGAATGCCTCAGCCTAAGCAGACAGATCAGAGTAAGGCACAGGTTAATTCATTTTTCAGTTGCCTTAAGTTGAACGGATAGACTGAATTAATTGTTAACTGTTAATTGTGGTTTTCTGCAGTATCACAGGTAAAAACCTGTTTTCTTTCTTCTCTAATCATTGTCAGTAATAAAAGCACTGTTTGTAAATACAGATTTTGATTTCTAGAGGCTTATTCATGCCCAATTGTTGTGTACGTGAACAGTTACACACAAGAAGGTATTTGAAGGCTGTTCCTTCTTTAGAAAGATGTGCTCACCTCACGTTTCTGCATGTTTTAGGGACAGTGTCTCCCTTCACTGCCAGGCTTCTGGGAGAACTGTTTCCCTTGGTGTTTCTTTCACTTGATCAAATGCTATTATTTTCTTACTAATAATCTCCAGGAGGAAATTCTGCAGTCACCTCGAAACTTGCAGAAATAACTCCCTTTTTACAAATCTTGCAAGGTATGTTTCCTGCTGAGTAAACCTTCCATCTACCACAGGCCATGTGAGAAATGGCCTCAGAGCTGATTACTGCCCTGTTTGCTGACTTAATCTGTAGAGGAAGAATTAAGTTTGTTTTTCCTCTGATTGTGCTCTCAAGTCACCTTAAATAAACATTATGAAGTAACTGGCAGCAAATATTTACAGATGTTAATTATATTGCTGTCAAATATTCAAGGATTCTTGCGTTGCTTGGTATTAGATTTGCCTTTTAGGCAGGGAACACATCAGCTTCTCACAAATTCAGAAGTTTTATACTGGAGGAATTAATAAGAGCAGAACTGAAGTTATTTCTTCCTACTCAGATTGAAGCAAATTGCTTTTCAGTGCCAGTTGTCTTTATTATGGAAATTTTTCTACCCAAGTAAGGAATTACCATTTCTGACTTTAATGTACTCTTTTTTAGTTGTCATCAATTTTATTCTTTTAGCAGTCTCAGAACAACAACAACAACAAAATAGCAAATGCTTTTGTTCCAGCGCTTTGAGTGCTCTATAGATCGGTGTGTGGCATTCTGTGCTCTGCAGTCGGGAGGGTAAGAAGTGAGTCACGTAATTGCCTGAGGGTAAATATGATCCCACCCATAAAGCAGTGATTCTTATTTTTAAATAAGGTTTCTTGCAGTTGTAGTCGTCTTTAAGTAATTGTAACCAGAGGGAGGAAGGAAAAGGCTCTGGTAAAATGCTTGCTAGAAATTGATAGTCTTTGGGAAAAGGGGGTAGATTTCAGAAGTATTTCTGAACTGGTTACTGAAGATTGAAAATTTGCTGAAAAGAACTATCATTCTCAGTGGAAATCTCTTTCCACAGCATTTTAATGTTTAGAGGGGAAATGTAGGTGAATGGTTGGGCTGGGTGGTCTTGAAGGTCTTTTCCAACCTTAATGATTCTACGATTCTCACCTCATCACCGTTTTGTGGGTGAATGGTGTCTTACAGTACCACTGTTAAAGAGAACTGAGCCAAACAGAAACTGAGTAGAGGGCTTTGAGTGGTTTGATCTATTAATCCAAGCTACAGAATTAAAATGATGCCATGGTGCTCTCTTTGCTGCAGTATGCCTTCGGAGCTGGCAGGGTGAGACGCTGCTCGTGCTGCTGCGAGTCATATGGAAGCCAACACAGCAGTGCTGTGCTGCCTCCAGTGTGTTCAGGGCAATCCGGAACGAAGCTGGTGGTGAAGAGGAAGAACTTACTGGCTACTGGCAAACAAGAGTGCTGGTGCTGAAAGGGGAAAAAAAAAAACGCACATGGAAAATGGTTTTCTAGGATCTCATGTCGTTTGTTAGCAAAGTTCTGCACTGTCCCTCAGAGAAAAGGGCATAGAGAGGGCAAGCAGTTCAACTCCTCAGCGATCCAGCAGTGCTGCTGCTCAGCAGAAAGTCGGCGGTGGGGAAGTTGCTCCCCAGGAGAGTGCGTTTGGTGTTAGGATAGGGAGCTGGCGGCTGCTGGAGCTTGGGAACAACATCCGAGTACCAGCTGCAGCTGGGGGTGATGGGGAGCACTGTGCTGGAGCCATGCTGGCTGTGGTGCTCTGTGGGAATGCATGGGACAGATGTGGGTGTGCAGGTCTGAGCAGTGCAGGTGCTGCAGTGCTGTCAGCCCTGGCACATCTCCTCACCCCATGCTGCTCCTGCCAGGAGGGGCATCAGTGGGAGCTGCTGCAAGGGTAAATGGGCTGATTTTGTTTTGTACGTAAACCTAAGAGGTGTTTCTCCAGAAGCAGGGGATCAAGCTTTTTCTCTACTCAGAGCCTGTATTTACAACATTTTGAAGCATTTGAGCCAACAGTGAATTCTGGGAAGAAAATCTTTCCTGGCTTGAGAATGACACTTAGCTAAATTCTCATGTCATGCTAAGAGATTATTTTCTGCTTTCAGACGTTATCTCTCTGTTCCACTGCTTTCTGTTCAGAGCTGCTCCACGTACAAGCTTTTGCTTCGTACCCTATAGCATCTCTGAAAAGCAGCTGTGTCTTAGCCCAGCTTTGCGAAGATCAGACTTATTATAACCAGACTGCTTATTCCAATGCAGTGAAAGCACCCAAACAAAGCTGCCCATCCTTCTTGCCCTCTGAAAGTTCACCTGCTAGCTGTCAGTACTGGCTGTAGTATTCTTCCAGTGATTGTTTTGTCTGTCTTGTTTCAGACTTTAGCAGCTGAAGTCTACCTTGCTGCCTGTTATTTACTGACTTTGTAGCTCATAGAGAGGCTAAATTACTTGTTTTTCATAAAGTTTGTCTTGAAATGTGTGTAGAGAATAATGGATTTCTGGGGCTGCAGGACTGCCTGCAGTGTTTGTCGTGTTTACATGAAAATGTCACCAGTGGGATTGATTTTCCTTAAATGTGTGTTCCCTTGGCTTTCAGCTGTACGCCTGGCTTGTAGACCAGACAGTATTTTCCAAAATTAAATGTATATCTTTTCTGAAAGAGAACGAGAACCTCTGTATGTTATGAAAAGAATCTCTGTGAAGTATTTGTAACACATTTCAAGTTGGTGATAAATGCAAAGAAAAATATCACATAGCTAAGAATCGTGAAGAAGTTCTTTAGATGAGGCAGTACTGGAGTACAGCCTGTTCCTTCCACAGCACCCATTCATTTGGTGATGTGTAGGTTTTCTTTCAACTCTTTCAAAGCATCATTGCTTTGCTTTTGGCTTTGACCTGCTGCTGTGGGCTCCAGGTTGGGCTCTGTGAGGAGGGCTGGGACTGTTCATTTTGCTGAAACCCTTTTGCTGACACTGTCTTCTTTTTGTGCTTTTAGCCACTGATGATATTGTTAAAGTTGAAGTGTGGGATGTAGTTGACAAAGGTAAGTTTTATAAGTTCCTTTCTATTGAGATGCATTGTTTTTTGTTGTGGGTTTTTTTTTCCCTTGTACTTTTAATTAAGAACTTACCTGAAATCAGATGTATCTGTTTACTTCTCTTTTCTTTAAAAAAGGCATGCATTTATTTTATTCAGCTACATGGCTATTACTTCCCAGGAAAATATAGAAGGGATAGCAGAGTCTCGTTTGCTGGAGATCAAACCCAGTATTTGGAAGCAGATGTTTGATGTCCTGTGCAGAAGATGAGAGTCTGCTACTGAGTTATTCAGCTTCTCTGAACTCTATTATAAACTTCATCTTCTCTCCTTTATACTTTTAAACAGATACTGTGCTCTGCATTCTGTTTATAAAATATTTGCCAAGCTGCTTTTCAAAGAAGTAATATTGGTAAATGATAAAATGTTACCTGCTGTGAATAAAGTACGCGGGAGGAAAGGATGAAAGAGAAGCCAATTACTTCCATCTTTCCTAAGTGCTTACAACAGAATTGTTAAGATGTATAAATACATTTTTCAGTAGTTTTCAGGTTTTGCCAGGATATGAAGTTCTATTTTCTTAAATAAGTAAGATAGACATACTCAAAGGTATGATCTGAATGCCATCCAGTGTGTTACTTGAGCAGGTGGAGGGCTTGTAACAACCTATTCCATAGCCCCACATGCATGTTCTTTGGCTTTTAAGAGGTGTTTTGTACCAGACAGACTTCTAGTTTAAAACATGAGTGTGGTCAGGAGAGCAGTTCTGCAAGTGAATGTGTTATGCTCTGCAGGTGTGTGTGCTTCTCTCACTCAGATTTGTTGACCACAGTGAGTGAAACATAAACTTTTATGGTTTGCCTGTTGACACGTTGCCTCTGTAGGATGCTCTGGAGCACACTGTGTGCTCCAGTGCTCCACGTGTGCTGCTTACACAGGTGTTAATGCCAAACAATAAGAAGATGGCAAAAATAGAGTGGGGCAAAGGGAGGTGAATTTTTCATATTAGCTATGGCATGTCTAAAAGAGTAAAATTGGAATGTTAAGTAAAGATAGCATCTGTGGTTCAGCTAAGGGAGCCTCTGTTTTAAACTTGAACCAGGAACTTCAGGTGACAGTCCTGGGCACTTTCTCTTTTCATTGTTTTAAACTGTATTATGCAGTGTAGGCAAAACCCTGCTTAGGTGAGAGTTACTGCTGAAGTCAGACTGGTCACAGTCTGACTTTCAGTCCCTGGGATAGAATCTGAGCAAAACATCTGTTTTCTCTCCTCTTTGCAACTTTGGTATGAATAGATAGACATTTAATTGGGGAATCATGTGGTTCCAGCATTTATTTCTGTGAATAGCTTCTCTGAGCACAGTCATCTTCTAAACTAGACTTGTCATTTTTTTGGCAAAGTGGATTGGATTTGATATGAGCAGATGTTGTAAACAGCTCTTCTGATACTGCCTTCATTTCTGGCAGCGGAACATGTATTAGAAATCTGAAGGGACTCTTTACCTCCACTTTATATTCAAGATGGAACTCATTCTGTTAAGATCCCTACTTATGGACCACAAACGCGTATTTTTACATAGTTAAATGTATTCAATCTGTGTAGTGTCAAAATTTACTTTACCACGATTTAACAAAATCAAATCCTTTCCCATTGCCATAGCATTGCAGATTCTTGATAAATGCAACTAGAGGAAAATGTGTGCAAATTAACTTGATCATCTTTAAGGTTAACATTATTTCATGACATTTTTGTTTTTCCTTCTTTATGTTTAGGACAAAAAATCCTCCTGCGTGATGCTTTTGGTGAGACTGGCAGCAATGTAGGCAGTAGACTTCAAGTAGTGAAGTATTCAGTGCTGCTAGAGCAGAGTGCTGATGAGACCTGATCCTCCTCCGTTTTTTCCTCTTCCCTACAACATCCTGGCTGGTGTGCCTGTTTAGATTTGTGCAGAATGCTGCTTTTATCAGGCTGGATTTGGACCTGCCAGAAATGCGTGTTCCGAATGTGCACTTTGTACACTGTTTTCCAGGCTAAATTTCTTCAGCGAGTGTTTCCCCATTGTGAAACAATTGTTCCTTGTTAGAGAAAATCAAGAGACATCTGTTTAAATTTAGAAAACCCATCTTGGAAATGAAGCCACTCTTGTGGGTATGTTCCTGCTGAAGAATGTCAAGTTGAACTGCAGTGTTCAACTCTAGTCTTCTAAAGCAGCTTCAGCCACTTCTCTGTCATGCAGCACTGCCGTTCTCAGTGTGAAAATGCATAGGAGGGCATGGGGAACCTCAGTAACCTGCACCCTGAAAAGCTCCGTGTACATTTTTGCACTGAGTTAAGTGTGGTTTGGTTAAGCCGTGTTTTGCCTAGCGCTTAGCATTGTGCCTCCCTGTCCCTGTTGGCTCAGCAGCGTGCTTGGATTTGCTCTCCAGACTGTGTTAGGAAGACAGGAAACAGCATTGTTGGCCCTGCCTGACTGATGAATGGTGAATCGGTGCCATTTGTTTAGCATAAAGATGTTAATTTGGAAGTAAGGAGGAAAGGGCTGTTGGGAAAGCTTGGAGCCTGTGAGGCAGGTTAGTGCATGGGAGCAGGAGGGAATGGCAGCTGTTACACTGTGATGCTCCTCTTACCTTTTCTTTTTTTTCTTTTTTTTTCTCTGGAATATATATTTTTTTACCTGTAGTCTCACTTGAGTGGGCTTATCTGCAGCCTGCTGGGTTTTCCCTTGGCCTGCTCAGGGAGCTCCTTTGTGTAATGATGCCATTTGTTAAACTCTTAGCAAGTAAGGCTTGCTCCCAGCTATGGATTGTATTGAATTTAATCCAATAGTGTATTAAGTACAACCTCCTTTGCTGCCCTTGAACTAAAAGAACATAGAAGAGATATCTGTCAGCAGAAGTCACAGTCCTGACTCATCTTTCTGGCTTTGCAGCACGTTGTGTAACTGCTGCAGGTCGTGGAGCTGTAACAGATCCTGAATGCAAAGAAGCTGCTTGAAATTCAGATGATCTCCTATCTTTTGCTAGTTATGTTCCTGCATCTTTTTCATACACAAACTGAAGGGATCAAGGCATATATTGTTTTTCTGTGGGCCCTGCTATCACGTAAGTGCTTTCCACTGTATTGGAAATCGATTTCTTTTCCTGTCACTCTTCTCCCTCTCAGATTTGTTGTAAGAATGGGGAAAGATCAGAATGGATACTTCTGTTATCTTCTAACATCAGAAGTTAGATGGCTCCGGGGAGACAAACGGTTTAGAATTGTGTAGTTTGGTAGGATGTGCAGAAGTGTTTGTCTCACGCTGTGGACAGCATTTGCTGGCAAGCTTTAATGGGTCCTTGCTATCTTGCAGCACACATGATAGTGTGCAGAGGCTGTTGGGTGCTGGCCATAAATGCTGTCTTTGGGTGCCCAGAGGAACTGCCCTGTAGTCCTTGGGGCACTGCTAGGAGGTTATCAGGTTCTGTGTTTCATCTGTGTTTTGTAATCAAGGCTCCTAAAACATACAGCACTGCAACCTGAAACACAGGCCTTCATGTAATCACAGTTATATTTGCACACTTGCCTTTACAGCCTGACCTGCATCTTTTCACTGCATGTCTTTCTCTGGCTCATCTTGCAGTTTTTGTTCCAGAAATAGACATTGCACATGAATATGTACACACGTGCTTTTCAGCTGCTGCTGCTGTGTAGATGGCCTCCTTTGTAGCCGTGAGGAGCATCACATCAGAGTGTTACTGTTTCCTCTTGGTGCACAGTTAAAGGCATCAGCAGAGAGAGGTGTGGACGTTTTATTCTCTCTCATGCAGTAGTTGTAAATATGTCCAGGTTAGAAAGACAGAAGAACTGGTTGTTCAGGGCAGGAGATGTTTGTGTGAACTGTGGAGAGTTTTGGATGAGTGTTTGTAGCTATTTGGGTTTCTGTTTTACCATTAGAAATTCAGGCCAGCAAAACTGAGCAGCAATTAGAGAAATGGTGGTGTTTTGACATTGAGAAGAGCCATGTTATTTCCACTGACTTGAAATTAATTCAGCTGGGTAAAGGTGTGTGCATCCTAGCCATCCCACCACTTCAATTGCCTTGGGTAAAATCAGAGCGCGTTGAGGGAGATAGATTGCAAGAATGGAGAAGGATTAGGATTAATATTTCTACCTTTTTCAGATGACAAAATAAATGACAGAGGCGCTGTGAATATTTCAGAAATACCTACATTTTGCAGTGTGTACAGAAGCATTGCCAGATGTGCTGTCCAGGTGTTGAGACTGCTTCTGTATCCTGGAGCACTTGCAGAGCTGATTTGCAAGGCCTGTTGAATGTTATTCCACAGCTCCTTCCATTCAGAAGATGCCCCAAACTCTTGTTTCCATAGCTGACACTGATTGCTTGGCAGCTAACAGGTGGTACAGTTGACAGAAATTTAGTAAATGTAACCTGGAAAGTTGTGCAAGGGAAGTGTTGCAAACTTCTTAATGAGGGCTACCAGCCAACGTAGCCTTCAGCAGCCTACAGCTGAAATCACAGGGGACGTATGTGATATCTGTGCACATTTCCTATAATAGTGTTGGATGGGTGATTTCTCTAATGCAATTTTTCTTCATTAAAGTAGGGAAGCACCTCAGAAATAAATCTTTCAGAAATAACTTTGTATTTCATAACCAACCTTGACCTGCATGCCAGAAGAATAAAACACTTTGTTTTCCCCAGTGTCATTTGCAGAACCACAAATTTCACGAGTAATCACTTGATGTTCATCAGCTGGTTTTGTCCCATGTTGCAGACTCTTAGAAGAGTCAACAGGGGTGGCTTTGTGTCCATGTCTGCAGCTCAGACATGTTGTCAATGACAGAGTTAATTTCTAGAAATTATGAGAAGGAATTCCAAGTCTCTGTGATGCCATTATTATTTAGATAACTCACCACTGTTTAGACTGGAACAAAGTTGATTTTAGAAGTACAGTTCTTGATTGCTCTCTGTAACATCTGGAAGATATTTGATACCTGCAAAGCATAACTGTAGACCTTGCAGGGTTGTTTACTGCACAGTGCTGTTCATTTGATAAAGCTCTGGAAACTGCTGTACATAGCTAGAGTTTAAACAGTACCTGGGGGCAAGGGCAGATTTGTTCATGGTATGTCCACACTACATTTCTTCAGCACTGGGTGAAAAAATGTGTGCTTCTGCATACTAGGATTCCTGGCAACAGGTGGGGATGAGTGTCTGCACTGCGAAGGGGTGATAGCTGACGGCCACTTCGCTGATGCTGGTTACTGGTTCACGGTGCCCACATTGGTCCTGGGCTCTAAGATTTGGAAATGTGATTACAGTGTAACTGATGTTACAGGAAGCTTTAGGTTAAACCCTGGCTTGTTTTATGGTGATGCTGAGTGACAAGGGATGCAGTCAGGAGTGAGGAGGGTGCATATCAAGCTCAGTACCCTGGACTTCAGGAGAGCAGCCTTTGGTCTCCTAAGGGATCTGCTTGGTAGAGCACCATGGGATAAAGTCCTGGAGGGAACAGGGCCCCCCAGGAATTTGATTAACATTCAAGGATCACCTTATGGTGATGCATCTCACAACTGAGGTACTCAACAACTTTTTTGTCTCAGTCTTCACTAGAAGTGCTGTAGACATCGTACCCAAGTCACAAAAGGCAGAGACAGGAGCTAGAAGAACAAAGGACTGCATGTTGTAGGAAAAGATAAGGTTCAAGACCAGCTAAGGGATCTGAAGGTGGACAAGTCAATGGGGCCTGCTGAGATGCATGCAAAGATTCCAAGGAAACTGGTAGATGAAATGGCTAAGGCACTGTCTGTCATATTTGAGAAGTTGTGTCAGTCAGATGAAGTTCCCAGAGACTATAAAATGGGAAATGCAACCTGGGGAAGTACAGGCTAGTCAGTCCCACCTCTGTGCTGGGTAAGATCATGGAGCAGATCCTCCTGGAAACTACGTGAAGGCACATGGAAAAGAGAAGTGGTTGATGATATAAAGTTTGGCTTCGCTAAGGGCAGGTCGTGCCTGACAAATCTGGTAGGTTTCCAGAATGGGATAAGGGTTGGTGGATAAGGGGAGGGTAACTGGCATCACCTACATTGACTTGAGCAGAGCATTTGGCACTGCCTTGCACAACATCCTCATCTCTAAAGAGACAGCCATGTAGGATGGACCTCAGTGGGTAAGAGATGGGCTGGATGCTTGTGCCCAAAGAGGTATGGCCAACAGCTTGATGTCCAGGCAGGGACCAAGAATGATGGTGTTCCCCAGGGGTCTGTGTTGGTACTGTATTGGCAGCGTGGCCAGCAGGGCAAGGGAAATGATTGTCCCCTTCTGTTCTGCCCTTGTGAGACTCAACCTACGGTCCTGCTTCAGCTGCAGGTACCCAGCACAAGAAAGATGTGGAGCTGTTGGAGTGAGTCTGGAGGATGCTGTGAGGATGCTTAGAGGACTGGAGTGCCTTTGTTATGGAGACAAGGCTGAGAGAACTGGGGTTGTTCAGCCTAAGGCAGCAAGGGTTCTGGAAGGACCTTAAACAGCCTTCCAGTTCCTAAAAGGATCCTAAAAGAAAGTCGTGGAGGAACTTCTTACAAGGACAAGTAGTGATAAGACAAGGAGTAATAGAACACTGGGCAATGGTTTTAAGCAATGTTAAGGGGAAGTTTTTTACAGATAGAGTGATGAGGTGCTAAAACAGGCTGCCCAGAGGGGATGTTGGATGCTCCATCCCTTGGGATGTTCAGGGCTGGTTTGGATGGGGCCCTGGGCAGCCTGGTCCCGAACCAGATCTGGAGGTTGGTGGCCCTGCTTGTGGCAGGGGATTGGAACTTGATGATCTCTTCCAACCCAAGCCAGTCTGTGATTCTAGCTTATTCTTTTGTGCGTGTCACAAGGCAGCCCCAAGCACCTAATGGGATCTGAAATCCCGTTTATTTCCCAGACTGCTTGCCTCAGGTCAGTGCAGTAGTACAGCAACATCACAGCATATCTCGCAAGGCTGCGTATGGTGATTGTGCAGCTCATTTTTAATAGCCTTATGGTCTTTTGCTTCTATAACACTAGTGCAGGAAGTATGACAGGACAGCTGCTTTTGTGGTCTGAGGGTACGCCAAAACAGATACTATTGAGTCACTGGGATTTTATGTTGTGAAGAGCATGGTTTAAGCTGCTGCAGACTTCCTTCATATTCATCTTTGAATTAGGCTAGCTGATAGTCTTGAACAGAGTAGTTGGTTTTCTTTTGCAAGGCATGCCTGCCCCTCCCCACCCTTTTCCCAGGGCTTTTAATAGAATTTGGATCTGCTTTCAGGCCATGTTCCAAATGCTGTGGTCCTGACCAAGGATTCATAGATCCATCTTGGAGTTCTCTGCACAGTGTAATGCATTTGTTTTTTACAATTCTTTTTAAGGAAAATGCAAAAAACGAGGAGATGGTTTGAAACTGGAAAACGACCCTCAGGAGGTGAGTCACCTTGAATGTTGATATCTGCCTCTCAGCAGGAGGCCTCTTGTCCACTTTTGGTCCATGGGGAGTAAGTTCTGTATTTGTTTCTACTGCAAGGCTGACCCAGAGGGTGAATAAGGGACAGTGTGATCCCTGATACTCTTCACTCTTTTGCCTGTGCTTTTTATCCCTGTTTGTGCCCCTATCACAGCTTTCTGTTTGTCTTTTGGGACCGACCCCAGCTGTTTACTCTCTGGGTTTGTACCTGTTTGCACACAGTGAGTGTCAGGAAGCCCTTTTGTAATGGACTTCCTGAGAAAAATGAAGAAATTGTTGAATGCCACCTTGCTGCTACTTAAAACTGGCCTAGCAATTACCTTTTAGCACCCTTTGAAATGGAGAAGAGGCAGGGGCAATAGAAGTGCCACCAGTGTGTAAACATAAATAGTGGTTTCCTCCAGGCTCCTGCACAAATGTGTGTTCTTGGATCTGCTGGTGTAGAACAAAGTGCCATATGGGAGAGTGTAATCTCAATTCCCCAGTTTTCCCCAAACTGCATTTGGGCTATCAGTGCATTTCTGTGATATCTCTTCCAAAAGCTGCACTATTTTATCCTCAGGAAAAGTCAGTTTAAAGGCGTTTGATTGCGTGATTTCTACTGCAGATCTTAAAGAGCTTTATCCCTCCTGTTCATAAACCGTTGCATTTTGGAGTGCATTGCATGGGCAGTTCTGGTGTTTGCTCAGTAACCTCTTGAAAACCACTAGGAATTGATGCAAACTCTGGTGTTACTGATACACAGATTGCTGAGCACTCAGTTATGGGGATGAGTCACGGCAGTAAAGGGTTTTCTGGCACTGAGGGTGGCAGTCCTCCTCAATCCGTGTGATCAGATCTGAAAGATTTTCTATAGAAATGTTCTCTTCTTATGGGAAAAGGCCTCTATGAGAGCAGTTGTGGCAGCTGCTTCTTCCTTTGCAGTTGTGTATACATTTTTCACTCTTGGAAAATGAGTCAGATTTGTTCTATTGGTACCAAATTGCAGCAGGAGCCTTGCAGGTTCAGTTGTGACCAGCACTGTAGTTTATGCAGAGTCCAAGCAATGAAAATCAAGCTGACTGCTAGTACATGTTTTGAACCCTGTGTGGAAGAAATCAGTAGAAACTACATGCTAGCAGTGCACATCAAAAGCATTAGAAATAAGGTCAATATTTGGGTTGGCAAAGAGATGGAATATAGGAGGCAAGCTCTCTGCACTCTGTTTTGTAGATTATACAGTCTTATCTTGCTAATGCAGGATTTGGGGGCACAGGGAGAGAGGAAGGAGTGCATTTTAGGACTTCCTATCAGTCATGGTTTCTTTTCTGTTTTGATTTTTTTCTCAGAGGCTGCCAGGTGATACATGTCCTGGTCCTGTGGGCACTGCGAGCTGTGACCCATCAGGCACCTTTTCTAAATGATGAATTCCATAGGTGTTTCTGACATTTGATAGTTTGGCTATTCAGTGTTGTATCACTTGTATTCTGCATGAGCCTGAAGTTGAATTACTTACTGCTCTTCTTGCTTTTCTTCTTTTTTTTTTTTCCCTCAGGCAGAGTCAGAAATGGCTCTGGATGCAGAGTTTCTGGACGTGTATAAAAATTGCAATGGTGTAGTGATGATGTTTGACATCACCAAACAGTGGTAAGACATCTTCAGCAGCATGCACTACATCACAAGTGATTCTCACTTGTTTTCTGAAAGCAAGTGGCTTCTGGACCTCTTGATTCCCACGTGGCCGCTGGTGCTGATAAGCAGCCTAATGAGTCAAAGCTAGCTTGTATCCCTTGAAATAATAGGCTTATCTTCTGGCATGTCTTTTAACACACTCCTCTCCTGGGTTTCAAACAAGCAGTCTCCCCGTGGACTTGTGGGCTGCAGTTTCATGCTGCTGTCTGAGGCTTGGTAATTAACACTGTCACAGGTGCACTGTGTGATGGGCATGATACACCTTGCTGTACAGACCACAAGGGGAAAGAGAAAGCTAGAGAGAAAATCCCAGTAAGACAGGTGTTGGTAAGGATTATTTAGGTGCCCTAGGCTGCATTAATATACAGAAATAACAAGCTGTTCATTTTGCATATATGAGGAGGAGGGGAAGAGTCATGTGGGAATAAGAATTGAAGGAGGAGATGGTATGAATTCCTGCTTTATGCTTAAGCTTGTGTTATGCAGGTTTGGTATGGTTCAGTGAGCTTGAATGGGGGAACTCTTCTGCTTACCTCTTAGAATTTTGTAGAACTGAGGAAAGATTGCAGCAAGAGCTGCGAGGTCTCCGCTAGAAGCGCGTTATTGAACTTGTCATTTTTGAATAAAGAACAACACACGTGTACTTACAGTTAATGTATTAGGGGTGAGGGGAAAGGGGAGGCCACAGCATGGAAGGGACTTTGGATAAAATTCTTTCTTCGTGTCTCTTTCCCATGGTTTGTGCATGCAGCTGCTTACAGAATGATGGTTCGCTCTCGTTTGCCTGTCTCTCTCTCTCTCTCTTTTGGTGAAGGACGTTCAACTATATTCTGAGGGAGCTTCCTAAAGTGCCGACCCACGTTCCAGTGTGCGTGCTGGGGAACTACCGAGACATGGGGGAGCACAGGGTCATTTTGCCTGGTGACGTGCGGGACTTCATTGACAATCTGAACAGGTAAAGGGGATGGCACTGTGCTCACCAGGCAGGGTAGCAGGCTTTCACTGTACTCTGTCATCTTCCATAGAGAACTGTTGCTGCTGTGCTTCAAATCTACATTATCTCCAGCCCCCAGCATCTCCAGAGAATGTTTCCTGGTTACAACCAAATCACACTCTTCCTTTGCCAGCCAGGCAAGATTTTTCATCTTAGAGGTCTCTGAGACTCTCTAAGTAATATCATATTACTTACTGATCAATAGATAATACCTTTCAATGCAGATTTATGTTTTTAAGGCAGTGTTTCATTTTCTCAGTCTTTATGACTGTTATGCATGCAGCAATGGTATTGATATCGAGGCTTGATCATTTCTTTACAAATATGCTTTTATATGTGACTCAGCTGAGTTTAATGCGTAGTGCTGATGCTTGAGTAAGTGACTTAATGTAGATCTGCTTCTTGTTTTCAAAATAGAACCTTAACTGAGAAATGAATAGCTTATATTTCTGTGAACCCTCTCCCAGTTTAGTAAACCAATGACCCGATGTTCTGACACAGTATCTCTGTTTCCCATGGCACTGCAGCTCCACAACAGCTGCATTCCAGCTTTTTCTGATGCCCTTCAGGAGGGTCAGAGTCTGAGTACAAGCGTGGAGTTGAATTCCTCTGTGTGGAAAAAATTGTACCTCTTAACATTAATTGGTGTTGCTGAATGTTTATGGAGATCAGACAGTGGTGTGAGCACCGTGAGGTGTGGGGGGTGCATTTCAGCAGTGGCAACAGCAGCTTGAAAAGCAAGCCATGTTCCATTTGGCCACAGGCAGCTGTTGCACCACAACACGAAGAGCGTCTCAATCAGCTCATCCATGCAAGTCAGCTAATGGTGGTAAATTTTGAAAAATATGATTTTGTAGCTGAGCATTTGCTCTGTCAAACAATGTTATTGTGCTCTTTGTATATCTGTTGTAGTTTCCATGGAAATACATAGGAGGCATTACTTTTGGAGGATTGTTCATGGAATGCAGTTCAGCAAGTGTCTCTCCTGTGTGTATGCATGTCCTTTGTATGGTTTTTTCTCTCTGTGCCTTTCTGGTTGAGACAGGCCTCCTGGGTCCTCATATTTTCGTTATGCTGAGTCTTCCATGAAGAACAGCTTTGGCCTCAAGTACCTGCATAAGTTCTTCAACATCCCCTTCTTGCAGCTGCAGGTAAGAGACGCTGCTTCCATGACGCGTGGGGCAGAGTTCATGGGCATTTGACTTCATATGTGGGATTTTTTGTTATGGTTGATTAAGGATCCTGAATAGATTTTTGTTTTCATAGGAGTGCAGTTAACAGAATTGCATATTGTATATTGGTGCGTGTGACTTGAACTTATCTCTGGGGAAGGACGTGGGGGTCCTGGTGCACAAAGAGCTGGACACGAGCAGCAGTGTGCGCTCGCAGCCCGGAAGGCCAGCAGCAGCCTGGGCTGCACCAACAGAGGGCTGGCAGCGGGCAGGGAGGGATCGTCCCCCTCTGCTCTGCCCTCGTGAGGCCCCATCTGCAGTACTGCGTCCAGGCCTGGGGCCCCCAGCACAGGAAAGACGTGGGGCTGTTGGAGCGGCTCCAGAGGAGGCCACGAGGACACTCAGAGGGCTGCAGCACCTCTGCTGCAAAGACAGGCTGAGGAGCTGGGGGTGCTCAGCCTGGAGGAGAGAAGGCTGCGGGGAGACCTTCCAGAAGTTGAAGGGAGCTTATAAGCAGAAGGGGAACCAATTTTTAACATGTGCAGATGGTGATAGGACAAGGGGGAATGGCTTTAAACTAAAAGAGGGAAAAATTAGGATAGATATTAGGAAGAAATTCTTTACTCAGTGAGTGGTGAGGTACTGGAACAGGTTACCCATGGAAGCTGTGGGTTCCCATCCCTGGAGGTGCCCAAGGCCGTGGCTGCATGGGGCTCTGGGCAGTCTGACCTGCTGTGGGGCAGCCAACCCATGGCAGGGGTCAGAACTGGGTGATCTTGGGGGCCCCTTCTAACCTAAGCCATTATATGATTCTCCACTTGTGAAAGGATTCTTCTTTGCCATATTTGAAAGTGCTTACTTGTGTGGAAAGGCTCCAAGGTGATGAGAATCGCTATCTAGGTAACAGCAACCAGTGTTATAGTAACCAAGTCAGAAATATTGCACATATTTTTTTAACTTTCTATTTAAGTTGTTTTGTCAATCACTTAAAACTCAGATGAGAAGATAGTATGGACTGAATAGTTCAGAGACAACTGACTGCTGAAAATCCTTGTCCTAATCTGAGTGGTATCTGATCTGCTTGGATCCTATAGGAGCCGACACAAGTCTCTGATTTCTGTCATGATTGAGCCATCTTGGCTTGACTGAGAGAAAAGGTGAGGGCTGAATTAGCATAGCAAGGTGAAATTCTCAGCTGTGGTCCTTCAGAAGAGTATCTTAAGGTGTCATCCATCATAAGGGGGTCCTTGATGCCTTTAGGGGTGCAAATGATGTTACATCAGTGATTTCTTTGGTTTATTTTTTTTATGAAAAAATTGAGACAGTTGGTCTTGATTTTCTTTTGCTAGTAAGTGAAATATCTGTTTGCATTTTTATACATAATCCAAACTGAAATGCTAATTCAGAGTAAGTTCAGATGTGTTAGTGAATGTTACCACATCCCAAGTCAGCACAGCAGATGCATTAAAAGGAATCAGGATAAGAAAACAATGTATGAAAACCTAGTAAAACAAGCCAAATTTTTGAGGAAGAAGTTACTTTTATAACTTGCAGCTCAGTTGAGAGGACTGAAGTCTTCCAGGATGCTGTTGGTGAGGTGTCTGCTTGTGTATAGCTTCGGTCCCTGTAATAAAATGACATCTTTTTAAAATGAAATCAGGCAAAATAATTTGTTCCTAGGTCGCGTTTTTTGTTTTTGTAGATCTCCCCTCTTCTTAAATAGGTGTTGATGAGAAACTGAGATATCAGCATGGGCTTCCAGCCAGGTTTGTCTGAAAGCTGCTAGTATGGTGTTCTTAATGGTCACTGCATGCAGTGGTGTTCCTAAATATGGATGTAAGCAGGAAGGGCTTGCATGGGAGGAGCTTTAGGATGAGAGGCTTTGGGGATGTTACATTTAAACATATGTTTAAATGAATATAAATAGGTGTGATCTATTAGCCTGAGACTGGAAGGACACTTGAACAAGCTAGTTGGCCCCAAAGCCAGAGAACCTCTTGAACAGATCTCAGTCTTCAGGGAAGTAGAAGGAATAAATCTGGTGTGGCCTTCAGCACTTTGGAGGTGTCAGGGGCAGCTGACCAAGGTAAGGTGAGGGGATGGGGTGACCAGTCCTCCATTGCTCTCCTGTGCAGCGGACATGGGGTGGCGCTGGGGATCATCCAGAGCACAAGGTGCACGTGTGCTGTGTGTGGGTTGAGCTCAGTTATTGGACTGTCAGATCCTATGGTTTGGTTTTAATTCAGAGACTTCAGTTCAGGAGGCCTGGAAAGCAGTAATGTGTTAGGCAGGTACTTGGGTGCGAAGTGGGGTTAAAGAAGAGGTCCTGCCATGCACTAAATGCAGGCAGGATTTCATTGGCCTCAGTTGTCTTCTGAGGTTTGTGTGCTGCCCACCTGCTCTCCCACAGCTCCCTGGGGGCAGAGGAGCTGCTGAGCAGCACGTGTGGCTCCGCTGTGTCCTTCGTGGGGCCGGTGTTCAGCACCCTGTTTTCAGGTTGCACATCTTTGTGTTCAGCTTCCCCATGCATCTTTCATGAAGGAAGCAGCGGGTGAAATCCATACCCCTGGTATAGAGCAAGCTCCCCCTGGCAGCCTGGCCTATTCAATTATTCATCAGTTCCTTTGCAGGGGAAGAAGCCTGAGACCTGAGGACGTGGGTTAGCCCTGGGTACGGCCACTGGCCCACATGCTGTGCTGGTGGGGTCGGGTCAGCCGGGCCTTGGGAGCGCTGCAGAATTCTGCAGGCAGCTGAAACTGCTTTCTCCCAGAAAGCACTTGAAAATGGCATTCGGCCAAAGCGATGGTCTGCAGCACATGCTTTATTCCCTTCTTTTGGGTCATTGCTAAAAATAAGCTGCTGCTTTAATATTTTAATACCAGCACAGTAAAATAGAATTTATTTTTATGTATTTAGAAGTCCACTATTAGTAATGAGTTTCTCTTCATTAAATCCAAGTTCTGAGTTTACTGTAATCTGGGAAAATGGAAATAAAACCACAGGTGCACGTCATATTGCTGAAGTACAAGGAAAGGCAATCCCCTTGTTTAATAAAAACCATTATCAAAGTGCCTAAGGTCAGCACTGGAGAGCATGTCTCCTTTGTCTCTGTTTATTCAGCTAATTTGATCAACATTTCTTTCACTTATTCAGGGAAAAAAGAGGACAAAGAGGCAGGAATCTTTCTGTGTGATTTTATTTATTTATTTATTTATTTCACAATCTATGAATAATGAAAAAGGATGAAATTGTTACTTCTGAAATGTTGGATGCAGGCACCGTAGAGCAAGCATTTAATGTCACTTAGTATGAATCAGTGCTTCTGTTCAGTGCAGCAAGTTTAAATGTACAGCATATTTTGTGGAACTTCTTGTATAACACAATGAAGGGAATTCAAGCCAATTAATGGCTTCATAGTTCTTTGTATACATTCTAATTGAGTTCACATTTCCAGCTGCGTTGTGCTTAAGAATATGAAGAATACCTAGTGAAGTATCTAGTGAAGGAAAAATGGATTTACACAGTAACAAAGCATAAAAATTAAGAATGTCAATATCTGCTAAGTAAATTTTTAAATGATCATAGAAATGTTGAGAAGGGCTTGTCTTTAAGCAGATTAACGTGTTTTGCAGTTATCAGTCCATATAAATCAGCTGGCCAGGAGATGCTGGAGCTTTTGCTGCTGGGGGGTCCCCATGCTGGCCCTGCAGCTGGGGGACAGCCAGATCCTTGGGGTGGTGCAGCTGCTGGTGCTGCTGCCATGCAGCTCTCTGAGCAGCTGCCCTCGAGCTGGGAGTGCGGGCTCAGCACAGCTTGTGTGGGTAGTGATCTGTTGGTGGTGCCTTTCAGGCTATCAGGAGGGCTGTGCCAGGGCCTTTTGCAGCCCCTCCAGAGTCCTTTAAGATGTCACTTCCCCTCAGCTGAGGCTTCTGCTTGTGATCTTGGGGATGCAAAAAGGGAAGGACTGAATTAAAATAACTCACCCCATTTTATACTAGTGAAACGTTCTTTATTTCAGTTTCACATGGACTGCAGTGTCTGTCTCTCACCTGTGAGGCAGCAACTGAAGACAGAGGGGCAGTGACTTCTAAAATTCCTCCCTGCTGACAGGCTGTGATCCCTCATCTGTCCCGACAGTAGAAGAAAAATTGTGAGGTTTTGCACCAGTTGAGTCTTGACTCACAGGAGGGCTTTTCTATTGCAAAGAAAAAAAAGATCAGAATGAACTGGTTACACAACTGCTCTCCACAGGAGTGGATGCTGCTCTCCAAATGCAGCTGGTGATCCTGTTTCTGGAAATCACATATTATTGTTGATGATCTGATCCTGTGCGGCTCTCAGAACAGATTGCTTTCATACAACCAGACTGTTTGGATTCATGTGCTTTTTTGCTATCATTCTGCTTCCCATCATGCAGAAGTATTTAACTGAACGCCATGAGGTGGACCAAAGCTCCTGTTTAATTAATTGCTGTGGGTAGAGTGGTGACACCAGACCTTGGTGCACCCTGAGAGTGCACAGAGATCTGTTACGATGACCCTTCCTGCTCAGACCCAGCTTGTTTTCCTTTCTTTAGAGGGAGACGTTGCTACGGCAGCTGGAAACAAATCAGCTGGATATTGATGCGACTTTGGAGGAACTGTCAGTGCAGCAAGAGACAGAAGATCAAAACTACGAACTGTATGTCATTGAGTAATCTTTTCTAACTATTTTGTTGCAGTCTGGGTATCATACAGATGTTGTACAGCCACAGCTATGGCTTGTAACCAGTGAGTGACATTGAGGGTTTCCTTGGAAGTTGTAAAACATCCCTTAAGTGATGTCTCCCAGAATAAAGCATGAAGCGTGCACTTTGGTGTCCCTGTCAAAGGGTCTGTTACCTACAGGCTACAAGCACGTGACCTATGGGAGGGCATTGGACGTGGAGCTGAGCAGTACTCCTGGAAGCAGTAGTGGGGCTATAGATAAGTATGTTGTAGCCTGTGATGCTGAAAGGGGATATTTTCCATCTCTATAGTGTTCAGCATGCAAGTTGATTCCTTTTCTTCTAGCTGTGACATTCCTGAGTATGGTGTGCCTTGTGAAAGGCAACAACCGGTAGAGCTACAGCATGGATGTCTTTTGTTCTCTTTGAATACTTTTAGCCTCCTCAAAGTATTTCTGGTTTGAAGCAGTGACTGGTTTCCTGCTGCCTTATGTTTGTTCAGCACCTCATCTGTTTGCTTGCTGCTTGAAATGAGCGTTTGTCAGTGTTAGCCCTGCAAAGCCAGTGCATTTGATGGTCTTCAGATTTGTATGTTGGTGAATGATTCCATGAAGTCCTACTGCAAGGGTCTTTATTTCACTAATGTGCAAAGCGAGTCAACCCCGGAATGGTTTGGAAGAAGATTCTTTACAGGCAGCTTTTGCTGGAAGTTGGAATCAATGATTATGAAATATTCATGCACAGCTACTTGACAAGCACTTTTAGACCAAGTTTCAAATTCTGTAACCTTGGTCAGTATGTTTTCATTTGTGAGAGCACTGAAGTTGCCTATATAAATATAAAGCATAACTGTTTCCAGAGCAGTCATCTCAGTTCATTCTTTAGGGAATGGCTCGTCACCTTGTGCCTTCAGCACTTCTCTTGGTGTCCCTTCTCAAAGGGCTGGACAGCAAGAGCTGTATTGTCAGGTTGATTTCCAGTTGTTTTTTTTCATTCTGCATCAGTAAAGGGAAGATACTTAAAAGAATGGAGACTTGGCAGAGCTGTTCCAAACTTATGCCAGAAGATCTTGTTGCTTAGTCATTGTTCTCCTCTACCTTACATCTTTTGCTTTAGCATTTGCTGGAACCAACTCAGCTCACAGATGCCGCTGAAAACTATTTTCTACCAATATCCACTATTGATTCTTTTTTGTTTGGTTGGATTTTTTTTCCATACAAGTTGGACTTCTCTGAGAAGGATCTGCTCAAAACCAGAGCTCAAAGGAAGCAGCAGGGGATGGGATGGGGCTGATCTAGTAGGATGGCAGGACCTTCTAATTCCAGCAATGGATGTTTTACTGGATCCTTCCATCCTGTGTATCTGCACCATCATATATTTCATAATATTGGGTGCTTCTACTGCAAGGGAGTACTCTTCCTGTAGCACCTTCCTGCAGAAATACTGCAGTTAGTAAACATGATTTACAATGTGTCAGAGTCCAGAATCCCAAGGCCAGGCAGGTCACAGTGGTGCAGGCAGTATGCACAATAAGTCAAAAGGTATGTCATGTAAGTCAAAAGCACATGCTTGCCTTCTGCAACCTCAGAATACCTTTCATGCAGTGTGTAGTGGAAAATAACACTTCCGTAGAATCCTCAGGTTCATCTGCAGAAACTCCAAAGCCAGATAATCATTTACCCTGTGTCAGTTCTCTGTTGTTTCCCAAACCAGCTTGTGAGCACAGGAAGGTGACATTTATGCACCTGAAGTGCACAGTGCCCTTGTGCACCTGCCCTTCTGTGCTGCAGAGATCTGCTATAGCAAGGGGCTTCAGCTCAACTGCTGGAGAGAGCTTGCACTGTGAGTGACTGACTGCACTGTTGGGCTGTGCAAGAAAAGCATGGGACAGGAAATATCTTGGCAATGATAGCTGAGAGGAGTTGCTAAAATATTAAAAGAAAAAAAAAATCTAGGATTCTGGTTTAGTAGATGAAATGACCTTTTTATGCAACTGGCCAAATCCTGCTTTCACTTCAGCTACGGCAAGTTGGTCTGCATACTTGGGCAATGTTCTTTGCTTTCAGAAAGTAATGTGGTTTTTTTAGAGAAATGTCTAAAATATCAGTGGATGCTTCCTGTCTTGAGCCACTGATCCCAGAAGAAAAACACCAGGCTCTGTCATGTCCGGGTACCTTGGCCACACTGACTAAAATAGAGCGTTATTTTAGAACTTCCAAGATTTTGTCTGCACCCCAGCTTGAAATGAAGAGTGCTTCAAAGGCATACCAGCAATGCCAGGCAGGGATCAGATCTTGCAGTTGAAGCAGGATTTCATGTTCCTCAACAGGGCTCGGGAATATCCTTGCATCCTTGCTTGACAGTTGCCCATCCTCTTGTCTTGAGAATATCATTTTTAACAGCTACTGTGGTCCTTGTTGAAGTGAACACCTGATGAGTTGTACACATAGGTGATACAGTGTAAGTTGTTGTTCCTCCGCAGATGGGAAACCCTAGTGTTGGTTTCTTGGGTTTAGATGGTACTTGGAGCCTTGCTGTTGGTCACTGTGATTGCTCAGCGTGGGGAGGTGTCTGCAGGCCTGCGTGCTGCATCACCTGCTCTGAGGTTCCTGCTCTCCTTGCGTTCTCCAGCTTGCAGTGCCATCAGTCAGACAGTGAAACAAGGCAGGATGGCCATGCTGGGACAGCTCAGTTATTTCACTCACCCCTGTGTCTGGCTGCTGGCTGCTGGCAAAATGACTGATGCTAAATTTGGATCAGTGAGAACAGAAGGAGCACAAGAAATCTTCATCCTGCTATGGCTGGGTACCTGAGGACAAAACGTCACTGCTCTAAATTGTGCATCCCAAAGAAAACACGAGGTGGCACACAACTCTGCCTCATCTGGCTTATGTAAGCAGTCCCTTGGCAGCTGCTGGCCAGGCTTTGCCTGTGTAAGACATGTTTGGAGGCTTCCAGCTCTTTCCTTGTGCCTGGTTTCTTCCTGCTGCAGCTCTTGCTCTGATACTTTCTCTGTTCTGTCTCAGGTTTTGCATTTTCAGTGCTGCGAAATCACGTCTCAGCCCTTCTTCAGTTGCAGAATTCTTATTAAGCAATTGCTTTTCTGACTGTTCTGAATGTGTGATTTGATCAATTTTCCCATGTTTAATTGTGTCCATCTTAGCTTGTGTCACAAGGAAAACTTTTTATGTATCGTGTTTGAGTTACAGCATGCATTCTCCCTCACTGAGTGGTACTCATGGAGCAGTGCTTTTAGGGAATGATGGAAGCTCTTTCTGCTTCTCTTTTTCCAGGAGCGAGGTGCTTCTTTGAAAATATTATAAGAAGCAAATCTAATGTGTGTTGTTTATACGCTCATATTGTTTTGGTGCCTTGTTCTGCTTTTTGTTATCAAAAGGTGGAATTTAATTTCAAGGAGTCAATTCTCTTTAAATTACCTTCCCCTCATCTTGATGTTTATGTAAATTACTCCATACTTATTTTTTTTATAAGAACTCTCATTTTCTTTGACAGTAACTTTTGAGGAAGCCAGGAACTTGACATCTATAAACCACTATGTGATTGCTTGGTTTGTAAGCATGTGAAGTCCAACCTTTTCACATGAGTTGTTCATTAGAAACAAATTGTCACATTGTGAACTCTGTGAGTTGAAGAGCTCTTAAGCAAAGTGTTAGTCAGACTTTGCAAAAATACATTCAAAGCAGTTGGTCTTCACATTATCTGAGAATACTGTATGATGCTGGCTACAACTTCAGCAGCAGAGTCTGTCCCAGGTTTGCCATGTGTTAGAAGCCCTAGACACTTTCTCAGCGCTGCCATACAGCTGGCATCTGCATTGCCAGGTCATCCTGGGTAGCCAGGTGCTGCTGTCCAGATAGAGAAGGTGATAAAACAGTGACTGGTTCTCTCATCATTGATCTTGCTAGAGAAGTGGAAAACATGGGATATATACAGGCTGATGTGGAGGGCTGTTGTCCTGTGCATCAGTTTTGTGTCAGATGGAAAACCTGAGGAACAGCTGGGCAGAGTCAGTCCCTCTGAGGCCTGGCAGCCAGCTCCAGCCCAGCTTCTGCTGACAATGGATTGATTTCACATCCAGGAGCATGGGCTCAAGGGGGTACCAGGTTCAGGAGGCCAAAACAAACATGGAAATCTAGCCCTCCATGCAGTAACCCCAGTTAAATTGATGTCACAAGGCCTGTTAATCCTCTTTTCGCAATTAATAAAATAACCTGAAGTATTTCTTGCCACAAGAAATACATTTGAAAAGTTGATCACGGTGCAATAGAACCAGGAGCCAAAAGCTCCTGCTGGCTGCTGCTATCTTTGATAACAAATGAACACAACACTGATAATTTTAGGGCTGTGAAGCTAATGAATCCTTTCATTCTTCTTAGGGTTGTTCTGTGCAAAGAACAATAGCCACCTCAGGCCCTGATAAATTTTTATTCCCACAAAGCATATTCATCTTTAAAATTGCACAAAAGTCTCCTGTGGGCAGGCCCAGCACACAGTGAGTTACCCAGGAGTTTTGAGGATATGAACTTGTTATTAGCCTGAAACTGAAGGATTAAAATGCAGACAAGTTGCCCCTGTGGTTGTGGACAGAAACCCATCTGGGCTTACATGGCATGTTTGCTGTCTCTGAAACAAGAACAAATGTAGCCAGGTCACAGCGTGAGTTCATCTTGTGCATCAGCTGTCTACCAAACCTAATGTGGATGTGAAACTGCTTGTGTGACAGTAAGATTTTGTGTGAGTCCTCTTATAAAGGCCTGCCAAAAATTAAAAAAAAAAAGAAAAAAAAAAGAACAAGGAACACAGTGGCCAGATTGTATAGAATATGAGAAAAAACAGGCAGGTGGCAGATTTGACCTGGTGTGTTCCTAAAACAGCCTCACTAGTGCTTCAGAAGAGTGTGTGTAAAACCAGAGAAAGCATTCATGCATTATGTAGTATTTTTCAAGTGTGGAGGATGCTTAGACACCTCCACCCTGGAAATTACTGAGAGCTTGCTGGCAGCATTTTCACGTATGCTGTTTTTCCACCCACCTCTTCCAAGGAAGAAGATATGAATATGAAAGCTCAGCACAGCCTATGCAGCCAGCCCATGTAAAACCAGCAGCAGAACATTCCTATTTCTCCAGCATCGTGGCACACAACACAGAGCTTGGTCCACATGCATAGCTGGAGATGAGGAAGGTCACATAAAGCACACGTGCCAGAGCTCTCCTTGGTGCTGTGCTGAAGTAAGAGCCTGTGTCATGCTGTCCCCAGATAACCACTTGTACCTTTCTACCAAAAATAACTTGATGTGTCTTATTCTTGTGCCCTTCATTTAATGTAGATGAGCAAGGCACAGGAGCAGGTGCAGAAGGGAGCCAGCGTGTGTGCTGCTCTCCAGACTATCTGAGCTGTTGGGAGGAATGACACTCTTTACACTTCAATCACGTAGCATTTTTACCCTCCAGCTCTTAAAATTCTTGTATTTCTTCAGGAGAAACAGGTGGTAGTCACAGCCCTCCTTCCTTCTGGAGCTGGCTACTTGCCCAGAACAAAGCAGGTTGTTTCCAAAATGGGCAGTAAGTCTTCTAGTATCCTGATATTATAAAGTGTCCTGCACTTCTTTGGTACCAGCTTTAAGTACTCTTTGAGATTTAGGCTTTATCCTCAACTGATTCTGGATGTTCTTTGTATGTAATTTCTATAGGATCTGCTCTCTTAGTCTTCAGTATGTAGTGGTCTTTTCCTTCCTGGGTCACCCAGCTGCCTCCTGATCAACAACATGGGAGTTGTTCAGTTCTCTGTTCATGTAGCACTGGTGAGTTGGGTGCCCACAGAGCTGCCCTCAGCCAGAAAACCCAGCCAGAGAGAGCAGAGCAGGCATTAGAATGCTGAATGGAGCAGTGACCAAGATCACAGGACTTCCAGCCAGAAGCACTGTTGCTATAAACAGGAATAGGGATGCATACAGATCAGCTGGGATTAATTTTCCTTCACAGTTAGGAAGCAGGAGTCTTTAACCCTGAGCAAGACTCAGGAGGAGGAATCACTCCTATGAAGTGGAGCTGCCCAGCATCCCTGCCTTCAGCTTGCTGGTGCAGAGCCTGGAGGTGTGGGCTGGCAGAATTCAGCCCTGTGGCTGCTTTTGGTGCAGAGCTGCGTGACCTGTGCCAAGACAAGGGTCTCGGGGGGCTTTTCAGGCCGTAGCTGTTAGGTGGTTTCAGAGCATTCGCTTTATTGAGCAGGGCTGCGTTGCAGATACCCTTGGCTTATCCTTACTTCACCACGGATGCAGTGCATAGCCTGCCCTGCAGGATGCTGAGTTAGGTGTGTTGTGACCTGTTTGTCAGGAGGGGAGCCATGTGCAATTGCTCAGTTCCACAGCACAGTGAAAGAGCTGCGTTGAAAATACACTGGTAGAGCCTTGCAGTGTGATAGTGCTTGTGGTGCATCACACACCTTGCAAACCAGCCTGATGCCCTCTACACACAGCTCTGTGTTTATGTGTGCAGGAGTAAAGATCTTTCATGTTTTCTCTTTGGTGCACGAGAAATCCATGCACTGTTTTCAGTGGAGCATGTTGTCATATAGCTCACCTCAGCTGTGAGTCCCATGGCAGGGAGGGGGCTGGGATGGCTGCTCTGTCACGAGCTCGGATTGCAGCTCTGCCAGGAGCGTGTATGGCTGTGGTCAGCCTGGGTGGAACAGACGTGCAGGCCTTGCTCTAGGTCCTGGTGGGAGCATCAGTGAGGTTGGCAGAGCAGCCTCAGGAGATAGCAGTGGCAGCTTGGCTCCTCTCTGCTCCTCGCAGGCGGTGCTGCATTTTAGCCATCGAGCCTGATCTTCTGACAAGCTCAGATGTGGTGAACTTGCAGCAAGATTTGTTCCCCAGCCCTCAAGCAGACGATTGTTTCCTTTGCATTGTTGAATGTCTTTGCATTTCTGCTGTTTGTAATCATCCTGTTCTTCCTGTCCCTATCCCTGTGTGTTGATGCTGTCTCCTGACTTGCAATTTCATGGTCCTCAAGTGCTCAGATAACCTCGAGGCTAATGCTTGAGTAATTCTACTAAGGGCTTCTATCTAATACTGGTTTTTGTGCAATAGTTAGTCTTCCTTTTAGCCCATTCTTTACTTAGGATTCCCATTTTTCCAGGTTATCTAGCAGTATCCTGGGGGTGTTGTTTGCCAGGGCTCCAGGCATCTGTTGTCACCAGTCATGCTGATTTGTTTCATGAAAATGTATTGGGTTGCTGCCCAGTAGGAAGTGATGTCTCAAGGAGGTTGTAGAGTCGTTCAGCCCTTACTTTTAGCTTTCTGCTTTGAAATCATCCCCACTAAGGTGTTGTCTGAACTCCGAGCAGGCCAAGGTGTTGCTCAGTATTGAAGAGTGGTCTCAAATGCAACAAATGCATTGCCTGGAGCGCAGCAGATGCAGTTGAACCCACAGCTGTTGTGCACAAGAGTTCATGGGGCCTAATGAAACCCCATGAGGCAATGGCATTTGCTAGACTTCATACGCGATATATTTTGGCTGTCCTTTTTGTATCTCTCACGTGCATGACATGTAGCAGATCTAATTTTGAGACCACTTCCTAGTAAAAGCCTTTTCATTTCACAAATCTTGTGAAATAACTGCTAATCAAAGGGGCTGCAGCAGGATCTGGCTTGGCGGTGTTGTTCAGAAGGACAGCATTTTGCCCTTTCGGGCAGCGCAGGCTTTAGTGCTCTCTGAGTCAGGAATCCAGCCAGCACTGCAGCATGTTCCTGAGTTTCTGCTGCTTGGCTCCTTTGGCTCCCACGCATGGTGTGTGTGTGCAGGGGGAGAGACTGCACTTATGTCTGCTTGTTGTAAGGGTAATTGCAGTCAGCCCTCTGTGAGCCTGTGGATAGCTCTTTTCTTTTGACATTCAAGGATTCTCCTCACAAATCCATTCTTGGCTGAAATAAGAGGTTTTTATAGTGTTCAAATTTTCCTGAATACTTTGATCTCTTCTTCAGAATATGGAGATGTGCCAGCCCTGAAGCACTTATTCCCTTAGAGACACACGTCCAAGAACTGACATAAAGTTGAGTTCCAAGCCCTGGCACGCTGTTACGATCTATCTGTCCTGGGAGTTCCCGGCAGTGCTGCAAATGCTGATTTCATCCTGCAGCACGAGGCAGGTCGGGGTTCTCCACACTTCACTGTAGATGGTGTGAGTTTAGCTCACGTGGGTGAACCATACTGAGCACAGCCCAGGGATGTCACAGGCCCGTACCGGCTCAGCATGTAGCCAAAGCAGCTCAGCCCCATACTCTGGGTGTGTTTTCTTTACTAATTATATTTGCATTTTCTCTTCCTTGCAGCTTCCTTGAAATGATGGAAGCCCGCAGTCGAGGGCATGCATCACCACTGACAACCAATGGGCAAAGCCCTTCCTCTGGCTCCCAGTCACCCATAGTACCTCCAAGCTCCACATCGACGGGCAGCTCCAGCCCTGGCACCCCACAGCCCCCACAGCCGCCTTCCACAAGCTCTACCATCTCTCCTGAACCCCCCTCATCTTTCTCACCAGTGCCTGCACCTGAGGCCCAGCCACCTCACACGTCTCCACCAGCTGCTGCTTCCCCAGCCCCTCCAGCAGCAGCAGCCCCGCCGCCGAAGCGCAGCATCATTTCACGGCTCTTTGGGACATCTGCACCGGACCCCTCTCCTCCCCAGCCAGGTGGGTCTAGGCATGTGTTTCTCTGTTTTCCTTTCTTTTTTTTTTTTTTTTTTAATCCTTGCGAGGGGCTAGGCAGACAGGTGGCCAACAAGTGTTTGTTCTGTGTGTGTGTGTGCAGCATGTGTCCAGTAAAGCTGTATGCTCGCTCTCTTCTTTTGTCCCAGTTGACATTTTGGTTTGTCTCTGTGCTGGACTTGGACAGGGACTGTGTCCATCCAGCTGGCTGGGAGCTGTAGTGTGCTTTGTGATGGAGGCACACAGGGGACACTAAGAAAATAACTGTCATCTGCTTAGTGGGAGCACACATGCCTCTGGAAAAGCAAGAAAAATCATTAGAGAAGCTATTTGAAGTGCTGTCTTCACAAAAATCTCACAACTCAAAGGGGCTCCTGTTTGTTAGCAGAGAATAGCAGAGTGCTAGTTTTAAAGGTTATTCAACCATAAACGATCACGTAAATCCAGGCTCTGTAACGGAATCCCCTCTGGGGAAATATACTCCTTCAGAGATGTTCTGAGGAGGAGGGCAGCATGTCTTCACCTCTTCCATAACGCGAGTAAACAATGGAGCAGAGCAGCGTGGTGTTCAGTCCGAACCTCAGCTGGATGAAGTTGCAGTGCAGAGGCATTGAGGGGTTTGTGGCATTCATTTTTACTGATCTGGACCTTAATTTGCCTGTCGTACTCACTTTGTTTATGAAGCCAGCTGGAGCTGCTGAGCTGGCACTGCCTAAAAATCATAAGCATGACATGGTTTGAATCACCCTTTGGAAATACCTTCCCTCTCAAACTGTCAGTCCTCAGAGCAGTATTCTTGAAACAATGACACAAAGAAAGGAGGGGGTGCTGGGAAGGGGCTTTGTGGTTAATGATGTTGAAATCTTTCACTTTTAGGCTTGTACACAATGTTCTGCTTCCTGGATCGGTTACCAGGTGTGACACAGTACTCTCATTTTGGTTTATCTGTGATTCTTCCCACACAGAAACAGACAATAAAAGAGGAGAAAATATTAGAAATCCTTCATCAACGAAAAAACTTGGTCATATTGATAAATACGAAAAAGACAAGTAATTACCATAAGTGTCACAACTTCAGGTTTTTCTGGCTTTGGATTTTTTTTTAATCTGTCACTGAGCTCAAGAACTGTTCAGGTTTGTATCCTGCAGCCCTGGGATCTCAAGATTGCTTTCTAAGAGGGCTGCAAAAGGCAGCAGGGAAAAGCTGATCAGTCATCGAGGTTTATACAGTGTGCCAAGGATTTGCATCTCTACTGGAACATGCCTCAGGACTAGCTGATTGGAAGGCAGCTGAAAATCACTATCACAAACGTTTTCTGTGGGAGCTGCTGCATTACATTTTTCTTGATGCCTTGCAGCAGTAATTCTTTTAGCTGTGTTTTTTCTTACACTGAAGTTACACTGTAATGTTAGCAATAGTGCCACTCTATGCAGAAGTAACTGAAAGCTGTGCTAGTAGGGCAAAATCTATATTCATAGTGAAAGCTTGCTCACCCAAAAGAAAATAGCCTAGATGTGAAGTGAAGTCCAGGCAGGAGAAAAAGGCTTAACATCATAAATTCTGTGAAGGTTAATCTGTTCAGGTTTTCAGCACTCATCTTGATTCCTTGATGGGCAAGGATGTCTCTACAAGTAGCCAATATTAAAGTGAGTCTTTATTTGCAGTAGCTCTTGAGCTTTTGGTTACACAAGACACCTGAGAGCACAGTGTGAACAGTTCTGCCTTTCACAGATACTGTTAAATGAATGAGTGAACTGAACAGTCTGGAAAGGGTGAAAGAATACATTGGAGTGATGCTCACTCCAGTGCATAGGTATAAAAATCTGGTTGTGATCTAGTCAATCAGTGCCAGTATTCAGTGTACAGCAGAATGAGCTACCATGCTCGAGGGCTTTTCAGACTCGTTTGGGAGCCTGAATCTGCCTGGAGCTTTGTAAACCACAGTGACTGTGCGTGGTCTGTGAGTGCAGTGCTGTGAGGTTCTGGGCTGGCTTCGATATCCTGTTATATAGCTTTCTTCTTCCTTTGCTGTGTAGATGGGGTGGCTGTTATCTGTGTGCTGAAGATGCCCTGAGCAGGATAGATCTGTAAAAAGCAAATTTGTCTTGTTTGTGGTGAACTGTGTTTTACAACTGCTGTTGTTAATGCAGATGCTGCTGCTGCTACTCCTCCCCACCCTGCAGCCCCTGCAAAAGTACAGAGCGTGGAGGACTTTGTTCCTGACGACAGCCTGGATCACAGCTTTTTAGAAGACTCAGCCCCACAGAAGGATAAGGGGAAACCACAGACAAAGCACCGTGTTGATAGTGAAAGGTAAGGGAAGGAGGGTGGAAGGAAGGTGAGACGGGGGCATACCATGATGCACAGTCTGAAGAATTGCTCGGGCCTTGCCAACCTCTTGCAGCTGTTCAGAAAGTGTCTGCAAAGCAATTCATTCTCCCGTACTTTTCTGTCTTCTGCTGACTCCTTCTTAGTGATACACACTGCTATTGGGAATCCAAGGAATGGCAGTAGAAGCTCATTACCACCTTTTTAGTTTTGCTGTCTTCCTTTCGTGCTCAGTGTTAAACATTTAACACTGGTTTGCTTTGTGCCAGGAAGACACTTCTCTTCTAAGCAAATGTGATGAAACATTAGAGATACTTTCCTTCTGGAATGCAATGCACTTTGCAGTATTATTATGTTTTTCCTTATGAATATAGTGCCACTGCCCAAAGAACAGGCATGTTTCTGCGTGGCCTCTACAGCCGTTTTAGAAATGTAACTGCTGGGAGCCCTCTGTGGTTTAGTTGGAAGGAAGGTTGGAGATGACTGTACTCTTTTGGAAATATCTTTGCATGCTTGCCTGCAGATTCCAGAAAATCTTAGGGAGAGACTTCCTTTTCTTCTATTTCTACTGTCTCTTCCCAGCATTCTCAGAATGGCAGGGAGCTGAGCTTATGTTCTTTTTTTTTTTTTTTTCTTTCCTCCTGACTTTGTTTTTTACCAAAGGAAAAAAAAAAAAAGATTGTGGTATATTGGGCTGCTCAAACAAGAGGATGTGCAGTAAGGCTGTCTGAAAGCATGCTGTCATTTGAGAGGTGATCTCAGTGTACTCACAGGCTTTGCATCCATCTGCTTGGAATAGTCCACACCAATTGTTTCTTGTCATCACCACTGGATTAACCAGGAGAGTAATTAAACACTGATACAGCTTGTCTGTGACCGTCATGGGTTCTGCCTCTTTTGACAGCTTTGTCATGATTCAGTGTTCTCTAGTTCAACCACGACAACTTAAAATCAATGTTGTATGCAAGGCTCAATGCCTGTCTAATGCAGGTCAGCCTGTGTCATCATCCCTTGTGGCAGCAGAATACGTGGATGGTTTTTATTACCCCCAAAAAAAAAAAAAAAAAAGGAAAAAGGAAGGAAAGGAAGAAAAAGGTAATAGTTGCTAGAAGTGTGCTGGCCTACAAAGTGCCTTGCTCGTGGATGTGGACAAGCTGGATTATCCTTCCATCTGTATTTAACAATGAGATGTCAGGAGATCCAACCTTCCTGGGGTTTGCTGGGGTACAGAGTGCCTTTAGAGCTCCTTAGCTGCTGCTCTTGCTGTGGGAAGGACACTGGATCTTTAGCACAGGCTTCTCTTCTACCAAACAACTGTTGTTCGAAGCAAATCGGTGTTCAACTGTATAAAAAGCCAAACATCCCAAATAGTGATTCTTGTCAGTAGAGTTGCTGCATTCTTGGCTGCAGCGATGCCCTTCTGTGCTTTGTCCCCAGTCTTGGTGGCCTTCCAGTGTGCACAACTGATGGGGGCAAAAAAGAAACACCTTTGGGCCTTCCCAGGGTACAGAGAGGGCAGTTGTTCACAGCTTTGTCTTCTGATGACAGCAATAATTATGTACAGCTGGAACAATGCTGAGAGAAGACCTTGCAGCACATCCTTGAGAATTCAGGTGCTTGTTACGTCTCTGCCGCTTGGCATCCATTGTCTTCTTCTGGTTTCTTGTGTAGCTCACACCATTTTCTCAGTTCTGTGGCTGTTTTACCTTCCATTTCTTGCCAAAAAGGGCTTGTTGCTATGAACCAGGCATACTGAAATTTGGAGATGTAGTGTCCGCCTGTCCATCACCTGCAATAACTGATTTCCTTAAGGATGCCTGCTACAGCCCTGTGGTGCCCAGGGGCAATGTAAGGGTTCTGTAAGCACCACCCCTAATAATCAGCCTCTACTGCTGCATGTAGATTACTGTCGCTGCAACAAATCTACTGCTGCAGAAATTGATTTCTGACCTGAAGAATAGGATGGGTCTGTGATGCCACTCGGACATCATGGAGATTATATTTGTTTTAAAACAACAGAAAAATGGGAAGCTGCTTACCCCTTGCATCAGTGCACAGTGTGTTTCCTATGTGAAGCAGAGGTAGTTACTTCCTGGAAGCAGGATGCTGTGTAACCAGACTGCATCCTGAACTCAGCACCATTTGCTTCCATTTGAAAGAATTTATTTTTCTTTTCTGAAAAGAAAAGTCTGCTATCACATGTTCTAGTAACACTGGATTTTTTTTCTCCTGTGATGTCATGCAAACATCTGCCTTCCCATTTTCCATAACATCTCATTGAACAGTGGAACAACAATTGACATGAAGAGTACAGTCAGAAAAAAAATGTTTGTTTCCGAAGCATGCCAACCACAAGGAAGGAGCTCGTGCCTGGAGGACAAGGCACTTCTTGCCCAAAGATCAGACTGCTGCTGAGATTTTCGACACTCACTGACATCTCTTGGTGTTGCAGCACAGATCCATAGAGGTTAATGAAGTTCTACCCCTTGTCTCATGGTATATTATGGTTCTCCGCCCTGCAGTAGAGAACTCCCCAAATCAGTTTCCTTACCAGTTGAATAGGAAAACAGTTCATTTATTCCAGTTTGCTGTTTCAGACCTCACTGTGCTGCTCTTTAGCCTGGTGCCCAGGGGCAGTGTGCATGTGTCCGTGCCAGAGCAGCCAGCCTGGCTCCAGACTCCCCTGGTCCTTGCTGCTGGCCCAGGCTGCCTGCCTCCATGGATGGGCTGCAGGCATCTATTTGGAAGTGAGCTTATGGTAAAGTTAACAGGATTCTTGTTGAGTTTTCTCCGTGTCACTAGACATCATAAACATTGGTTAGATTTCCACATCCTTCTATCTGAAGGGCTTCTAACTGGTTCTTTGCTTTATCACCTGTGTTATTTACATAGTGATCTGCAGCTATGCTAGATGAAGCGAGAGACCCTCAGGGCATCATTTGGTGCACGCTAGAAGACTCCCATCTCCTAGAATACAGCCATGCAGGTGCATCTTGTGGCATGTGATGCCTTCAGCTTAGCTTCTTTATTAGAGTTTGGGATTTTCCTCTTTCCTTAGCCCCAAAAACTGATGTGGCAAGAGGATTCTGCTGGCTCCTGGTGGGGCTGGCTCCACTGGCTGTTTGGCAGGACTGGTGGGATAATGTCAAGCCAGGTCTGAGAGTGTACACTCAGACTGCAGCAGGATTTGTTCCACCATCAGAAGCTGTTCCATGCACATGACAGAGGTTACTCTGAGGAAACCCCACTGTGCTCGTTGGTCAGTAACCCATGAGCACAGTCATTTCTGGTGGGTATCTGTGCCTGCAGTGTTGGCTCAACACTAATGCAGGCTTGGCAGTGTGTCAGGTGTTGGCAAGAGTGTTGCAGTGTGCTTGTTGCTGCATGCTCTGATTTCCTTCCTCTGGAATTTCAGGACCACGAGCTGGTACTAAGTTTGCATTGTCAGAGCTTGTTTATACTGCAGCAGTGATTTTCCTGCTGTATATTGACTTCTTTGCTTTGCTTTTAAACTGTCATTCAGCGATTTGAGTGGAAGTTAGAGAGGGAAGTGGTGCATTCACTGCAAAGAGAGCTGACCCACTTTGTGTATGTGTGTGTGTGTGTGTGTCTGTGTTACACACGTGGATGTTCTCTTTAGACTGGGAATGCCTTAAAGGCTGTAAGTCTAATGTGGTGTGTGGTGGAAGGACAGTGGCATTAGCAGTACTCTTTAGAGTTCCCGTGCTTAGCAGAGCAGTAAGATGGTGAAGAAATGCAGTGTCAGGATAATACACTGCCATTTTTGTTTTTAGGATGCAACTCCATTTTCTTTTCAGCACACTTCAAGAGGAAGCACATAACTCAGAAATCCCTCACTTGTAATTCCTCCAGCCAGTGTGGCACTTGGAGGCTGCTTTGGGCCACAGTTCTCTTCTCTTTTGTGTGGTCAGGCACTTCTGGCTCAGTATGAGAGCAGTTCATGATGATGACTGCTTCCTTCCAGACTGAGGATTGTAGATTTTGTTGGTTTCCTTTGTGCCTCTCAGATCTAATCTGTTCCAAGCTATAGTCTTTTTTTTGGTCTCTGCCTAAGACCGAGTGCTGTTTGTACAGTCTGTATTGATTTGTTAAAGGATGTGGGTATGATACATGGCAGGTTACCAGGAAGCAACCAAGTGTCTGTTGCAGAGAAAGGAAATAGAATCAGGGAAGGTAACTCAAAGGTTCATGTGACCATGAAAAATGTCTGTATCCCTGACATGAGCAAATCCATCAGAAAGTATTAAAATTGTTAAGTCCTGCAGAAATGCAGACAAGAATCCTTCAGCTGTGAAGCTCTCTATCTAAAGATCACTCTGAAGGCATAACTGTATTACATTCAGGGATCCTGGCAGGCTCTTAGCTCAAGTGTGTCCTTAGGTTAATTCAATTTGGGGAATGCTAAAGGATAGTTATGGTGCCTGAGTATCTGCCTGCTTCAGGGAGCACCAGAGAAACAGAAATAATTCTAAGACACTAATAGCTGCAAATGAATCCCCGCAGAAGTGGCAGTATATGATCAAGCTTAATTACAGTATGAGGAGATCAAGGCGGACATTTCCCACTCTGTAATTGTCTCATCCCCGCGTGTTGGACCAGCGGTGTTGTGGTAGAGGCCCTGCTGAGGTCACAGGCTGCTCTGCAGCAGCAAGACCAGCGGTGTGGCTGCCCTGCATAGAGGGAAGATGAACCTGACGTTAGCCTTAAATGCCTGGCGAGTGGCACTCTGCTTCCAAGGGGAGGCACATCTGTCCTAGAATATCCTGAGGGTGTTGTCTAATCATTGTCTACTTTGCAGTGATGGAGAGACACCTGGGGGGAACCCCATGGTGGCGGGTTTCCAAGACGACCTTGACCTGGATGACAAAATCCCCAGCAGAGCTGTGCTGGCAACAGAGCGGGTGCCCAGCAAGAACATCACCCTGTCCAGTGAGGAGGAGGAAGAGGAGGAAGAGGCTAAGGACTCTAGGGTCACACTCATACCTGATGAAAGCATTGACACGGAACGTGAAAAAAAAAGGTACGAGGCACAGCCTGAAGTATGGGATTGTGCTGGGAAGCTTGAGTCTCTTCTCACTCCACTTCTGCATGGCTCAGGGAAAACCTGGTGTCTCTCTGAGCCCATTCCTTCTGCTGTGAGATGGAGCTGCGTTTGCTTGAGTTAGAACTGCTTTATGCAGTATTTTCTGAGGGGGTAGTGGTACTTTAGCAGTCTTTATGATGCAGCTGCACCACTCCTCAGTAGCTTACTTCTGAGTACTGTGCTTCTGTGGTTGCTGGTACATTTATGTTTGCACAAGAGACTCTAACAGCTGCTGAAGGTCTATGTGAGGAGGACAGGAGAGTCAGGTCTTGCAGTGGAAGTCATTCTCCACACCCTGTGCTGAAGAAGAATGAATTGAATCATGTTCTCTACATGCCATATCCTGTGGGTAATGTGGTTGGATTTGGCCAACTGACGTGGGCACCTATGCACCAGCATCCTTGGGGATGCAAGAACTTTCAGCCCTTGACTTACTGCTAGAAATACTGAGTGGTTTCTGTTTGAACACACACACGTTTGCCCGAGATGAGCTATGTCCCTGACATCTCCTGTTGAGATGCACATTGAAGCCCTTGAGGCAAGTTCAGCTATTAACTGGTCACTGTGCTCTGTTTCACAGAAGCAGAGTGGGGATGTGCATGGGCTCTGACTTCTTTTTTTTCTTTTTTTTTTCTTTTTTCTTTCCAGGTCTTCCAGAAATTCTGTGAAATCACAAAGTGAAGCAGTTCTGACCAAAGCAACTGACCCGAAGCCTCCCGACAGTTTACCTCCACATTCTGGCTCTGAAAGAAGCAGCAGCAGCAAGCTCAGTGCTGGTCTGCCAGCTGCTGCTGCCATGTCAGCAGTTCAGGCCCCAAAGACCACTTCCCAAAGCAAAGGACATGCTCTTAAACAGAAAGTGGTCAAAGATGAAAAGCCTGAGGAGTCTGACAGTGATCAAGAGGGACCAATAGCTACTCAAATGCTCTCATTTGTTATGGATGATCCAGACTTTGAAAGTGAGGAATCTGACAGCCAGAGGAAGAAAATGGTAAATAGCATGCATGAATCGCTGTGCACTGCTGCAGAGCTGAGCTTCAAGTGTTGAGGCACCTCAGTGAGCAGGGCTTTCATCTGCTCTCCTGGTCTCTCTGCAGCAGTCACAGCAAGTCAGGTGCTAAGCAACCTGAAGAGGCTGATTTAAGCACAAGCCCACTAACGCTGTGATTGTTGAAGCCATGTGGCAGCAAGGTTTGTGCTTGCAGACTTCAATGTGCTGTTTATTCTTAGTAAATTTGGAGTGTTCAGTCCAGCAGTGTGGAAGGTATGATATACAAAGCTGATAGATATTTCACCCAAAGTTTAATATGTAGAAGCATGTGCATACGAAAGAGAGAGAGCAAGTGAGCTCCTTGCAGTCAATCCAGCAATCAAAAAGCCATAACAAATTTGCATGGCAATTTCTTACTGAAGCAGGAAAATCTATCTGAGAAAGACTGTCTATCTGGGCTAGCTATAATATATCTGTGATGTTCAGGATGTGGGCAGCTGCCTGGGTTACCCAAACACTAGGTGCAGCAGAGTCCCTTCTGGACCTGTCGTGTGTTAAAGATGTAGAAAACACAAGCATCTTCTGTGGGCTCATAAGAACTTGCTGCTCTGCATCTAGGTATCCCTGATTTCAGTGATCCACACTGGTAGCCAGTAGAATAATCTCTGAAGCAACTGCAGACATTACTTGTGATGAACAGCTGCTTTTCAGATGTACTCCCAGTGTCTAGGTCAGCTATTGTTCAGGAGTGTTTTATATGTTTGCCTCATTCCAGAAACCTGCAGGAGGACGGCTGTCCCAGTTTCTCTGACCTTGGCTGTGTGTCATGCTGTTGTTTATTAAGTAGTTTTCCATTCATTTAGCATTTCAGTACCTGCTTTTCCTGGCACCTGAATATAAAAGCAATGGTATTTGGAGACAGTTTACTTCTTGTAACTGTGATGGTAATTGATGACGAGAAATGAGGTTTGTGAGGGAACCAGCTGATGCAGTGGTGTCAGGGAAATGCCCAACCACTTATGAGTGCTTTTCAAGTACGAGGTTTACTGGTCAGGTAAAGCAGTAAAACACCACCGTTTGCAAGAAGGAGAGGGATGTTGCCTAAATCATCAGCAGAGTGAGGTCTGTGTGGTCAGATTGGAGGGTGTAAAGAAAAAGAGGCTAATAAATTCTGAAGAGGATCAGTTGGCACACAGAGAAGATTATTAAACTTCATTTCCATTCCCATTGTGCAGAGAGACAGGGGATTTTTGGGGGATAGCCAGTCTCTGCAGCATCCTGTTTTTAGCCCACATTAAAGGGGAAAATTTGCGCTGCGAGCACATTCCCTTTTGAGTTGATGAAGGGATTCATTCTGCAAACGCAGGCTGCTTGCTTGGCCCTGCTGCACGTTGCCTCTGCTGTGCTGGACCTCAGAGCTGTGCAGGAAAGGTTTTGTCTGTCAGATCTGGAAGCGTTTTCAGCTTGTTAGATTTGATTTTTCCCAAAACAGAGGTGCCTCTCCAGGGCAATTAAAGGCTGTTGCTGTTGAGCAAAAACAGTTGAAAGTCTCATTTAATTGCTTTACATCAGGAATTTGATTTTGGTACCGTGGATGTTGACTCATCCAAGCCTGATGTCCAGGACCAATGCTACTTTAGCTGTTTTACCATAGTGAGAAATACAGAGAGCTTATAGGATTGTGGTCATTGATTTCCAGCTAACAGCAGCTCAGTTCAGCTGCTGTTTCCTTCTTTCTTCCCCACCTGCTGCCAGCTAACATCTCCCTACACTGGTTGTCTATAGATTTTGGTTGAACACTTTGCCTTTCTTGTCTCTAGGATGAATTCCCTGTCCGGGAAGATCTCTCTGAAATATCTGATGATGATACCTCATTGGCAAAGCCACCGCAGCCTGTGAAATCAACAGTCCACTCCTTTAAAATGAAAAATGACTCCGACCTCTTTGGTTTGGGTTTGGAAGAAACCGGTCCCAAGGAGAGCAGTGAAGAAGGTAAAGGTCACACTGTTTCCCCTCTTGCTGATCTCATTTGTCAGGCACCAGTTTTTTTCCAAAATGGTCCCAGGGTGTAAGCAAACCAATTTGCACGAAATGAAACAGCCTGTAATTTCACGCAGTGCCCTGTGTGAGTCTTTAATGTGGTCTAACACAGCATAAAGAACTAAAGTGTTTCCCCTTGGGGGCTGAGGGAACTTGGCTCTTCTGTGGCATTGGCCATATATTATTTCTGTCCCAGCTGGAAGCAGGCTCGCATCTTTCACCAGCTGCTTCTGTCAGGCTTCCTGCTTTGGTTTGCATGCCTGGGAGCTCTGAGGCTCAGCACTGCAGTGTCCACTCCCTTGACAGTTCTACTCGATGTGAGCAAAATGCTTGGACGTACCTTGCCAGTTTGTTCTACTTTTGGGAAACATGGGGTGAGGCTCTTGTTCTAATCTGAGCGTTCCTTTCCCACTCCCCACCACCCACTGAGGGAACAAATCTTAGTTGTGCAAGTAATTTCTGCTGTCTTGGCATTTCTACAAAGCATCTCCTTATAGATCTGCCTCTGATGTCACCCAGAAAGATGGAAAGTTAGAAACTTTCTAAGGGGAGAAAAAGCTGTAAGCAGTACAAGTGAGATTTATCTTTGAATAGTTACTCTACCAGTGTAAGGAAGGTCATGATGGCTTCATTGCCTTGGTGCTTTTTGCTGCTGAGCAGCACAACTTGCAGTACATACAAGTGTATCTGGAGAGGCCCAGGTTGGTAATTAAACTTCCATTGAGCACTCTTAATAATCCAACGTGTGTTCCTCCTGTCTCCTCTTTCTGGGATAAATATAAAAACATATCAGTAATCAGTTGGGAGTTTAAAGAGCAGTTTGAGTGTGTGGGTATCAAATACCACAGTGTGAAATATGGTGCAATTATGAAGCATCCCGTGTAGCAGCCAAACAGATCCTCTCCCATTCAAGGAGTCTCTGTGCAAACTCCTTGGAAGTTCAGCAGCTGAACTGGCTGCCACAGCCACCTGGGACAAACATTTTGACAGCAACGGACTCTGGGGCTCATTCAGTGCAGTGAAAATAGCTGCTGCTGTAGAGCAGGACTGCAGCATGGGTGCTTGGGCTCACAGTGACAGTTTCCACATGCAGCTTTAATTGCAGTGAGTGCTGGCTTGCCAGGGTGCTCCCATCTTCCAACATGGTGTCTTGAGTGGTCCTTGCATTACCAGCTGTACCAAAAGAAACACAAACCGTGCCTGTGGGATTTCCATCTGCCTTCAGGTGTTTAGCAGTGAGAGGCAAATCGTTCCAGTAGTTCTTCTTTAGTTCAGGAATTAATAGCCTGGTGCCCTGTTCAAGTCCTTGGACCAGTTTGTAGAGCTGATGTCTGTCTTTGTTTCTTTGATGGCTGTTGTACAACGAACACCCAGGTCAGTTTTCATAACACAAATAATACAGACAGTGTAATACTTACAATTAAACTGGATATATATATAGTTAAATAAGAGCCTGTTGTTCAGGGGGTGGTGAGGCCCCAGCACTGCTGCCCAGAGCTGTGGGTGCCCATCCCTGGAGGAGCCCCAGGCCATGGATGGGCCCTGGGCAGCCTGGGCTGGGGGGCAGCCAGCCCATGGCAGGGGTGGGGATGGGGGCTGTGAGGGCCCTTCAGCGCAACTGTGCTGTGATTCTATGAATACTTTTGCATGTGGCTTCAGAACAGTGCATTTTGTTCTGAGGAATAGAGGCAAGGTTGGATGGGTTGCTGTTTAAATGGTGTTTCTTCTGTTTGTTTGAACAGATAAACATGCTTCTAAGGAGAAAAAGAAGAAAAAGAAGAAAAGCAAAGAGGTACTGTATAATTCATCAGAGCTGATCTGCATTATCTGGCAACCAGGGAGCAGGGTGGCTGTTCACAGTGTGTTCTGTGTTCCTGGTGGACTGCCTTCCATTCTGGCTTCTTGCAGCCAGAGCTGTGCTCCTCAGGATCTGCAGACCATTAACTACTTTTCAGTCTAAAAGCAAACTTCAAGAACAACTGAATTTTGAAAGTATCTGAGTCTGTGAAGTCCAGGACTAAATAGAGCAGTGCATGTCTTCTGAGTGGAATCTGATGTTAGCAACGTGGCTTTTTCCAGGCAGAGGGAGGTCTCAGACAGAGCTAATCTCAGAGACAGCAAGAGAAGTCTGTAGGAGGCATCATCTTTGACATTTCTTCTTGTCCGGTACTCTGGTGTTACTGGGCACAAACTGCCTGACAGACCATTACTATGTGGAAACCAGATGGTCTTTCCTCTCTTCTGTCCAAACTCGCAGGGGGGTCTTCTGGAATTAGTGCCCAGCCAGCCTCAGTGGTACATGCCTCTCCCTCTGTAAGGTTTCTATCAGAGCCAGGTTTCAGGGCGATCTGTGCTGGGTTACTGGCATGCTCAGAGGATTTATTAATGAACATTTTCTCATTCTGCAGGAAGAGGAGAAGTCTGTGAAAAAGAAGAGCAAACACAAGAAGGGCAAAGAGAAAGAGGAGAGCAAAGAGGAGAAAGACAAAAAGAAAAAGAAGAAGAGGAGCAAGGAGAAGAACAATGAGATAGATGAACTGGAGGCTTTTCTTGGAGGAGGAGGAGCCAGCATGAGCAAGCCACGAGGAGGTGGGGACTACGAGGAGCTGTAGGCTGCCCATATTTACATGCAGCGGACTCTTCTGTTGTGGCTGTCTTCATCTTTCTGTACAAGTCACACCAGGATGGGCGCAGATGTGTAAAGCTTTTTGCCGTATATTCACTCAAAACAGAGCTGGCAGAACAGAAGCTTTACATCTGCATTGCTGTTCTGGTGGGTTCGTTACACAGAGAAAATCCAGCTGAGATGTGTGTGAGTAAGGGGAAGGTTCAGAGCATGGTTCTCAGGCCCATTTCCAGGCTGTGATTTCTCCTTCCAGAGATGCCCCTTCGGGTTGCTGGCAGGGTGTAGGAGATGAAGGGGACCTCTTCCAGTTCCACCCCTGCTATAATGCCACTCCTGCACACCTGAAGCTCCTGTCTTGTTAAGAGGAGTACAACAAACCATGCTGCATGAATGCATCGTGCTCGCCTGTCTCAAGTCTTTAACTTTTTATCCTTCCTATTTTTTAATGAGAAAGGTGTATTGGCCATTGCTCCAATCAGCAGTTGATGCTTTAAATCGAGCAGATCGTGTTATGGTACAGCAGCTGCAGGACCAGAGTGAAAGAGAGTGCGTGTGATTTTGGAGTCCTTTGAAAGGGACCTTTCTGCACAGCAGCTTAATTAGCACTCACTGGTGCTGCTGTTGGAATTCATGAAACCCCATTGATTTCCGTGGCCCCAGTGTCTCAGACACTACATGTAAGCTGCTATGCAGTTTGGGAAAACAATGCAAAGTGCAAAGCAAACCTGAAAAAGAAAGAGGAAAAAATCAGTGCTTTTCTGCATTTCCCACCCTTAAATTTGCATACAGTAGAATCCCCTCCTTTCGGTACCTCTCAGGGACATGACTCTCATGAAATGAAGATACCCAGAGCTTCAGGACTGTCTACAGAGCAGTGTTAGCATGGCAAGGCATTTGCTTCTCAGGCAATTTACAGTCACGCTTTAAAGCATCGGCTGCCTCTCTGCACTGAGAGGGACAGCAGCTGCAGCTCTGACAGCCTTTCCCAGTCCAACCAGTCAGTATTGCAGAGTCCCCCAGTGTGCTGCCCTTCCCTGCCCCAAGCAGAGAGCTCCCTCCTGCCCCATGAGTTGTGGAAGCCATTTGATTTTTTGCTTCAAACATGGACCCATGGATTAGTGCCTCCTCAGTAGCATGGGTTGCAGCTGGGTGGGCACTGCAGAACAGCCCTTCATGTTTCTGCATCTCAGCAAGCTGCCACTGTGTTTGATGGAGCTTGTCAGTTCTCCATATCCCCTCCTCTTTTGGTTCTGTTGTCCCTTCTGCAGCTCCCTGCACGTGCTGTGCATTAGGTTGCCCCATTGCACCTTTGTTGATGTGAGGTTTGGTTTTGTTCTTCCACTCCCATTTTTGTTGTAAACTGTCAACCATGATATCCAAGTGGGGGTTTCCTGCTGCATCCTCATAAGGCAAGGCGTTCTTTTGATTCCTTGTCCACTTCAAAGCTGTTTAGATTAGCAGGCAATTAGCAGCTCTATTTTTTTCCCCCAGCCCCCAAAATGCTCTTGTTAACTGCTTCCTTACAAAAATAACTGGGTTTTTCTTGCATGAGCAGCATATTGTTCAGGTCTGTTTTCCTTTAGCACTTGCTAATTCTCTGAGCATTACTGCATTTCTTGTGACACTGTAGGGAAATTGCATGGGACAGTTCAACCTTTGCACGTGTGGGGAGGAATGCTGGTGGGGATGCAACCATTCTGTGGCCTCACCTGGGAGAAGGCAGGCGGGCGTCAGAGCTTCAGCTGCCTGCATTCCTGAAAGCGCTTCTGTTCTGTAAAGATTTCGGGTCATGTTCCATTCTGCATCGAAGAATCTGGTACAATCCATTCTGACTATAAAGCTCTGTTGTACAACTGCCTCTGTACATCATCTTCTCTGCTGCTCCTGTGTCTGCCCGGGCTCGTGAGCTGTGTGTGTCTGCAGGACTGTTTCCCAGGACAGTTCTGTTGCATTCTCAGACACGGAGGAAACAGGCACTGAATTAAAAAATCATTGAGAAAAAGTTGAACTGAAAAACCACGAGCTTTTCCCCCAAAATGGAGGTCTGTCCTGGGGGAGCTGCTGTTGCGCACGGCCTTAGGGGGAAGGCAGTGCTGCTCAGCTCCACCTGCTGTGAGTGCAGCTTGGGGGTCAGCAGAAGGCAGTGCAGGCGCTGCGTTCCCCTTGGCACGAGTTTCTCTCTCACCTGGGCCAGATTTGACAGCCAGCAGGAGCAGAGCTGCTCCCTGCAGCTCGGGCTCATTGTCAGCATAGGAGCTGAGACAACACCAAGGAAAGATGAGTCACTGCGTTCTAAAATCCCCTTTTAAAAGAGAAGCAGAGGCGGGAGCTTGCTTTACTTACATTAGAGCCCAGGGAGGGGATGTGGCATGCCTTGGCTTTGGGAGCAAGGCCAGAGCCATCCCTCCCCCTGATGTGGGGAAAGTGGGAAAGTGGAAGGGAACAGGAGCAAAAAGGCACTTTTTAGACTTCCACTTCTCCCTTTTTCAAGAAGTGCTGAACTGGTTGGGTTACAGTGTGAGGTGTAATCCAGTGCTGGCACTCATGAGTGAAGGGAGAAAGAAATAGGCCTTGTCTGAGTTGGTCTTACCCATAGCCAGCCTTGGAATAAGCTAAATATAAGTGTGTGTCCGTGCCTGTCACTGCAGGGAAGCTTCGACAGGATCACACTGATGAATATAGTTCCTCTGAGCATCTCTAGAGGTACCAGTGGATTTGCTTTGGGGTTTGTATTAAAATAGAGAGACCTCAAGGCTGAAGAGCTGCACTTGCAGTTCAGTGCTGGCTGGAGCTGTGTGGCTTACAGTGTCTTGGTTAGTACTGAGAGGAAGGAGAAATGCAAATCCATCACTGCCTCTGTGGCCTGCTGCTGCAGAGGCCCAGCTTCAAACACGGGGGGCAGCTGGTACAGCTCCTGCTCTGAGGTGTGGGTGGGAGCTGTGTGCCCCGCATTTATTTTGGGGAGCATTTGTTGCCACCCTCCTCCCTGGGGTGGGAAGGCACAGCAGCTCCTGTCGCTGTTGGCAGTCCCTGTGTGTGATTTGATGCAGCTGTTGTGATGGGACCAAAGTGAAGTCGTACTCTAAGAGCAGGCAGGTGTGAGTCAGTCTCTGCCCTGTGTGCCAGCACCACCGCAGCCAGTGCTGCCTGCAGCCCACAGCTCAGCTGCAGCCGCATGGCCTCGAGTTTTGCTTCACCCAACCCTGCAGTCCTGGGCAAAGGCAGCGTGGTCCTTCTGATGGCCCGAGTCTTCGCACAGGTGGCCAGCCCTGCTTGCCAAAGCTCTCGCTGGTGTTAATCTGTTGGTAGCTGTCACAGAACTCATCCCTGCAAGATAACCAAGCTGCTTAGTGCTGCTGCTGAGCTGAAGGACTGGTTCAATACCTGACCTGTGCTTTGCTCCATCTCCTTGCCAAAATACCAGGTAGAAAAATAGCACAGGACAGACGGATGGGTCCTGGCAGTTGCCGTGCCTGCAGACCAGCTCTGCTACCAGCATCCTTGCAGGAAACTGTACTTCTGCCTCCAGGCTGAGGAGCTGTCTGATAATTGCTGTCCACATTTACTCTTGGCCAGTTTGTGCTCATTTGTTCCTTTGCCAGCACTGCTGTTTGGGTGCTGCTGCCCCAGCCCTGCGTGGCAGTGCTATGCTTGCCATCCTTGCTGTGCTTTCAGCCGGCCTTGGCACCGCTTCTGCTTCGAGTTCATCTTTCTGAGGCTGTGCCAGTCCAGATGAGGTCGTGCCAGGGCTTGTACTTAATGCTTCCCATGTAATAAATCTCATGCAGCATCCTGGAGTGGCGCTGGCCTTGTTCACAGCTGTACCTTGCTGCAGACTCACAGGTGGCACTTCGTCATTCCCCAAGTTATGAAAAGGGCCAATTGTGAGGAGTGTGGTGCTGCTGCACTTCGGGGCGCTCAGTTTCACCCTATTTATCTTGTTGTAAGGTTGTAAGATTTTCCCTTGGCTTGCTAAGGCCTGGGGTGGGAATTTGCTTCCTTCCCCCCAAGCAGTGAGTGTGAAATGGTCATTGAAGCTCGGGTGCTGCCCTGCAGCGGGGCGCTGTGCCTCGCCAGCCCCTGCTGCTCACCCAACCTGCGCTGCCCCCGAGCTCGCCAGTGCGCGGTTCCGGGGAAATCCCGCAGTAGGATGGGCTTAAAGACCGGTTGCTGTAACCTAGCAACAGCCTCCATCGCGGTATATTGTAATTAATCCAGAGTTGGCTCAGTCTGCTGCTTAAAGACACCGGGACACGTGGCTGAGCCTTTTTAACTTGCGGCTTTGCCTCCCAAGCCGTCCTCCCGCACCGCAGGCTGCAGATGTGTGCCGGGCACAGTCAGTACCCCGAGCGCAGAGCTCAGACTCAGCGCCTCGGCCCAAGGAGCTCTGCGGGGCCGCTGGCTGACGCCCGGGTTGGAGCGGCATGGAGTTGGCCAGGACAGCGCTCCGGGTTTAGCCGGGAGCTGTTATCTGTGCCCACGTGTGCCCGAATCGCGGCTCCCGGAGCATCCCGGGGTGATGCGAGTGGCTCGGCGAGACCTCCGGAAGGAGACACGCGGGCCGTGAAAGGTGCAGAGGAGCGGCCGGAGCAGAGCGCTGCCCGGAGCGATGGTTTTCTCTTTAGTCCCGCTCCGCAGAGCCCCCGGCAGCGGTGCTGAGCCGGCAGCGCCACGGGCTCGGGCATCGGGGAACGGACGGGCTGAAATAAAGGCAGCGGTGCGAGGATGAGCCCAGCGGGGCCGCGGCCGCAGCACAAACCCCGCCGCACCGCCGGGAGCTCCGCACGAAGCCGATCCGAGAGCTTCTGCAGCGTGAGGCGGCCCTGCCCCCTGACCCATCCCGCTGGAGCCGTTGCGCACCGCGTCCCCGTTCCGTCACCCCGCGGCACGATCGCGGTGACAGCGGCTGCGGCTCCGGGCCGCGCTCACGGCTCTGCCGCTCCCCATCGCCGCCCCCGCACCCGTCCCGCGGCCGTGCGGTGCCGCTCCCGCTGCCACGGGCGGTCCCGACCCTCGGGGGCCGTTCGTGCCGCCTCGTCCCGGGGGTGCGAGGGCAGCCCTTGGGGGTGGTTCGGCCCCAAACCCGCGTGACGCGTTCCGGGTTTCGTCCCTCTGCGGCGGCCGCAGGGCGCTTCCCCGGCGCCAGGACGGGTCCCGCATCGTTTGGGCGGCTTCCGCGGATTTCGCTTCGCTTCGTGCCCGCCTCCCAGCCGCGCTGCTCCGAGCTCTGCTCCCCGGCCCGTGCCCGTGCTGAGCCCGTGCAAGCGCTGCGATGAGCCGCGTCGGGACTCGGCGCTGGCGTGGGGCTGGCAGCAGACGGGGAGCAGATGGAGCAGCGTTTCGGGGGCGGCCGAAACGAGCGCTGCGTCCCGCAGGGAAGAAAATGGAAGCGCCGAGGTTGCGGCCGAGCACTCCGGGGGCTGCCCGCAGCGAGAAGGGGCTGTGCGGTCCCCGCCCGCACTGCGCTCCCGGGGCTCAGCGCCAGCAGCTCTGCGCGGCAGCCCGGGGACACGGAATCGCTGCGCCCGCGTCGTCACGGCGCGTCCCGGCGGGGCGGGGGAGAACCGGTGGGGGACGGGCTGGAGCCGAACGGAGCCGAACCGGGGCCGGGCGGGGAGCGGGAGGCGGTGCCGGGGGTGGTGGCCCGGTCCGGCCCGGCCCCGGCCCCCGCTGGTAACTCCGCCTGCTGTATTTATGAGAAAACAAGCGGCGGCAGAGCCGGGTGGCCGCGGTGGAGCGCCGTGCCGTGCCGTGCCGTGCCGTGCCGTGCCGTGCAGCACCGTATCGGGCGGAGCCGGGCCTGGCCATGGGCACCGGGGCGGCAGACGGCCGAGCCTAGCGCGGCGGCGGCGGGGATGCAAAGGGGGGTCCGCCGCGGCGGCGGGCGCGGAGCAGGTAAGCGGGGAATGGTGTGGGTGGTCGAGGCCTTCTGCACCCCCCACGGCATCCTCCTGCAGCCCCCCGGGCCATTCCCACCAATCCCATCGCATCTCTTCCCATCGCATCCCCGCTATGCTTCCTCCATTCCGCACATCACCATCCCTTCCCCCCATAGCCCAGCGCCCTGCCCTCCTCATCCCATCGTATCTCCGGCGCCCTCTCAGGCCATCCCCATCCCATCCCCATCTTCATCCTCATCTCATTCCCATCCCATCCCACCCCCGTGCCTCCATCACCGCGCCGCAGTGCCATCTGTCCCCGGGCCCGGCTCAGCACCCGGCGCGGCCCAGCGGGCCCAGTGTCACCCGGTGGCGGTGCGCAGTGCGGGGCCACCGCCCCGGGACCCCCCGGCAGCTCTGCTTTCCCCGGCCGCGTCCCCTCGCCCCGCCGGGCACTGCATTCCGGGCAGGTAATGGGGACTGCGGGGCTGACAGTGGGCCTGGCGATGTCACCCGGCACTGTGCCCCGCTGCAGCAGGCTGACCCATCTGTGTCCATCTGCGGGAGCCCCTCGGGGTGGGGAGCCCCGGGCACCGGCCCTAAAGGGGAGAACGGGCCGGGGCACACAGGGGGAGGGCATCTGTGCGACTGGGGGGTCCTTGCACGGAGCACCCAGGCCTGGGCTGCAAGTGCAGCGGGCGCAGTGCACTGGCCATGCGTGCAGCATGCCTTGCACAGTGCAGGGGGCACACACACGCAGCATGCCCGAGGCCACAGGGCCGTGCAGTGGCAGCCAGCTCAGTGCAGCGCAGTGGCAGCATGACTGTGCTGTGAGTGCGGTGCTGCAGCAGCGGCGTGCTCGGTGCGGTGCGTGTAGGCAGCGTGCTGGCGGTACAGGCGGGGGCTGTGCTGGCAGCACACCCTAAGCAGCACGCCCAGGGTGTTCTGTGTGATGGGCACAGGGGGTGCAGCAATGCCCATGGGCTTGGGGCGGCGTGCAGCAGAGCCGGGTGGGCTGAAGGGCAGTGCTCAGTGCTGAGCCCACCGTGGGCGCGGGACAGGCTGGGGGCAGAGCAGGTTGGGGGCAGCGGCACCGCACAGCCCTCGTGCTGCCTGCCCGTGCCACGTGCGAGGAGCGACCCAATTTTCGGAACCTCCCCAGGGCCCCTCCTGCAGCCCCGGGTCTCTGCTGGCCCCAAATGCCCTCATGCTGCTCCCTGCACGCTGCTGGGAAGCCGCTGCTGGGTCCCTCGGTGCTGTGTGGGATCACAGATGTGGGCAGAGTGGTGCTGGCACACGCAGGGCAGAAGTGTCCCCCAGCAGCAGAGGTGTGGGGGGCTGTGATAAACCACAGGGGCCCTCCCCGGGAGAGTGCAGTGGGATGCAGGTGGTGGGTTTGCTGTGTCCCCAGAGGGTGCCATGGGACCCATACAAGCCGATCCGCAGCCCCAAAATGCTACCAGCTGAAGGCAGAGTCCTCCGGGGGATACAGGAGGAACCCAAGAGGGCTGGAGGCAGAACGGGGCTGCTGGCACCTACCAGCGGGAGGCAGGAGAGTGGGTGGGGAGCAAAATCCTCTCCCTGTAGTGGGGACGTGGTGCTCGGGCCCCTTGGGCAGTGGGAGTGTGGCAGTGCACCTGCCTGCCCTGAGGCACACAGACGTATTCCCCGCCCACAGCTCGCTGTCCTCAGGGCTCAAGCCACTCCTGGGGTCCCTGCTGAGTTCTGCGTGAGTGCCCAGGTAGGGCTGCTGTGTCACACCGGTGTCCGTCCCACCATGGACAGCCACAGCAGGACCACCCCTGCTCCAGATGCGCAGTGGATGCCCATGTGGGTGCTCCCCGTGCACTGCTGCAGAGCCCCCCCAGCCCTCTGCCGCACAGCCTCCCCACGCACCCACGCCATCCTCGCAGAGGAGGAATAATTCGGGGAAACCATGGCAACCCAGGGATCCACCACGCTGTCCCTGGGTCCCCCCCGGCAGCGCGACCTCGCACAGCTCAGCAGTGTGGTGTCCGTGTGATGCAGAGCCCACATCCCTGGAGCAATCTCTGCCCCGTGGCCCCGGCAGCCACCTGCTCTCATGGCCAGGACCCTCACACACCTCTTTTATTTTGCAGCGCTGGGATGGAGTCGCCGCGGTGCCCTCGGCCAGCTCAGCCCACCTGCCCCATCCCTGCTGCTGCTGGACCAGGTAGGACCCTGGCCAATGAGCCACGGTTCCCTGCCTGTGAGCAGCCTGATGCCGTGGGGATGGGCTGCCTGGTGCCACTGCTGGCATCGTTGTGCAGGGGTGCTGCTCTCCTGTGCCCACAGGTGCTCCCAAAGGCACCTCCTAACCTTTCCAGACTGGCACCAAGCACTTCCTAGCAACCAGGCTCCCCATTTCCTTGGGCAGAGAGGTCCCTGCTGCCTCCCACTGCCTTCCTACCTTCACCCCCTCCCCAGCACCTATGTCCACCCCCAGCCCCCAGCTTCAGGGCAAGACAGGGCTTTCTCCAGATGAGAAATGAGGGCTACAAGACCCCCTGCCACATCCATGCATAGTCAACACTACACCTTGCCAAATAAAGTCTGTTCCTTTTTTCCCTGAAACGCATTCCCTGTGGTCCTCTGCTTCTGTTTAAAACAAAACACATCCTGACTCCCTTTGCAATGCACATTTTTGTCTCCTGCAGCAGCCTGCACAGCCCCATGCTCACAGGCCCCCCCAGCCAGGTGGTCCACATCCTGAGCGTTAGGGCTGGGCAGCCGTACCCACAGGCAGACCAGGCTGTGCGCTCAGTGCTGACTGCAGACCGCAGCTGTTCCCCCCCTGCACTCTCACCGAAGATGACTACAGAACCCACCAGGTGCCTGGCTGAGCCACCCTGCTCACCTTGGCATGCCAGCAGCACAGTGTCCCCTTGCCACACAACTATCCCACGTGCAGCCAGGGGCTCCGATCCCTGCACTGGGAGTATCATCCTGCAGTAGTGGCTCTGTGCCCGTCCCCTCGCTGACCCCCATCCTGCTCCTTCAGCCAATGGCCCCACCAGGGAGATCCATCCTGGTGCAGGGCAACACAGGATGCAGGAGAGGACAAAGCTGGACGGTGCTGAGTGAGTACAGCCTCTCTGGAGCTGGGTCACCTGAGCCACGGGTGGTGAGGAAGTGGCTGATGAGGTGCTGCTGGCTTCTGGGTGAGGGCAGTGCCACAGGAGCCCTGCTGTGCCTGTGCCAGTCTTCATGAGCCCTGGGGAGCGCCGTGGCTGTGAGCAGCCAGGACTGCGGCCACTCCAGGGCATTCATGGGCTGTGGGTGTGTGGAGCTCCTCTGCCAACTGCAGGGAGTGCCCACAGGACCCATCTTCAAATGATGCTCCCAGTGGTCCTGGGAGCCCACATGGCTGCTTGGATGGTCACAGTGCACTGCCAGAAACGTTCCCACCTGCCACAGGAACTCCCTTGCCGAGTCCCCCAAACCCTGCTCTGAGCTGCTGATCCTGCAGGAGGGTCTCCGTGTCCCAGGCCTCTCCCCAGCAGCTCAGCATGGCAGTCGTTGGCCTCCTGCCCTTGGCGAGAAGGCACAGGAGTACCATGCTGGAATATTCCCAGCTGTGCCCGCAGGTGCCACAGCATTTGTGTGCCCCCTGGACAGCAAACCTCTCTGAACAGCGTTTCTGTGCTTCCCAGCAGGAGCAGTGCGTTAACAGCAGCGGCAGGGCTGGGACACCCCCCAATCTCCCTGCTCTGAAGAGGTGGCTGAGCCCCCCCGAGCCAAGGGTGTGGAGTTTGATCCCACGCCGCCATGGCCCCGAGCTCCTCGCCGGGATTTAGGGACCTCTCTGTTCTCTTGCAGGGCCAGCCGCCTTCCCCTGAGGCCATCTGAAGGAAGCTGGTGACAGAAGCGTCACTTTTAAGATGACACGAACAGACCCACCTGACATCCTGGTGTCTACGGTGTACCAAGACATAAAGGTGGCCTCCGCAGCCCCTGGGGATTCCATTGTCCGCCAGCCCCTGGCGCGATGTGACGCCTCCATGTCCTCCTCCCTGCCCCGCGACCCGCAGCCCTTCAACAAACGCCACTGCCGGAGCTTCGACTTCCTCGAGTCGCTGGACGAGCCGCTGGGCGCTCCTCCGGCCATGGAGCGGCCGTGCCCACAGCCCGGCAACCCTGAGCCCACCCCAGGCCCGCCAGGCCGGCGCGTGCCCCCCAAGCCGGACCCGTACGGTGGCAGGGCCCCACCGCCAGCCAGGGATGCTCCGCGGGGCGAGCCGAAGCGGCGGGCCCGCTCCAAGAGCGCGCCGCGGATGAAGCCCTCCTTCACACCGGTGCCCATCGCCGTCTCGGCATCGCCACCCCCGGCCCGGCGCGGACGCGAAGCGCTGCGGGTGGAGCGGGGGCCGCCACGTGCCGAGCCGTCGCCGCGCCGCGAGAGCCACGTGCCACTGCGAGCGTTGGCCAACGAGGTGCACCCCATCAAGCTGCAGCCGCAGCGCAGCAGCGTCAGCCGCATCTCCCCGCTCTGCGTGGGCAGCAACTGCTTTGAAGAGGGGCCGGGCGCCAAGGTGGGCGCCAGCCCCCACGTCAAGTGCCGTGTGGACATCAAACCGGACGAGGCGGTGTTGGTGCACACCGCGCGCAGCCTGCGGGCCGCGCAGAGCCGGCCGGAACCGCCGCAATGGCCCCGCGCCGCTGGGGCTGCCCGCAGCCTGGCAGTACCAGGGAGCAGGCAGGTGTCCGTGTCCCGCACGCCCACCCCCAGCGACTCCTACAGCGGGGATCCCCCGCTCCTGCCCTACCCTGGTGAGTACTTTGAGGCGGATCCACGGGCGTTGGCGTATCAGACAGTGCCGGTGCCAGCCTCACGGGAATTCAGGGAGTACCCCGAGAGGGGCTGCATGACCTTCTCAGCGGCCGGCGTCCCCACCAAGTTCTTCTATGCGGAGGAGCCGGTGCGGTGCCCCAGCCCTGCCATGCCGCTGCGGAGCGCGGGCTATGCCAGCTACCCCTACCCTGTGCGCCACGGCCCCCCGCAGCACTTCTACGTGGAGGACCCGGCCAGGGCGGGCGTGCACACTGTGCCTCCACGGACGTTGTATGTGGAGGAGGCGCGGGCCTTCCCCGTGCAGGAGGTGCCCACCCACACCTTCTACAGAGAGGAGCCCCGCTTCTACACCCCGCGCAGCACCCCTGTCAAGGCCCTGTACACGGAAGATGCCCGGACATACCCAGCACTTGGCTCCTCAGCCAGGGTCTTCTACACTGAGGACTACGGGAAGTACCGTGAGCGGGAGGTGCTCTCACGAACGTGCCCCCCCCCCCGCAGCACCCAGCCCTTGCACTTCGGCGACTGGTACTGCCCCGAGCGGAGCGCGCTGCCCTACCAGAGCTTGCAGGTGTCACGCTTTGCCCCGCAGCCAGCCGGGCGTGAGGCCATGCTCTCCTCCTGGCATGCCAGCTACAGCACAAACCCACCGCGGCTGGGCCGGGACAGCCAGCACTACTCCAAATCCTGGGATAACATCCTGGCACCTGCGGCACGCAGGGAGGAAGCCCTGCAGCGCGGGCGCAGCTACGAGAACCTGCTCGCCCAGGAGCAGCACCGTGCCTTATCCCCTGACGAACGCCGGCAGCCAGTGGTGATCAACCTGTCGAGCTCGCCCAAGCGCTACGCTGCCCTGTCCCTGTCGGAGAGCTCCATCCTCGAGCGGGTGCACAGCGACAGCGGCCGTGGCCCCCTGGGCCGTTCCTGGTACGTCACGCCGGAGATCACCATCACTGACAACGATATCCGCGCCAATGGGATGGGCCGCAGTGAGAGGCGCTCAGCCAGCTGGGATGTGCTGGATGCAGGACGGGAGCAGACACCCTATGCTGCGCCCTACGCCCCGCAGCCCGTACCCAAGGAGAGTGGCTCAGCGCGCCAGCGCAGCCTGGAGCAACTGGATGAGCTCATCACTGATCTTGTCATCGACTACAAGCCGGCACCAGGCCACCGTGCAGGGGACAGAGACAGCCTGGCTGAGCAGCTCAAGAAGCTCCTGAGCAGCAGTGCCCCAGGACCACCTCGGCGGGGTGAAGGGAGAAAGGTTCCCTCCAGCGTGCCTGAGAGTTTCCGGCCCACGAAGGAGCAGCCAGGTCCCAGCTCTTTTGGTGGCGCCCCGCGCCCACAGCCCTCTCCACCAGCCAGCAGCACCTTTGAGAAGCCTCTGGAGAACTGCTCACCTGACCTGAGCGCAGAGGAGGATGACATGATGATGTGTTCCAACGCCAAGTGCCGGCGGACGGAGACCATGTTCAATGCCTGCCTCTACTTCAAGTCATGCCACAGCTGCTACACATATTACTGCTCCCGGCACTGCCGCCGTGAGGACTGGGACACGCACAAGGAGAGCTGCGTCTACGGCCGCGTGGGCAGCGTCTGCCGCCACGTGCTGCAGTTCTGCCGGGAGAATACTGAGGTGCACAAGGCCTTCTCGCGCATCGCCAAGGTGGGTTACCTGTCCCGTGGCCGCGGTGTGCTCTTCCTGGGCTTCCCCAACTCGGGCTCGGCTGAGAACTTCCTGCAGTTTGGACTGGAGAGCCTGCTGATGTCCCCAACCTACCTGTCCCTGCGTGAGCTGGAGAGCTACTCGGACAACCTGGGGGAGTACGCCCGGGAGCTGCGGGAGACCGGCAACCAGTACGACCCCGACGAATGTTTCCTCTTGAATGTAACCGTGGCTGTGGCTCAAAAAGTGCCAGAGAGGCCATCTCCAAAGGTGCAGGTGCCAACGGTCAGGAAATACGCCAAGGTGGCCTTAGCCTCCTCCAGCCCCGAGAAGAAGATCCCAAAGAAGGAGCGGGATATGGAGACGTTGATCCTGACGCCGCCACCCGGCACAGCGGACATCGACAAGGAGGGCGAGGAGGGCCGCAAGGCGCGGGAGGTTTGCTTCATCAACATCCAGCGGGAGCTGCGCATCCGCGGCGTCTTCCTGCGGCACGAGTTCCCAGCCGTCTACGAGCAGCTCTGCGACTTTGTGGAGAGCAACAAGCGCTTCACCCCCACCACCATTTACCCCATCGACAAAAGGACAGGCAAACAGTTCATGTGCATGATCATGGCTGCCTCCGAGCCCCGCACGCTGGACTGGGTGGCCAGCCCCAACCTCCTGGATGACATCATGTGAACGTGGCACTCGGACCCCAGCGGCCACGCGGTCCCTCTGTAGATAGGCGTTTTCCCGTCGGGGCGGTGGGACGGGCACCCTCTGCTCCCCGGGGAGGAGGCCGAGGGGGGTGGGGGGAGTTACGGGATGCACCGGGTGCCGTGGCGCGGAGCCAGCGTCCCGCGGGTCTCCACGTGCCGCGCCTCAGCACCCCGCACCCCGCCCACACCCGGGCCCGGCGCATCCCCTGGCCGGCACCCACCCCTGGCCGGGACCCGCAGAGCGCCGCTGGGCTACGGCAGGTGCCGCCTGCGGGGCTGCGCGGCTCCGCGGGGCCGGGTGAGAGCGGGGCTGCATAAGGTCTCTGTGCTGTGCTGTGCTGCGTCCCGAGCGCGGCACCGCGTGAGTCGCGGGCGCGGCGGGGAGGCGGCCGAGAGCCGGGGCAGAGCGCAGGGCTGGGGGGGGACCGAGCGGGGACAGAGCCCGGCGCCGTGCCGGGCCCTACCTGGAGCAGGGCCCCGCCCACCGTCCGGCACCGCCGTCCCGCGGCCGGTGGCAGCTCCGGTACCCGCCGAGGGGCTCAGGGCTCGGGGCGCAGCCCGCCGCGCCGCACCTGCGGGACGGACGCCGCCCCGTCCCGCGCACACGCCGCTCGCGGCCCCGCTCGCACCGCCCCTGAGCTGGGCGCGGCCGGAAGGGGCGGGGCCGATTCCCGGCCGCGGGGCGGGGCCCGGTGCGGATTGGTCGCGCTGCGCCGCACGCCTCGGAAGGGGCGGGGCCACCGCCGGGGCGGGAGCGATGGCGGCGGCGGCGCTGCAGCGGGTGGCGGACGTGGAGATCGACGACGGCGGCGTGTTCAAGTACGTGCTGCTGCGGGTGCGGCACCGCGCCGCCGGCGCCTCGGAGCCCGGGAAGGAGGTGGTGCGCGGGCACGGCTGGGCCGAGTACCACGGTGAGGGCGGGGCGGCGGGGCGGCGGCCGGGACGCGGTTCCTGCAAAGCGGCTACGCGGCGCCCTCGGGCAGCAGCGCGCTCCGGGCTCGGCGCCCCTTCCTTCCCGTACCACCGGGGCCGCGGGGATCACGGCGGGCACGGCGCCCCCGCCCCTCCCGGCGCCGCCTGACCCGCGGTGCGCCGTCCCGCAGCCGATATCTACGACAGGGCGGCGGCCGAGCTGGAGCCGCAGGGCTTCGACTGCGAGTGCCTGGGCGGCGGCCGCATCTCCCACCAGAGCCAGGAGAAGAAGATCCACGTCTACGGGTACTCGGTGGTGAGTGGCGCTGCGGTACCGTGGAAGCGGGAGAGCCCCGTGTGCGGCACCGCCGTGAGGAGGGCCGGGGTCGGGCTGCCCCTTCGTGCCGGGGTGGCAGCCGCGGCGGGGCCTCGTGCCCCGCTGGCCGTGTTGGATCAGAGCGCGGCTCCTCCTTCGGCGGCTGTGGCAGTGCAGGTCCTGCTGCGCGGCACGGGGCGGTGCTGGGAGGCCGAGTGCAGACCGCAGCTGAATGGCCGCTGTGCTGCGCTGGGGGTGCCTGCAGGAGCTGCAGTCCCACACTACTGTTTTCCCTCCACCCCCAACTAGCCACTGCTCGGCTGCTTCCCTTTGTCCGTCACACTTCCCCTTCTCTGCTGAAGCTGTCACCTGCTTCCCAGGGAGCTCAGAGTGCACTGAAGGTGGCAGTGACGCCAGCTCTGCTCCCAGTTCCCATCTCTAGGGGTGGCTTTTGCTGGTGGGTGGCACTGCACTCAGACAGGAGCTGTGCTGCCTGGCAGCCTTCTCCAGGCTGAGCTGTGCGTGGCCTGAGACGGTGCTGTGCTTCAGTTGCAGCCATTCAGCTTGCACAGCATAGAGCCTGTCCTTTCTCCCAGGGCATCTGATTGCTCAGTGTCTCACTAGGCTCTTCTGCAGGTGGTAACTGCAGTTGCTTTACTCCTGAATTCCCTTTCATCTTGCAGGGCTTTGGGCGAGCAAATCACTCTGTGACTACTGAGAAGCTGAAAGCCAAGTATCCAGACTATGAGATCACCTGGGCAGATGAAGGCTACTGATGTGACCTGGTAGGGCAGCAGCACCAGCCCGGAGCTGGTGGGATCGCTTCCAGCACTCACAAAATGTCAGCGGGGTCTCCATGCTCAGCAACGCCCTGAGCTCTGCTGGGCTTCTCTCTTGAACTCACTGCATTGATGAGCTTCCATCCTCTGGGGGAACTCGCCCATCTCTGCTGTCACCACACTTCCCATGTGCCATGGACTCTTCCCATCTCCCTGCCACAGAGCCGCAAAGCCTGCAGGCAAAGTCCTTACCTGGGTGAAGCTGCTGGGCGCTCAGCTTCCCCTGTGGCAAGGATTTGTCCATGTATATGTGAGAATTAAACATGTTGGGGAGCGCCGCTGGCCCTGCTTGGTTCTGTGTTAATGGCTCAGCTCTTTCCTGCGTGTCTGGGGGGTCTGGTGCTTCCTCACAGGGGGAGCATGTGAGGAGCAAGTCCTCGGGCTTCCAGCTCTGCAGATGTCTGTTGGAGGCAGTGCTTTGGAACTGACATCAGAGTGTGTCAGGATTAGCCTTGGGAGCAGCTGCTGTCAGTGGGGTGGGCTCTAAAAATAGTGCCTGTCCTGCAGCCCTGAGAGCACCAAGCAGAGCTGGGAGACAACTGTAAGAAAGGGATGGGTCCCCATTGCCTGACAAAGGGAAGGGCAAAGCACGCACTTGGTCTTCTCGGACAGAAGGAGCAGAGCAATAACAGTAGCCTGCAGAATGTGTCTTCATCTTCTGCCCTCAGCCACTGGGAAATAGCACAGAGCTTCCAGGGAGCATGGGCAGGGATTGATCACACCTCGGTCCTTCTTGAATTTAACCCTCTGGACAGCTAGCACTGGCTTCTGTGCCTCGGTATTTCCCACCCTGCTCTTCCAGGGGACCTTTTTGTTTACACTTCCATGGTGAGGAAGATAATGGGAATGAGGGGCCGGGTGAAGCAGCAGAGGATGTTTGGGTGTCAGGAGAGCTCAGCGTGCTGCAGGTCAGGTTGGCTGTATAGGTTGCTCCATTGCTGCCTCATGCGAGGGCAGGGAAATTGTTCGACATGGACAAGAGTGGTTTGGGCTGGAAGGGATGTTAAAGATCACTGTTCTGACTCCCTGCTGTGGGTTGGGTGCAGCTCAGGCTGCCCAGGGCCCCATCCAGCCTGGTCTTGGGCACCTCCAGGGATGGGGCACCCACAGCTTCTCTGGGCCTCAGTGCCAGGGCCTCACCACTCCAGGAGTGAAGAATTCCTCACATCTAGCCTAAATCTCCTCTCAATTTAGATCACTTACCCTTTGTTCTGTCACTACACTCCCTGATAAAGCGTCCCCCTGAGGCAGTATCTTGTCACCTTCACTGAGGAGGGATCAAACCACCCCAAGGAGAGACAAGGAACAGAGCTCATGTCTTCAGGCAAGAAAGTCATCTGCCATGGAGACCCAGAGCGTGTCAGCACAGTGCCTTGGTAAAGCAGCTGCTTCCTGGTGTCAGGAGTCCCATTCCCTGAATCCAAACAGATATCGGGCATCAAACTCAGGAAAGAGAGAAGTGCTGTGGATCAGTGGGAAAAGCCCCACAGGGGATGCTCTGCCGTGTGGCTTGGTGCCCCAGCCGGAGTGACTGCTCTGTGGGAGGGCACAGGGTTCCTCACCTCCACGTGACCCCTCTCACACTCAGGAATCGGGCCCCATCTTTTACTACACCTGTTGCAATCGCACTGCGCAGCAGCACAGATAACAGAGGGGCTGAAGTCCAGAGAGGAGCAGATCCTGGGGAGCAGATTCCAGCCTGGGGCTTATGGCATAGCTTCCCCCGGCTGCTGCCTCTCCCGACTCCCTTCTGCCCTCCTTGCACCCCTTCTGCCCATGATGTCGGGGGTCACACTCCTGGCCCTGCTGCTGCTGGGTGAGTTGATGCTGTGCTGGGGCAGCGCCTTGGGTTCTGCTGGGGGTGAGAGGGGCTATAGTTCTACAGGGCCCACCCATGCCTGCCCCACTGGGGGCTTTGCTGCACCTCACAGCAAAAGTGGAAGCCTTCCCAGCTTGGGGAGCAGAAATGCCCCCCCCCACCAGGTCTCTCCTCATATAGACACAGTAGGGATTCCCTGGGGTGAGCGTGTGCTGGAAATGCCAGGGACAGTCCCAGTCGGGCTGTGCAACATTGATGGCTTTGCTCAGCATGAGGAGGAAATGCCCAAACCTTCCCAGTTCTCCCCTAGATGGTGGCTGGGGCTTGGACTAGGGGTGTGATTTAATGGGGTGACAGTGGCAGGGTTGGTGCCACTGACCTGGTGGTTTCTGGTGCTGAGTGCTGGTGCTGGGAGATGCCAATCCATGAGGGCAGGGAGGGAGCAGGACCCCAGGACTTACTCCAGGCTCTACCCTGGCTATCAGCCTGTTGGGCAGAGGTGGAGCTCCTGTCCAAGGGATGATGCTGCTGAGAGCCCAGTGCTCTCCCACGCAGGGTCCCAGATAGGGTTGCATGGATGCATGTACCCTCTGTCACCCACGGTGGCCCCTTGCCCAGCACCTCCATGGGGTTTTCAGCCCCTTCCTCTCTCTGGCAGCTGGGTCCATCCCCTCCAGCAGGGCTGCTGCTGTCAACAGCTGTGGCAGCGTGGCTGAGCAGCACTGCGACTTCGTGTGCCACTGCGGTGACTGCTCAGATGAGAACCAGTGCGGTGAGTGCCTGTGACAGGGTGATGGAGTGCAGGCACCGCAGGTCCTCAGGCTGACCCAGCTGTGCCCTTCTCCTTACCCCAGGGTACCTGGGGATCTCTGCTGTGCTCGGCTCCCCCTTCACCTGTGATTTCGAGGATGATGACTGTGGCTGGCGGGATGTGAGCACCTCCACCTACAGATGGGTGCGGGGCCGGGCCAGCCTGGACTCATGGGGCACAGGGCCACACTCAGACCACACCATGGGTACAGACCTGGGTAAGCAGAGGCTGCAGCATGGGCTCCCTCTCCTCTGGTCCACGGTGCTTTGAGAGCACTGGATTTCCTGTCCTAGCAGGGTGCCAGGGCAAAGCCTGCAGGAGCAGTGCTGGTCACAGTGCTGGTGCCGCTCCATGGGTGCAGCCTCCACTCTGCTCTGCCCTCCTCAGGGTGGTTCATGGTGACAATGTCCCCACCGGCAAAGGCCACAGCCACTGCCTGGCTCCAGTCACCAGTCATGCAGGAGGCAACTGCCACGTGCGAGATTTGGGCTTCGTACCACCTCTCAGGAAGTGGTGAGTGCACCCAGGATCCTGCAGTGGGTACCGAGGCAAGGAGGTGACCATGGGGGCAATGGGGAGAGACAGAACACCTCAAGATAGGTCTCTGCTCATCTCTTCCATGCCCTATACATGGAGGTGGTAGGACCTAAGTGTCCACACCCCAGTCCAAGTCACCCCATAGCACGGGCCCATTTCAGTGGCCGCCTGTGGGTTCTCTGCAGGGCTCAACCAGACTGCATGCCCGGTGTTGCGCCTGGCTGTGGCATTTGAGAACACGGTGGTGGAGCTGTGGCGGAGCCCCGAGCACAGGGCCGAGGGCTGGCACCAGCTAGTGGCATACCCTGGCCGGATCAAGAGGCAGTTCCAGGTGAGATGGGGATGCTGGGCTGCACCAGGAGCTGAGGCTGTCAGGGAGGCTCACCCAGCCCTCACCTCTCACTGCAGCTCACCTTCGCCCTGACACAGCCACCCACATGTGGGGCAGTGCTGGCACTCGATGACATTGTCTTCAGGAACTGTGGCTTGCCAGGTGAGTGCTGTGGCTGTTGGGATAGCGCTGGGACCCAGGGGAGGTGGTTGGCCTTGGTGTTCTGTGCAAGCTCTCCCACTGCCTGTGATACCCTGGGGTCAACTGTCCTGGCCAGGGCGCATAGTGGGCAGAGAGAGTCCATCCCTTGGGTGTGGGGAGCAGCCCAGGGGGCAGAGCGGGGAGCCTGGCACAGACTGGTGCTGATGCTGTGTCCCATGGCCCAGCGGCTGGGCAGCAGAGCTGTGGGGTAGAGGAGAGCAACTGCAGCAGAGGATCCTGCCTGGCCCTGGACCGCTTCTGTGATGGCACCGATGACTGCGGGGATGGCTCTGATGAAGATGCAGAGCAGTGCCGTGAGCATCTCCAACCTTGGGGCTGGGGGAGGCAGATGGGCAGAGGGTCTGAGTGCATGGGATCGTGGGTTGGCACGTGAATGGCATGAGTTATCCCAGCTCTGTCCCAGAGCTGCAGGGACAAAACCACCCAGCAGGTTTTGCACAGCCTATTGTGCAGCCCCTTGCCTGAGGAGAGCTGGCCTTCGTCCATGTGTCACTGCTCTCACTGTCCCACAGAACTCTTCACCTCCTGCTCCTTCGAGGAAGGTCTTTGCAGCTGGGAAGCAGAGGGGGGGCAGCCGGCATGGGGGAGGAACACGAGCATGGGCCTGGGGACCACCTCAGGTGTTCCCACCCGGGATCACAGCACCAACAATGCTACAGGTGTGTGCTGGCAGTGCATCCCCCATGCCTCCCACCATCCTTATTCCTTCTGCCTTTCTGACCACATGCCCAGCCCTGCTCAGAGCCATCTTGGTGTCTCCTCAGGCTATTTCCTCCACACCATCAGTGGGGGTGCCAGCAGCGTGGCCAGGCTGAGCAGCCCCACTTTCCAGTCCACCAACTCCTGCTCTGTGAGTCACTATGGGCACTTGTGTGCAGGGCAGGGGACAGCAGCCCCATGGGCATGGTGGTGGTGAGGGGCAGGATCCCTGTTTGCAGGGATCCCTGCGTGGGGTCAGGGCTGCCGTGACTCTTTGCCTGGGGAGGACAATGGGTTTAGGGGCGGTTGGTGGCATCTCCAGTACCTGGTGGGAGCACTGAGCTTCTCCAGCCCCATGTGTGAGTGCCTCGTGGGGCGTGAGGACTTTGTGCCCCTGCTCAACCCTCACTGCCACCGCGTGGCCCCAGCTTGTGCTGTACTGCCATCTCCACGGCTCAGCCACCAGCAGCCTCAGCATCTCCTATGTGGTCAACTCCACTGAGTACCTGGTGAGAAAGAGAACAGGGGACACAGGCAACTGTTGGGTCCGTGAGCGAGTGGACTTCAATTTGACAGAGAGCTTCAAGGTGGGCTGGGACTGTGCTGGGTGAGGGGGGTACCCACTGCCCTGCTCCAACCGGGGACCTGGCAGGGGCACTGCCCTAGTCCCAGAGCCTGCCCCTACAGCAGCCTCCACCAGCGCTGCCCCAAGACAAGGGGCTCCCCTGTACCATGTCTCTGGTCTGTGCACCCCCAGTGTGCTCTCATGGGACCAGTGATAAGGGATGGACTGGGAACCAGAGGCCAGGGCTGAGCCTCCTGGTGCATCCCAACATCCCCCATTTACAAATCCACCCAAAGCCCAAAAACCACCCTGCTGGAGTGGGGAGCAGTCCTTATACACACCATGTCACCCCACAACTTCTTCCAGCCCATCTGCCCTCCCATATGGCCACCCACCTGCCCAATGCCTCCCAGCCATGGGGGCACCCATATAGGCACCCCCAGCAGCACTCGGTGGCACGCTGGGCAGCCGCAGGACATGGGACATGCACAAGGGCAGAACCACTGCCTCAAACCCACTGCTTGCAGCCTCAGCATCACCCTGACCCTCACACAGACCCTTCCCCAGGGACGTGCTGACCACCACCGCGGTGCTTCCTGCAGGTGCTGATCACAGGGGAGGCGGGCAGCGGGGGCACTGTGGCTGTGGATGACCTGATCCTGTCTCCGGGCTGTGTGCTGCAGCAGGGTGAGCTGGGGTGGGGAGCACATGGCATGGCTGCGCCTGGAAGGGCAGTGCTAGGGTGATGCCTGGAGCCAGGCTCAGCCTCACGCCTTGCCAGCACTCCACTCTAGTCCGGGGCTTTTGCCATCAGAGCCAGCTCCCATGGAACTGCCGGGCCAGGCCCGTGCCAGCCCCTGTACGGCCGAGGAATTCTCCTGCGACGATGGGGGCTGCGTCAGTGCTGAGCTGGCCTGTGACTTCGCCAAGGCGTGTGCTGATGGCTCTGATGAGAACAACTGTGGTGAGAGCCAGCAGGGGATACGGGGCATCCAGCTCACCCTGCCTGCAGCCCTCGCAGTGCCGGGGGGTCCCAGAAGCACCATGGTGGTGGTGCTGAGCTATGGGTGTTGCAGGAGCCACCACCTTCGAGGAAGGGGCCGGGGGTTGGCACGACACCAGCGTGGGCCGGCTGCGCTGGGCTGTGCAGAGGGCCACCGAGCCCACATCCACTGCCCTTGTGGGAGCAGGTGAGGCCATTCCCACCACACAGACAACGCTTCCTGGTCCCCAGGACTACAGGAGCGCAGAGCCTGCTCCTGCAGGAGGGAGGTCCCTGTGGGAGGGGTAGATGTGATGGTGGCAGGGTACTTCTTGGGGGGGCTGTGTGGGGCTCTGCTCCCACCTCTCAGGCTGTTTCCTTGCCCAGGCGCTTTCTTGGCCCTTCAGAGAGGAGAAGGACAAATGGTGGCTCCTGCCAAGGTCCGCACACCTCTGCTGGGTCCCTCCGGCCTGGCCTGCGCCATGGAGATGAGCTACATCCTGCACAGTGGCCCCCAAGGTATCCCTGCCTGGCCGAGCCCCGCCAGCCCTAGCTGCAGGCTGGGTGGTGCAGGGCAGTGCTGCCCTTGTCCCCAGCACCATCTCTTATGCTCAGGTTTCCTTGCTGTTGCTGTCACGGAGCACTCCACGGACATGACGCACCTGGCCTGGCACACGCGAGGGCACGGCAGCACAGCCTGGGAGCATGTCCATGTCCCACTGGGGGAGAGGACCCGGCCCTTCCAGGTACCGCCAAGGGATGGCCTGGCTGGGTGCAGGGCCACGGCCCCCAGGGCTCACCACCACCACCCCGCAGGTCGAGCTGCTGGGGATGGCGGAGCTGCAGGACTCAGCGGAAATCGCCATCGACAACGTGACATTCGTGCAGTGCGACCCTGGCACGGAGCCCCTGGGGGCTGCAGGTGTGTGGGGACACATGGGTGTCTAGAGCTGCAGGAGCTGCCGGGTGCCCTCAGTGTCCCCAGCCCTGCAGCTGGGCTCTGGGCCGGGCTGAGCACACCTCCTGTCCCCAACACTCACTGCTGCCTGGAGCAGGTGGCAGGGAGATGCGCTGGGTGTCTTATCTGCACTACCCTCACCACGGCCGCCTCTCTCTGGGCAGAGCTGTCCTGCAACTTCGAGGCGGACCTGTGCGGCTGGTACCAGGACCGGGGCAGCGACTTCCAGTGGGTCCGCAGCAGAGGGCAGGGGCAGGGCTCTGACCACACCACCGGATCGGGTAAGGGCCTGGCTCCTCTCGTGCCATCCTGGGCAGCTGGAGTGGCCCTGCTGCCCCAGTCCACAGGGTTGGATGTGCCTTGTGTGTCGCGGGCAGCCCTGGGACCGAGGGGAGTGAGCTCAGCTGAGCAGCACAGGGGCACTCAGTCCCTGCGTTGGGGACGTGGAAATGAGAGAAGGATGGATGAGCGCAGCTCAGTTGTTCCCACTGATCAGGATACTTCCTGGCTGCCGACCCCTCAGCACCGTGGAGCCGTGGGCAGCGTGCACAGCTCACCACCTACAGCCAGGAGCCAGCTGCTGCCCCGCGCTGCCTCGCCTTCTGGTACCGCCTGGCTGGCCCGCAGATCGGTATGTGGCCCTCCATCCTCACCAGCACCAGGCTCTGTGGTGCCATGTTGAGGCCGGATGCAACACCGGCTCTCACTGCTGCCCTCCTCCCAGGCACTCTGAGCCTCAAGCTGCAGCTGCAGGGAGCGGAGGAGACGGTGCTGTGGACCCAGCGGGGCAGCCAGGGCAGCGTGTGGCACCGCGGGCTGGCAACACTCCCTGCCACAGGGCAGCAGCACTACCGGGTGAGGGCAAGGGGTGTGAGGTGGCACGGGGCTGTGCTGGGCAGGGTCTCTGTGCCAGGTGGCACAGGCCCAGCCGCTCTGAAGCCGTTGTCTGGCCCGGCGGCAGCTGGCCTTCGAGGCGCTGCGGGACGGCTTTGTGGGCGACATGGCGCTGGACGACGTGGCGCTGACGGCGGGTGCCTGCGGGGCCGAGCTCTCCTGCTCCTTTGAGGCGGGCGCCTGCGGGCTGGCAGGCAGTGGGCAGTGGTGGTGGCAGAGCGGCGGCACCGGCATCACCATTGGTCCCGTGGCTGACCACACCACTGGCACTGCCACAGGTACCGGGGCCCGGGGCTCTGGGCGCATTGCTGTCTATCCTTCCCACGTGGCTGCAGCTCTCAGCTCACAGCCCCCAGCCACGTGGGGGCTGCCCATGCAGATCAGTGCCCCCAGGAGAGCCAGGCATGGGGCAATCACAGCACGGGGTCTTCTTTATCACCAGGACATTACATGGTGGTGAACACCAGCAAGAACTCGCTGCCCATGGGGCACGTGGCCACACTCAGCTCTGCGCTGTACCAGCGCTCTGCGCCTGCCCAGTGCCTGGCTTTCTGGTACCAGCTGAGTATTGCAGCCCCAGGTGAGCCCTGCATGCTCCAAACCACGCAGCACAGGTTGGGTGCCACGGGCCGAGTGCCGCCCTGTGCCATGGACATGCAGCATGGTGCCATTCAGCATCTCCTTGCCCTGGGCAGGGACTCTCCATGTCCTTGTGGAGGAGAACGGTGAGCAGAGGAAGCTGCTCAGCATCAGTGCGATGGAGGGTGATACCTGGCACCGTGGGCACATCAGTGTTTGGGCAGACACAGATTGGAGGGTGAGGAAAGTCCCCAGGCAGCTCCCAGTGGGATGGAGGCTGCAGGAGGGGCTGTGCTGACAACGGGTGTCCCCCCCTACTGGGTGGCTGCCAGCCTTAGCATGCCCTCCCTGCAGGTGGTGTTTGAGGCGGTGGGAGCTGGGAGTGAGCACAGCTACATGGCACTGGATGACCTGCATGTATCAGATGGAGCCTGCCCTGAGCCAGGTGGGAGCATGTGTGCTAGGTACCCCATAGGGCCACAGGGCCACAGGGATGGGGACAGACTTTCCATCCACTAGCCGCACCAAGTAGAGCGTGTGTCTTAACCCATGTTTCCACCCAGCGTCCTGTGACTTTGAGTGGGACACATGTGGCTGGAGCAGCCCCTCAGATGAGCGCCTGCACGGCTTCGCCTGGGGCTGGAAGAGCGGAGTCCCCCTGGCCAAGTACCCTGGCCCCGAGCAGGACCACACCCTGGGCACAGAGGATGGTAGGAGATCCTCAGGGAGGCCTGGCGTGGTTTGGGGGGAGTAGCAGGAGCTGTGGAGGGATGGGATTAGCTGTGAATGTCCCCTCTACTGCATCCCAGGCCTAAAAGGGCTGGGGTGCAGATCAGTGCCTTCATCAGCTCTGTCCTGGCCCCAGGCATGGGCTGATACGTAAAGGACATCATAAACATAAACATAATATATAAACCCTCACAAGGGCTGTTGCCCCCCAGTCAGCAGCACAGTCCTGCACACAGTGTCAGCTGGCTGTATAGTGGCCCAACAGCCTGTGCCCAAAGGCAGGAACAGGGAGAGCTGTGGGACAGGGGCCACCCTGCGTGCCACCCTGCCCTCAGGTCACTACGTGCACTTTGACACCCGTGTGCTGGGCGCCGGGGGCTCCGCTGCCCGGCTGGAGAGCCAGCACCTCCCTGCCACCACTGCCGGCTGCCTGCACTTCTGGTACCACATGGACATCCCGGAGCACCTCTGTGAGAGCTGTCCCAGGGGGTGGGCAAGGGAGGGTGCTGCCCCTGGGGAGTGGGCTTTAGCCTACAGTGGGAGCCAGGGGACGGCTGGGGGCTGTGGGGGGGCAGCCTGGCACAGCTCTTGCAGGGCAGTGGGGTTTGGCCAGGCGCTGCAGTCCCACAGAGGGCCTTGCTGCTCCTGTGGGCTCCGAGCTGCCGCTGATACAGGGATAGCTGTCCCCCTGTGCTGCAGCTGGCGGGGAGCTGCAGGTGAAGCTGCAGAGCGTGGCGGGGCAGCGCACAGCATGGAGCGTGGCAGGGCAGAGGAGCCAAGGCTGGCAAGGCAGCACGGTGCCTCTGGAGAGTTCCAGCGAGTTCCAGGTGAGCGGGTGCCCTCCCAGGATGCTGGGTGCCCTCCCTGCACACCGAGCCCAGCATCGCACCTTCCCACACAGATTGTCTTTGAGATCACCTCGCGGATGTGGCCAATGGAGGGGACAGTGGCACTGGATGATATCGAGTACAGTGCCACCGGAGGCTGTGACTCCAACCCAGAGGCACCAGGGAAAGGTGTGGGTCATCCCCAAAACAGTCTCACAAATTCTTTCTGACCACGGTCCCTGCAAACCTGGCAGATCTTTCTTCCTCTGTAGTGAAGTCTTCCAGCGGCTTTGTGGCAGAAGTGGTGCTTGGCCTGCTGCTGGCTGTCATCGTGCTGGCGCTGGCGGCAGCTGGTTGCCGATACTGGCTGAGGAGGAGAGCGCAGGGGAGCGGGATGGCCATGGAGAGCAACACTCCTCAGGGCTTCGACAACATCACATTTCGAGATGTAAGCAGCAACTCTGGTGCTGGGGGATGTCCAGGACTCTCCTGTTGGCTCAGCTGCCCCCAGCAGCACCAAAACAATGCTTTCTAAAAGCTCAGCAAATCCCAGAAGGCATTCAGTGAGCCCACTGCCTGCCAACACGTCAGAAAGGGGCAAAGGGCTCTGCCCCTTATCTGAGCACTGGCAAATGAGTGACCCCAGGGCTGCGGGACTGAGCTGGATACTTTGCTGCTGTGATCAGGCATTTGTTCCAGAAACAGCTGAGGCTGCGCCCCTCCTCCCCACAGCCCCACTGGGGAGCGGGTCATGCAAACATTGTTCCTCCTCCTTGAGCCAGCGCCTTCAAACCTACAGAGGCAGCTGAAACTACATTCAGTTTCCTCTGAGGAGATTGTGCCACACAGCCCCCAGCAGAGCCACCAATTCCTGCAGCTGTGCCGGGGTCGATACCGAAGGATGGAGCCCTCCTGGCCTTGCAATGCAGCATGGCGGCCCCCCCCCCCCCCCCCCTCCCCCCATGCTGGCACATGGGTCATCACCCTCAGAACCTTATATTGCCTATCAGACTATGCTTACTGCAACCAACTCATGCTGACCCTTCTTTACAGGACAAGGTCATTATAGCACAAGTGCCAAAAGAACGGGATGAAGACTGAACAAAGCCAGCACCGCCCTCCACCTCCTTGCGCCCACAAGGTGCACCCAGGGCAGAGCATCCCTCCCGCAGGACCTCGCACTCCACCCAGCCCGCAGCTGCAGCCCACAGCATGCTCACTGCCCCACGTCTCGCACCGCAGAGCAGCAGCAGCCCCATGGGCACAGCGCGGCCATTTCTACCACTACCTCCACACACGTGGGAACAGCACTGCTGCTTTTTGTAACATGAACTTTCCACACCGTATGGAGATGGCGTGATGTGTCTGTGCATTGACGCTCAGGGAGCAGGGGCTTCGTGCAGAACTGCCATCCCAGTTGAGCAGGGTCCTGCTGGCTGCCCACTGCTCATGTGGAAGGGTAAAGTGTGCCATCGTGCAACCTCCAGGTTTCCCAGTCCCAGGATTAAGCCCCAGGGAGCAACCTAACAGCTCCCAGGGCACAGGAGAGTCCGGGCAGCCAGACAGGACTGCACGGGGCTGGGGAGGATGGAGGTGGTGGGGCAGGAAACGAGGTGCAGTACAGCTGCTGGCAGCCAACAGCCCCAACCCAGCCGCACAGGACAGCCCACACTTGTTTCAAGGACCCTTCAGACTTCACATTTCAGTTTCACTGGGAAATGAAAAGCACTCCCAAGGCACAGGCTGGGCTCAGGGCCACATCATCCACTGCTGCAGCCAGGCTCTGGCACACTCTTAAGCCCAGGATCACTCATTTTTTCCCCACAGTTCTAAAAACAAATTCATCCCCTTGCCCTTAGCAAGCCTGCCATGTAACTGCAACAGCAGACAAACCCGTTCAGCCCCTGTGGAGGCAAATGTCTCATTAACAAGCCTGCTCTCCTGTAACTTCCACAGCTTGGCTGAAGGGAACACAGCATGCCACTGTTGTGGTTTGCAACAGAAGCCTGCCTTTCCTCTCGTCCTACTGCAGACAACTCTCCCTTCAGCTCTTTTCCACTTAGGATATGCCACAGAGTCATATCAAGCCCAGGTATTAAAGCTCGACCACTGCTCCCACTCTGGTAGGGCACAACAGGAAGGTTAACAAGGACATAAGGAGGGCTTTGGCTTCACATGAACGCCCCATTGTCTCTGCATCAGCCTGATTTGTACAATGCCAGAGACTCTATTCACCTCCGCACAAGATAAAAACAGAGTATTGATTTCATCTCTGGGCTGTAAGCCAAAGCTGCAGTGCTAATAGGCAGGGGAAGAAGCAGAGCAGTGAAGATGCTGTGACAACACCAGCTGCTACCCTGCACGCTTCAGGCAGATCTGTAACACTCCTAGAAGAGCAAGGGTGCTAACAGCACCAGTAACATCCAACCACAAACATTTACAGCCAGCTGGTAAAGACGAAGCAACCACCCTACGCAACTGAAGGGTATCAAACTTTATTATAGATCTCTTTAAAACAGGCTGGAAGGAACAAAAATGTCATTGCAATGCAGTGACTTAGTCATCATTTCAAATGCAGACACTGATCAAACCCCAACTCTTCCAAGTTATTATATATCCCACCCTTCCCCAAAATTGCTCCAATCAAATGATCACATTTCAGACAACCCCAAGTGTCTTAACATTAGCTGCTTCTAAACACCAAGACGTACACGTTTTCTGGCAAATTAGATGCAGGTTTTTTTTTTTTTTGGGGGGGGGGGGGGGGGGGGGGGTAGGGGGGAAGGTTTCGTTCATTGATCTCTGAAAAGGAGGAAGGAAAAAACAAAATCAGGACAATCGCTTCTTTAAGGTTGCCTTTTTACAGCAGGTAGAGATTCTGCAGATTTCCCCCCCAAAGCAAGTCTGAAACCCTCTTGTTCAGCTTGGCAATACGAAGAGAGATTCTGGTGGTTAAGGAGAACCAGCCAGACGAGATCAGTCTGAACAAACTGATTTCGAGGCTTTGTTGTCATTTCCCTTTGGGGCCAGTTTCAAGTGGTTTTCCAATATCCTTCCCACGCAGTTTAAGGCCTGGAGTAAGACAAAGGAGACAACCATCAGCTGCTGTGCACTCAATCATTCACAGCTTCAAAATCTTTGCTACAAAGGAGAGAGTGTCCAGAAAAAGAAGGCAAGGAAATCAAATTCAGGAAGAATCATACTTCAGCTCATAGAAGCATGAGAAGTTACAAGAAAGGCTCCAGTTTGCTCTCACATTGACTGTGTTTCTAAAAAATGGTATCTGAACAGGAGCAGAAGAGCCACATCAACACCAGTGGATGCAAGATATTTTCCTGAGTTAACATCAGACCTTCAAGCACCACAGCGTATCATGAATTTTTAGAGGGGGCATATACAATGTGTGGGTATGTCCCAAGGGCACATATCTACACATAATATTGGACAGCAAAGGAGAATAAGAGCTTTGCATTCTTGTTTCAGTCAGCAGATACAAGCTTTTTATCAGCACACAGCTTAATAACAACGCAGCCTCAATAAGCTGCAGTCAGGAGCAGATGCTGACATGGAAGTATGAATAATTTAAAAGTACTACTTAGACACTGGAAACATTGTGAAGTCTACTTTCTTGACATACCAATGGCTCTTTCAATCTTGCCCATAACCTGGTTATTGGGAATTGCTCTTCCTGATTCGTAGTCAGCAATGACTTGTGGTTTTTCATTGATTTTCTAAAAAGAGATTATATACTTCAAACATTGGCTCCACACAAAGTAAACACTCAGAAACAGACTCCCAGTACTCACACATAAGTAACAACCTCTAATTATGCCAGAGGATAATTAGATTAGGATAAGAGGACACAGCACCTACTTCTACGCTTGCAGTATGATCAGTCTATCACCTCCCTCCACAAACCGGGTGTCACGGTGACAGTGACACATCCTGGACAGACTCCTCTTAGCATCCCAGGAGGAAAACCAGCAAGTACTAAAGCTCGTTAGTAAAGCAATGAGCTTCTGTACACAGTATCAGGCACAGAGAGTAGAAAACAAACTCACTGGTGCTCAGCCCATGGGAAAAGGAGCAGGGAGAAACCTCCAGCTCATCAGCAGTGACACTGCCTGAGCTCTAAGCGGATTCTCAAAGGCTGCAGGAATGATCCCCTAAGTCTACACAACTAATTCTCCTGGAGATTAGACATCAGTGATGTTACATTAGCCAAACGTCATAGCACCCATGTGGAAACAGGAGAAAAGTCTAACTTCAGCTGCCACAAGGTGCCTGTATTCATCTCCAGACAGTGAGAGCAGAGGCCAGAGGGTGCTGGGCAATACTTACTGTGGCCAAGTCCTTCTGTGTCATGCCCTTGCTCTGCCGACCCTGCTGGATTACTTTGCCCACCTCTAGGGGCACTCTGTCATGGTGCAGCTCTTCTGTCTCTCGGTCGAGCTTGGCCGTGTTCTTTGTGATGAAGTGTTGTTTGTTTTGGCCTGCTGCCCCTATCATTCAAAGCAAGAACAAAAAAACACAAGAACAAACAAAACAAGGCTCGGAGCTGCACCAAGAGGTATCAAAACACTCAGGTGCCCAGAATCCCAGGGAGCTTTCAAGGATTCATGCCAACATCAGCAGTGACCTCAACAGTATCCTGCCTGCGGAAGATCAGGGAATGTGTTATCTCAATCCTGTGAAATGCTGACATCTAAACACAGTCGTTCCAGGCCCTCCCTTTTCTTTACTGCAACATCTGAGCACCACTCCATACGTGCAGATGTTTGCTATTACTTGGGGATTTTATGTTCCGATCTCATTCCATGCATGCTTTTGCTGTGGCACAGGGGGATTTAATATTTGAACTCGGGCCTTGTTTGCTTACTTACAAGGCCGCTTCCACTCAAGTTTCTGATGCTATTGAGAAGCAAGCAGTAACACTGCGCAGCTTCGCAGGAAGCCAGAGGTTCGGAAATACGCTGCTCGCTTTGTTACTTAACCAGAACACCGTGGTCAGCTCGAATCCCTTCTCCAACGTCAGTGTCTGACGCTCACTGCCGGCCGTCCCTGCCGCGTGCGCCTTTACGGCAGCGCGGGGAACAGCTTCACAACCGGTACCAGCCGGGAAGCGGGGGGTTTAAAGAGCGGCCCGCGGGGAGGCGGAGCGGCTGCGGGGATTCTTCAGCACGAGGCACAGCCGCCGCCCGCCGCCTCCGGGGTCCCGGGGCCGAGCCGTACTCACACTTCTTGGAGGTCTCCACGTCCTCGCCGCGCCGCTGCGCCGCCAGCACCGCCTGAGGGAGCGAAGGGCCGCGCTCAGCCGTCGCCGCTCGGGAGCCGCGGCCCGGCCCCGCCCCGGCCCTTGCATCAGCCGAGCCGCGGCGCCCGCCGGGCCTCGACCGCGCTTCCCGCCGCGCCTCAGCCCCGGCCGGGCCGCCCCGCCGCCGCCCCGCTGACCTGCTTGGACTTGGCCTGGGCCGCGCTGGGGCCCTTCTTGCGCAGCACCGTCACCGTGTCCCAGTCGCTCTCCGCCATGACGCCGTCGCTGCTCGCCCCGCCCCCGCCTCGGTGCCGCGCCCGCCGCTCCGGCAGCGCCGCCCGATGATTGGGCGCGGGACGGGCCCTGCCGCCCTCCCACCGGCCGTCTCGCTTTCCGATAGGTTTGCGCTCACGCCCGTCAGGGAAGGCGACCTCTCCGGGGCGGGGGGCGGGACTAGAGGCTCCTTGCTGGACTTTGGCAGAACGAGGAATTCCTTGGCAGGTGTGACGCGCTTCCTCTTCATAGGCACGGTGCACTGACAATCAACCTGCCTCCGGCTCTCATTGGCTAGTGTGCGCGGCGCGTTGGAGGCGGGCGCACACATCTTTGCGCTCTGATAGGCTACTGTAACTGTCAGTAAGTCCGCGCAGATAAATGATTGGACTAAGCCGCGGGGGCTGTCAGGATCGCTGACCAATAGCCGCGCCCTATAGTTGGACGGAACGGTGTTCCGTGTGCGGGTCGCGCATGCGCGAAGAGCCCTACTGGCGCGTTGAGGCGCTGCGGCGGGCGCCCATTGCCGGTGCCGTTCGGTTCCGCTTTGTCCCGCCGTTTCTCCGCACCGTGCCGGGATCACGTGCGGAAAGCCGGACGGCCGCGCTCCCCTCCGGGGCGGCGTCTCACGGCCTTTGTGTAACGCCGCGCCCAGCTGTGGGACACGCGTGGCTGTTCGGGCCTCGGCCCTGCAAAGCGGTTCCTGCCGCTCTGAAAGCCTCCGTGCCCGGCTCTCCTCCCGCTCCCGCTGCGGCCCCCTGATGTCCGTGGGCGGCGGCGGCAGCCGGACGTCCTCCGTCCATCCTCCGGGTCTCCGGCAGCACCCGCGCG
>JAPSGF010000020.1:5907295-5977670 GCA_035772895.1 Perdix hodgsoniae | reverse complement strand
CCCGGCCCGGCTCAGCGCCCGCGGCTCCGCGCGGGGAACGCCGCAACCGGGAGCCCCGCGCCGCTACACGACGCTCTTCCCCCCCCCTTCCTCCCGGCCCGGCCGCCGCGGAGGTCGCCGCCGCCCTCGAGCGGCCGGGCCGCGGGGCCGGGTCGGCGCTTTCGGGTCGTGCCCCGGAGCTGCCGGCGGCGCGGGGCTCCCGGTCGCGGCGTTCCCCGCGCGGAGCCGCGGGCGCTGAGCCGGGCCGGGTTCGTTTGCCGGCGCTCCGCGATAGGTTGCCGTCCTGCAGGTACAACCAAACAGGGAACGTATTTCTATTTCCAGGCTCTGGGTGTACAGCCGGAATTTTTTGTTCCCATGGCAGCAGCAAATTCGACTCCGCCCGGCTCTCTGGACCTGAACCAGCCCGGGTTTGCGAAGGAGATCCTGGGAACTAAGCTGGAGGTGAAGTACCTCTGCTCGGACTGCAGGAACATACTGAGGCGGCCCTTCCAGGCTCAGTGCGGGCATCGCTACTGCTCCTATTGCTTGAAGAAAATTATAAGGTAAATTTGTGCCTTCGGCCTGACAATGAAGGCTTGGGAGTGAGCGGAAGAGATGAAGGAGCTGGAGGATCGCTGAGGGAAGGAGCGGTGTGTGACCTCTGAGGTTCAGCATCGGGGATGTGGGATGTCTGATGTGCCTTTGTTCCTCTGCGGGTTTCCTCAGTTTGCTCCTGGACTGATGGGTGCCTCTTGTGCCCAAACGTGAGGCACAAGGTTCAGAGGATTCACTTCTGTTCCCTCTTCTGTTCCCTCAGTTGCCTTCAAGTGGAACTGAGGAGAGCGGTGACTCACGAGGCGAATAAAAAGCCCCTAATAGCAGAAATGGGTACCAAACTACAGCTGAGCAAAGGCTCGGCGGATTGCCTAAAGGATAAGAAAATCACTGGACTAAGTTATTATCTACTATTATTATCTTAATGTTTGATTATTGTTTTCGTGTCTGCTAGTTCTGGACCTCAAAAGTGTGCGAGCTGCATTCAAGAAGGAATATATGAAGAAGGAGTTTCTATTTTGGAAACCAGCTCTGTAAGTAAAAATGCATCAAAAAGAAAAAAGTCCTTATTGTTAGTGCTACTTGTAGCCTTCCTTTAAAATGCAGGACTTTGGGGCTCCGTGTGCTCTTTGGAAATGTTCTGTTGAGCAGTGAGAGTTACAGTTAATGAGGTGAACTTCCCAACTTGTAAAATCCAGGTCATGGGAATATAGCAGTGACCTACTTAAGTGCTATAATAAAGATCTGTTTGCCATTAGCACGCCTCTGAGGATGTGGCAACTGGCACGGGGAGGAGTCCTTTCTTTATTTGTTTTACATTTTTGTTAAGAATGGTTAATAAAGAATGAAGAGGCTGGGCTGTGTTTGCACCCCCTCAGTGATTTCTTTGCTCTTTTCCTTTTCCACTGCAGGCTTTCCCAGACAACGCAGCTCGTCGAGAGGTGGAAAGTCTGCCTGCTGTCTGTATTAACGAGGGCTGCACGTGGAAGGGGACTATTAAAGAATATGAGGTAAATCTCGAAGGAGGGCTTTTGGTATCTGCACACTTCTTTCCTCTGTGTGCCAACAGGAGAGGTTTGGGGGGTTGCTTTCTTCTGAAGCTGGCAGTGATGGGTGGGAGCTTTCAGCTCTGCTTTGCTGTAAACAAAGCCCTCTGGGAGCTGCAGAGGTTTCCTCGCAGGGCTGGGTTTGTGCATCCTGCTGAGGGCATGGGCTGAACTGGAAGAATTTGCTTATCATCTCAGGCTCTGAAATCTTCACTTCCACAACAAGAAGCACTTGTTCTGCCTCTAATTGCTTTTTGCCCAAAGAGATGAGGAAACTGTCAAGGAACTGTGCCTTACAGCGAGATTTGTTGTTACATTTGCTGTGCTGTGTGAACCTGCAGTCTGTTTCTGAGCTGTGAGCTTGGGGCAGGCAGCCTGGCCATCCACAGTCCTGTTTTCAGCCAGCTGCAGGGCCAAGTAGCACCTGCAGAAAGAGGGCAGGGGGTTTGGGTGTCATTTGCTGGCTCAGCACACACCGCTCCAAATAGCTCTGTGCCACCAGGATGTTTTCTGCTCATCTTTGGAAAGGTTTTCATCTGCCCTTCCTGCTCCAGGCCTTTGGACTTTAGCATGCGTACAGCTATTGTGCTTCATGTGAAGTGTTCTGGGAACTGCAGTGAGCCACTTGCTTCCCTGTACCTTCCTACAGGGCGGCTCTGCTGTGCAGAAAGCATTAAAATGTGTTGGCAGCTGGGAGCAATGTTTGCCCACCTGTGAAGTTCTGCTGCTCCTGAGGGATCATATTGTCATCCATAATGGAATGGATGAACCATTACACAAAGGGCCCCAAATAAAAGGAATAAACCTTTTTTCCCCCAATGCTATCCCTAGATAAAGGCTGTTGCCCAGTTGTTCACCAGGCTGAGACGTGTGTCAGGAAGGAGTGTCAGCTGTGGATTCTCTTGGCAATGCCACTGCAGGATGGCAGGAAGAGACAGCGCGGCCGTGGGTCACTCTGAGCTCCTGCCCACAGCTGTGCTGCTGCTGTACTTCCCTGCCCTCCTGCCTGGAGCTTTCTGCTTCTTTGCACTGGCATGATAAGTAGGTATAGGATGCTAAAAGCGTCTCCTGCTTCAAAACTCTTCTTCTTAGATCTCTAAGTAGTAAGTAGTGAGCAAGCTTATCTCCATCAGCCTGAACCAAATGAGGTTTGTCAGCAGCTTACCGTGCTTGTATCAGGGTGCTGTGGCTGAGGCACTCTTCTGAACTCTTTCTCCTGGATTAAAGAAGCCCTGTTGAGCAGCTCCGGCAGGGCTCATTCAAGTTGTCACGTGCCAAAGGTCCACTCAGTGTGTCTGAGAAACCTCTCGGGGCAGCAGGCTGCTCTGCAGTGGGTCTCCCTTCCCTTGGGTGCACGTTGTGGTGCTTTGGGTTCTTGTGCACGGCTTCCAGAGCTCCTGGAGTGATGAGGAGCTGGGAGGCAATGCATGGGGCTGAGGGCCCACGTGAGGGAAGGAGAGGCGGGCTGAGTGTTAACCCAGTGCTCCGTGCATGTGTTTGGCTGTCAGCAGTGCCCCACGGGCTCATGGCTCAGTGTAGATGGTGGTGGCACAGCTCAGCTTTGCAGTTTGCCCTCTGCTGTTGCATTGCAGGCAGCAGTGTGTATCAGCGTGTGTAACATCCTGCGACAGCAGTGCTCCTGTGATGGAAAGTCCCTTGCTGTGCTATTTCTGACAGGACATGGAAAGTCCCTCCAAGCTAATTCATTGTTTGCTCATTTAAGACTTGTGCAGCGTTGGTACTGAGAGACTGATTTGGCTGCTCTCCACTTATAAATCAAGGGATACCGTCACTTTTGGTTTGCTAACGTTATCAGGGTACGAGCGAGAAAAAAATGTCCTGCAGCTGCAAAGCTCTGCAAAAAAGCAAGGACAAAGCTTGTTTTACTTTCTGTTCAAGCCCCAGGAGTTCACGTCTCACGGAGACAAACAGAACCGAAAGAGTGAAATTTGCTCAGACATGACTTGCAATTCTGCTCAAAGTTGTGCAAAGCGTACAGAATGCGTAAGCACTCAGAACATGCCTGGGTTTATAAGTGCATTTTTCTGACTGTTGGATGCAGTTGTAAATATTTAGTGGCGTTCAGCTAAAGTGTTTTGTGGTGGGGCTGGCGGGGGTTTTCCTTTTAATCTGCACCCCCTTTTCAGATCTAGGTTTCCTGATAATCGGTCTGAATGTACGTACAGGAAGGCGAGCTGCGGGCAGGGGCCTTTTAGGTGCAGGTGGAAAATCTGAGCGGGGCAGAGAAACTACAACAATCCCCTGAGAGCAGAAGGAAAGACTAAGAAAGCGTGTCGCGTGGTGTCCAGGAGCTTGGGGGAGTAATGCAAATATTTATGCTGGGTCTGCCCAACAAGTTCTGTGCGAAGGGGAGTTCTGTTTTAAGCTTAATTGTGATGGCAGTATTTAAACTGATTTGCTGTGAGCCATGGTGATAACCTGTCCTAATCAAGTCAGAGAGGGCACTTTGGTTCTGCGTGATCCTTCTGCCCTGGGCTCTGCAGCAACGTGGGAGGTGGTGAAGCATCCCCACTGCCCTCTGTGGAGGAAGAGCTGCTCCTCTCCAGGAATATGGTTGGAACCCTGAGCAGTGCTTCATTGCTGGATGGCCTCAGCTGTGTCCCTGAGGGTGCCTTGGTAGCTCTTGGTGGTGGCTTTCAGCCTCAGGCTGCGGTTTGGAGCAGAGCTGCTGGTCATGGAAATACTCACCTGGTTCCTGTTGCCTCTGAAACTTTAGGCCTCTGACATGGTCCCCCGCCACATCCTTATCTCCAAATTGGAGGGAGGTGGATTTGATGGGTGGACCACCCGATGGATAAGAAACTGGTTGAAAGGCCACAGACAGAGGGTGGTCATCAATGGCTCCATGTCCAGGTGGAGGCCGGTAACAAGTGGTGTCCCCTAGGGGTCTCTCTTGGGACCGGTGCTCTGTAACATCTTTATCAATGACATCAATGATGGAATCAAGTGCTCCCTCAGCAAGTTTGCTGACGACACCAAGCTGTGAGTGGTGCAGTCAACATGGTTGAAGGAAGGGATGCCATTCAGAGGGACCTCGAGAGGCTGGAAAGGTGGGCCTGCAAGAACCTGATGAAGTTCAACACAGCAAAGTGCAGAGTTTTGCACTTGGGCCAGAGGAATCCCAGGCATCCATACAGACTGGAAGGAGCGGTCCTTGAGAGCAGCCCTGTGGAGAAGGACCTGGGGGTCTTGATGGATGAAAAACTTAACGTGAGTCAGCAGTGTGCCCTTGTGGCTCGGAAGGCAAATGGGATCAGAAGAGGGGTGGCCAGCGGGGACAGGGAGGTGACTGTCCCCCTCTATTCTGCTCTTGTGAGGCCCCATCTGGAATACTGCATCCAAGCGTGGAGCCGCCAGTACAAAAAAGACAGGGAGCTGTTGGAGAGGGTCCAGATGAGGGCCACAAAGATGATCAGAGGACTGGAGCAGCTCCCCTACGAAGACAGGCTGAGGGAGCTGGGCTTGTTCAGCCTGGAGAAAAGAAGGCTGTGGGGTGACCTCATTGCAGCCTTTCAGTACCTAAAGGGAGCCTACAGAGGGGAGGGGAATCAACTCTTGGAAAGGGTAGATAACTGCAGGACAGGGGGAAATGGTTTGAAGTTGAGGGAGGGGAGATTGAGGTTGGATGTCAGGGCGAAATTCCTTACAGAGAGAGTGGTGAGGTACTGGAACAGCTGCCCAGAGAGGCTGTGGGTGCCCCGTCCATCCCTGGAGGTGCTCAAGGCCAGGTTGGATGGGGCCCTGGGCAGCCTGGGCTGGTGTGAAATGTGGAGGTTGGTGGCCCTGCGTGTGGCAGGGGTTGGAGCTTCATGATCCTTGACGTCCCTTCCAACCCGGGCCATTCTGTGATTCTGTGAAATGTGCTGTTAGATACTTGATAGCAGCGTCACCAGCATAGATGCAGCTTTCTTAGAGCTGTGGCAAGAGCATTTGATGACTGTACCAGAGCAACCAGAGTTCCTTATAGAATCAGAGATTGGAGGATTTTGGCTCCGGGTTGCAACATGGTGTTCAGTGTTGGCTGCAGGTGGCTGATGAGGACCGGATTCTTCCCAGAAGGACCCACATGTTGCAGTGCCCCATGGTAGCACATAGGAGTGTCCAGAAGTGCCTCCTGTTGCAGCAGAAGGGACGTGATGTGCCTTTGCTCACAGGAGTTGAAGCCCACAAACAGTGCCTGCCTATGGAGAGCAGCAGTGGCTGGCAGCTCCATCCAGTCTGTGCGGTGGGAGGGGAGCACGGGGAGCACCAGTCACGTGGGAGGGGGCTGGAAAACCCCGGCAGCCACGATGTGCTCACAGCACGCTGCTGGGAGCTGCTCAGCCTCATTGCGGTGGCCCACCTTGTTTGCGGGCTTAGCTGGAGCCTTTGAAGACCAAGAGCTGCACCCGGCTGACTTTGAAGCTGGGAGGGAGCGATGCGTCCCATTAAAGCCTATGTGAAAACCCTTGGAAGCCTCTGTGCACGGCTGTTGGCATTTTGGGGCAGCACTTCACTGCCAGCTAGGAATTCCTTGGATTCCAGAGATCAGGCGAGTGCCAGAGCCCCAATCACACACACCCTTCTTTAAAAGATAAGGAGATCGTATCAGCTCTTGGGACAAAGCAAAGGAATTGGGCTTGAGATCAAGTTGCTCACCACTGGTTTGCCTTTTCCATTTTGCAAAATCAGCCCTTCTCCACATGCCTGTGCAGTTCTTGGCCTCGTGCTGCGGCCACCCTCCTGCTGGGCACAGCCTCAGCTGAGGGCACAGCACAGCCTGCCCTCCCCTGCCCATCCCTGCCTCAGCACTGCCTTTGCTGTGTGCTTGGTGTCAGTGAGGCTTCAGCCAGGTGCTCGTTTTGGTGCAAGAGGTCCAGCTGTGTGTGCTGCTGGAGATGCTGCTTGGAGCGATGGCGTCCGACCTGTTGGCGTGGCTGTGCTGTGCTGAGTGAAGAGGTGTGGTGTTGGGCAGCACATGTATAGGTCTCTTTGAAAATAATGCTGCCTTTGTGTTTCCATGGGAGCTGCAACGAAGGCAATGAGCGCAATAAAGCTGTTCGGTGGAGCAAATTCTGGGCTACAAAATGCAGTTTTTCAGCGTAGTCACTACCATTTGTCAGTGATGAACAAACCCACACCAGCAGAGGTGGCCGCTGTCACTGTCACCACTGCTGAAATGCACCACCCCTCGCTGTGCTCACATCCACTCTTTGGTCTCCATCAACGTTCACAAGCATCAGTGAATGGCGCTGGCATTTTTTCTGCATGGAGGAATTCAATTCCACATGTTTGCTCCATGCACACTCCCATGTCATGCACCATTCTGTCACACGGCCCCTCTGCTGCCATCTGTCACACAGCAACAACACAACGGGATATTGCTGGGCAGGTTTGGCCTCTGCTGCCATCCCATCAACGTCTGTTTCTGATGTTGTGGGCCAACATAAAACAGGAGGCAGGACTTTCAGAGCAGCCCTTGTGAAGTACATAATATGGGTGACCTAAGTAACAAAGCATTTTAATTTTTAATACATTTGTCATTAAAACATAAAAAGGAGAGCAGCAAGGCCCAAAAATCTGGAAAGCTGGGCTCGGGTGAACCTAATGAGGTTCAACACAGCAAAGTGCAAGGTTTTGCATTTGGGCCGGAAGAACCCCAGGCACCTGTACAGACTGGGAGGAGTTGTCATGGAGAGCAGCTCGGCAGAGAAGGACCTGGGGGTCCTGGTGGATGAGAGACTTAACATGAGCCAGCAGTGCGCTCTGGCAGCTCGAAAGGCAAATGGGATCCTGGGCTCCACCAGGAGAGGGGTGGTCAGCAGGGATAGGGAGGTGATTGTCCCTCTCTACTCTGCTCTTGTGAGGCCCCACCTGGAGTACTGTGTCCAGGTGTGGAGCCCTCAGTACAAAAAAGACATGGAGATTTTGGAAAGGGTCCAGAGGAGGGCCACAAAGATGATCAGGGGGCTGGAGCACCTCCCCTGTGAGGACAGGCTGAGGGAGTTGGGTTTGTTCAGCCTGGAGAAGAGAAGGTTGTGGGGTGACCTCATTGCAGCCTTTCAATACCTGAAGGGAACTTACTCCTAGGAGGGGAGTAAACTCTTTGAAAGGGCTGATAATAGCAGGACTAGGGGAAATGGTTTTAAGTTAAAAGAGGGAAGATTTAGGTTGGATGTTAGGGGGAAGTTCTTTACTAGGAGAGTGGTTGGGTCCTGGAATAGGCTGCCCAGGGAGGTTGTGGATGCCCCGTCCTTGGAGGTGTTCAAGACCAGGTTGGACAGGGCTCTGGGCAACCTGATCTAGTAAAGGTGTATGTTTGGTGGCCCTGCTAGGCAGGGGGGTTGGAACTACATGATCCTTGAGGTCCCTTCCAACCCGGGTCATTCTGTGATTCTGTGATTCTGTGAAGGCCGTGTCGTGGGCTGGATGCGCCCTCCCACAGGGAGGGAGAACTCTGCAGAGCTGCGGGGCCCTGATGCTGCCTGGGGCGTCCGGCGGAGTGCATGGAGCAGAGCAGGCTTTCCTGCTGCTAGCGCCTGGCCGCGCCTGGCTGTCAGGACCACACGGCGGCGGTGAGTTCAGACGGGTGCTACGAAACGTGCGGGTGCCTGGCAGCACAGTGACGGGGCTGCGTGCCCAGCTTGTTCATTCGTGACCTTGGCTGATGTGGGCAGCACCTCTTGGGGCTTTGCCAAGTGGCTGCCTGGTAAGTGGGAGCTGGCCCCATGGTGTTATCTCTGTTTGCAGTTCCTTTCAACCTCTTACTTACCGAGCAGCAGTTTACCACAGCTCGTTAGAGCCCACTGCGGTCACACTGAATTCCCTTGGCAAGCAGACTTGGTGTCTGTGTGGATGGATGGCTCCCACCCAGCGGGGAGCTCAGGCTGCTCCAACTGAGACCTGAGTTCTCCTGGCAAAACCAGGTGGGACTGCAAAAGAAACTGGGGAAAGCATCCTTGGATGCCCCACAGCACTGTGTAACTCAGGCAGTAGGAAAGGCGGAGTCCATCCCGGGAAATGGTAGAAGTGCTGCTGCTGCTTTCAGTGTTCCTCATTTCTCACCTCCCAGGATCCCACTGCTGCCTCCTGAGCTGCTTCGTTGTCAGAAACACCGCCTCGAATTCTTTCTACCTCTGGATACCAAATCAGACATCTGTCTCATCCGTCCTAAAAGCTGATTAATAAAACCATAGAATGCTGAAAACAGAAGTTGTGCAGCAGAGGTCCTCGTCCTGCAAACAGAAGTGAGGGAGGCCCTGTGAAATTCATTTCATCACCTCTGCCAACTTCTGTGCTGCACTCCAGCAGGCACTGTGTGAGCAGCCATGGTTTCCATGCCCTGGGATGTTGCCTGGCCACAGCCCTGAGCAGTGAGTGATGGCTGGTCTGCACACCAGCTGTAGGTTCAGCAGTTTTTGAGGCCGAATTAGCTCTGCTGTGGTGTCTGGGCTGGCAGTGCCACAGCTCTGGCCGTGCTCTGTGTGCCAGTCCCCTTCCAGCCGTTTCTCCTCTGCCTTCCTGCAAGTTTTCCTTCCTCTTAGCTGCTCCCTCCCTGCTGCCACCCCCTTTGGCTTTGTGCATATCTCGTTTCCGTGCTCGGAGCACTTTCCCAGAGCAACCTGCTCCCCTGGGATGCTGTGTGGAGCGCTGCAGGGTGCAGCCCAGCCTGTGCTGTGTGCAGGTAACCAGGGGCTCGCAGCAAAGCGCTGCTGGCTGTTCTCAGCTGCCGGCCTTGTCCCCAGTATTATGTTGTGCTGATGGATTTCCCAGCACGGTTGAGAAACCTTCTTGGGATAGATGTGCATTCGCGCCATGTTTGGAGCAGGGCAGCTGGGGGCAAGGACAAGTCCTGTTCCACCATCACGACGTGGGGTTGGTGATTTTCAGCAGCAGTTCAAGTCAAGTTCAGCAGAGTTTTTGATACCTTGAGCAGCAATCAGATTAAACTGCAGTTTTCCCTTTTGTCTCATTTACGCAGGCCCAGCAGAGCAGCTCCTCCTGGCATTCCTTAGCAGATGATCATTCCAGCTCTGGGGATCAGCTGCTGTTGCTAAGCCCAGCTTCTCTGCCTGTGTGTGTCTGCTTTTCTGTCCGGCTGTACTGAACTGTGCTGCTCTCCCTGTCACAGAGCTGCCATGAGGGGAACTGCCTGTTCCTGCTGATTGAGTGCCAGGCATGCAGAGGTGTGATCCCTCTGAATGAGAAGGAGCGCCACTCTGAGCGGGAGTGCCCCGAGAGAACCCTCAACTGCAAATACTGCAAATCACTTTTCTACTTCCCAGATATTAAGGTACGAGAGTTATATCCTGCGCACCGCAGGCTGCTGCGGGACCTGGAGGTGAGGGGAGGAGTGCTGGGTGCCTCCGCTTCGGCCCGCCGTGCTGTGCTGCAGTGGTTGGCCGTGAGCCTGGGGCTGTTCTGGCCCTGGGAGGCTGCTGGAGGCCACTTTCCAGCCGCTCAGCTCCTGCAGAATTGCCCGTCCTTGCAGGGTGCAGCCAATGTGCTGTGCAGCAGCACTGCCGGAATGCTGTTGTTAGGGACGGCGATCGATCCGTGAGCTCTGCCAATGGCTTTGGTGCTGTTGAGCAGGAAGGAGGAGGTGTTGCAGTGGAGGCTGAGTTCTGCCCACGTTTGTTTTTCTCCTGCTGCAGGCAGCTGAGCCGCTGCAGCTGGTGCTGAGGTTGCAGGGGACGGTCTGATCTGGGCTGTGCTCTTCCAGCTCACCTGTCATTCCTTTATTGCTGTCTCTTCCCTCCTCCCCCTGTCTAACTTTGAACAAGTTCACAGCAGGAGGGTGACCTGCTCTTTCCCGGCACACTGGCATCCAGTGGCTTTCCAGTGCTGCTTGTGGCTGGTGCCAGGCATCAGAGATTCCTGTCTGCAGCTGTGGCTTTGGGAGAGCTGTGGCAGGAGGATTGCCTCATCCCTGGGTGGCAGAGTGCTGCAGATGAGGATCGTGTGCCTGCCCCAGGTGCTGGGCAGGGTGAGTTTCGGCAGACAGCATTCCTGAGCGATGCAACACCCACACGGAGTGGGCAGGGGCAGAAGTAGGGGTTCTGAAGGAACCCCACACTGTTGATATTCAAATGTCCTATGAACCAGGAGGTTTGGGTCTGTGCTGGTCAGAGCTCAGCTTGGTGAGCAGCACTTGGAGCCGTGCAGGGCTGTTTTGCAGCTCTCCAGCTGTGAGCTCAGCACCCATCACAGGGCTGTGTGCTGTGGGGAGGTGGGAGGCTGCAAACGACCAGGTGATGATTTCACACATCAGTGTAGGTGCAGGAGAAGTGCAAAATCCCCTCTTTCAAGTGGCTGTATCTGCACTGGCTCCTGCTTCAGCCAGAGCGCAGCATCTGTTGTTGTGCCAGCACTCTGTGGGTCGTAGGGAAGTTGTTGTCTGATGCTATAGAACCAGAGAGTGGCTGGAGGAAAGGGCTCAGCCCCTCTGCAAGCTGCCTCTGCCTTCCTCTGCCCACCAAGGAGGCCAGGGGGTGGCTGCTCAGGTACAGCACTGTGAGCCTTTGTCTCTGCCTGCTCATCTCAAGTATGGAAAGGAGAGAGTTCCCAGCATGCCAAACCGGAGCCGCTTGTGGGTTTCACTTTCCAGTTTGTGATGTGGTAAGAGAACAGCTTGCACATGTCCCCCCTCTCGGAGGCAGTGACTTGTTTTAATACAGGTAAATGTGAGCTGGTTTTCAAGGCATCTAGTTGTAGACAGCTGCTTTGTAAATATGAATCACAGAATCACAGAATTGTAGGGGTTGGAAGGGACCAGAGATCATCGAGTCCAACCCCCTGCCAAAGCAGGTTCCCTACACCAGGTTGCACAGGTAGGCGTCCAGGTGGGTCTTGAATATCTCCAGAGAAGGAGACTCCACCACCTCCCTGGGCAGCCTGTTCCAGTGCTCAATATTATAATATATATATATATATATATATGTCATATTTTTTTCTGTTGCTGCCAGAAGGGTGTTGTTCATGCTTCTCTTCTAGCCTCAATTTTGATCTGCTGTTAATGGAATTTGCAGTGGTGCATCAAAGCTCATGTAAGCTCGGACAGAAAAGCAAGCGGTGATTTCTGGATCCCTCATTATAGAAGCCAAATATCAGTTGTTCCAGTGGGTTGGTGCCCAAGGAGGTGGATTTGAGCTGTGTGGAAGCAGTACGGAGCACAGCAGTGCTCCAGCAGTGCCCTTTGAGCAGTGTGTGCTGTGGACAGAGCGTGGCACTGCTGTGATCCTTGTCATGACATGGGGTGGTTTTAAACGATTTCCCTTTCTGACTGAAAACTGCATTTCTGTTGAACTAATCCCAAAAACTTGCACCGGTGACCTTGCTGAGATGCTGCCCCAGGGTGCCTTTTCCGTGCAAAGCCATGCGTGGAGCTGCCTCTTGGTTATTCATCAAAGCTGTTCTTTCTTTTTTTTCCTTTTTTTTCTCTCCTTTAAAATGTTACAGCAACCTTGAAAATTGAGGCTGAGGCTCACTCAGCTGCATACGCACCCAAAGCACTGGCAGCCTGGAGGTCACAGAACTGAACCAGCACAGAGAGTTCTGAGCACACCAAAGCCTTCTGTCTGTTCTTTCACAGGCTCACGATGAGGTCTGCCCAAAATTTCCGTTGACTTGTGATGGCTGCGGGAAGAAGAAGATCCCCAGAGAGAAGGTATGTGGCTGCTGGGGGGCAGCAGAGCTGGGGGGAGCTGAGACCATCCAGGAGCAGAGTGGGGGAGCAGGGAGGTGGCAGCCCGCTGTGCACACGTGGCTTTTCCATGAGGCTGAACATAGCGGTGGGAAGTCAGAGACGGGGATGTTTCCTCATCAAAAAGATGACTGAGGAGCTCTTCAAACAGCCAGCATAAGGAGGGACTCTGTGCTGTGAGCTCTGGGCGTGCTGGAGCCCAGCAGGGTAGGCTCACACTGCTGGGATTCCGGTGGCTGCTCTGACCATTGGCTGCTGCTCAGATCTCTCCCCTGCAGTGTGGGACTGAGCAACCTGGGGCCGTGCCTGGAAGTTTTTCAAAAAGTGGTTTTAAAACTGTTTTGACATCTGTTGCAGCAGATGTGGGTGTTCAGTGGGCTGCTCACAACAGACCACTGATACCTGAGAGTGGGAGGCACGGCAAAAACAAGATGGCAGCACGCCGGTGCTGCTTAGCACTGAGCATACGCTGCGTGGGCATCCAGACGAGTCATCTCGGAGGCTGGTGGGCTATTGGCACTGCTCTGCGGAGCTCCAGCCTCGGCCTCCACGCTTCAGGGCAGCTGCCAGCTGTGAGCAGGCTGAGGTGCAGTGCGGCCGCCAGCAATTGGTGTCGGTTTGAGGCTGCTCTTCAATCTGTCTTTGGGTTCCCAGACCTCAGCGAGCTGGAGAGGGAGTGACCTGTGTGACATAAGACCCGTTTAACGTTATCTTCTTTCTCTTCTAGTTTCAGGACCACGTGAAGAATTGTGGCAAATGTAAAGTGCCTTGCAGGTTCGAGGTTGTCGGCTGTGCTGAGATGGTAAGGGTTATCTGCTCTTGTCTCTCTTGTTTTCAGTTCCAGTCTTAGCTATGACCTGCAGGTGGCTGTAGCCCAACCTGTTGCAGGTGCTGGTGCTCAGCTATTACAGCAGAGTGGTGTTTCAGACTCTTTGTAAATGTCACTTGACATTATCTACTGCCCAGATTTTGGATACCAGAGGATGAGCAATGCAGAAGGGCATTTTGAGAACTGCACCAAATGCTTTGAGGCTCCATGTGGTTACAGTGCTGACAGCTGTCAGCATGGACCTGGGCATCCCACAGCTTGTTCCACTGCTAGAGCTTGGGCAGGGCAGTATTTCTATGTGACGTATTCATTTTCACAGCTCTTACTGGTGATGTCAGTGTAAATCCCTTCTCAGGAGGATTATGTGAGGCTTCGTCCTTTGGTGCTTTTAGGTCAGTCTTACAGAGCCCTTCTGCAAAGGGCTGGAGGAGGGCAGAGTAGGACAGTGTGTGCAGCTGAGGGAACATTAAGCATCCATCACTGTATATGATCACAGCTTTTCTGTAATAAAACAAAAACACCAACAAAATCCACATTTTTTAAACAGTTTTTCTTTGATTTTTTTTCCCCTTTATAATTTGAAGCTAACATTGTGGCCTTGAGGACAGTTTTCTGTGGATGGTGACAGCTTGAGCTTGCTGAATGGGATGTGTTTCTCTTCATGTAGGTGGAAAATGAGAAGCTACCAGAACACGAAAGCAAGTGTCTGGCAGAGCATCTATACATGCTGCTGAGTTTTGTGCTCAGCCTCAAGAGTGGGTCGGGAGGCCTGAAGCACCTTCCTGCCCTTCCCTCGTCACAGAGCAGCTCCCCACTGCTGGCAGCAAACTCCCTGTGCCCGGAGTCGGAGCTCTTCAAGTCCCTGGAGCTCTTGGGAAGGTGTGACGCCTTGGAGAAGAAAACAGTGACCTTTGAGAACATTGTCTGCGTGCTCAACAGAGAGGTAGAAAGGGTATCTCTGACAGCAGAAGCGTACAGCCGGCAGCACCGGTTAGACCAGGAGCAGATCGAGACGCTGAGTAACAAGGTGTGCAGTGCCCGGCGTGGGCATCCCTGTGCTCTGAGCAGAGCCTTCTGTCAGCTTCCTTTCCGTGTTGTTAGCAAAGCTCCACCTGTGTCCTGTCTCTCCCTAAATCTGAAGGTAGCACTAAGATACCATTTGTGACTATGCCCAACCTGGAAAGCTTCCTGGAAAAGATGGGAATTTAATCGACTGGAAGCAAATGCTTTAGGGTCTCTGTTAGTAATTAAGTGATGCACGCACTGTTCTTAGGTGAAGTCCTCCAGCTGGACAGGGAGGAGCTGGCATTGCGCAGAATCTCTTTGCATTCCCAGCCACTCGCTGTAGAAGTGTGGTGGTGGGGGCTCAGCCTGAGAGAAGGAGCTCTCCCAGCTCCGTGTTCCAGCATGGTGCCCTTCCATCTGGGGTCTGTAGTTTCTCTCTCAGTATAGGATCTGCCTATACAGACGTAACCCTGTGCCTCACAGCAACAAACCTGGTTGGCTGTGTATAGGTCCTTCCATCCTGCATTTCTAGCCCTGGCCCTTTGCTCGCTGCAGTGTGTCTGACCAGGCTGCGCCGTCTGTCCCACTGAGCAGGTTCGGCAGCTGGAAAGGAGCATTGGGCTGAAAGACCTGGCCATGGCTGAGATGGAGGAAAAGATCCGCAACATGGAAGCTTCCACCTACGATGGTGTTTTCATCTGGAAGATAACAGAATTTGCCAGAAAGCGCCAGGAGGCCATCACGGGCCGCTCTCCTGCGATCTTCTCTCCAGGTTATTGCCCCAAAATAGAAAGAGCCTTTTTGTGCTTCATCTGGCTGTGGGTTTGTAATGATGACCTTAGCATGTGGAATGCATGGCTGCTCCGCTGTGCTTCTGGTCTTCTCTCTTTCCCGGGGAAATCTGAACCATCTTCTGATTTGTGTTGTGGTCATAAGAAGCATTGGGCTGAATGAAAGTGCTCTGCTGGAGGAGGTGCTTTCTTTGTAGAGCTTTGTAGAAGATGTTTTCATTTCTCAGTGGAAAATGCAGCTGTCTTCGCTTGAGAATTGCCCTTCACGGCACTTTTTGAAACTGGCCAGAGCTGCACGTGAGCTGAGGGCGTAGATGCTGCACTGCTTCCTGGTGTAATGAAAAACCAGATTGTTGCTGGGCCATGAGATAAAAGCAGTGGCGCTTTTAAAACTACTGTTAACTGTTTCCTGGGTGAAGGCTGTCTGGAGTCCTTTTGCTAATGAAAACCTGAAAGCAAAAAGGATTCCCCTTTCTTGAAGAGAACTGAGCTGCCACTGAAATTGTGCATGCAATTAGCATTTCCTTCAAAAAGTCAGTGACAGCTGTGGAAAACCCCTGGTCTCTGTCCTGTTCTAGAAAGGCGGCACTTCCTTCCTTCTCAGAGCAACTAAATTGGGTTCAGATCTGTTTTGTTTGGCTCAGAGGTAGGAGCTTAACGCCTGCGTCCCGTTTCCTGCCCAGCACTCAGGAGTTTCTTGACCTCAGCACCTCTTGAGGATGCAGTTTTGGGTTAGAGCCCAGCGTGAGCTGGCAGCTCCTGGGCCCTGCTGCTCTCTGTGCCCTGAAGGAGCTCATACTGCAGTGCCTTCATGGGGGGACCCAACTTGTGTCTGAAGTCATGACCAAGTCAGCTCCTGGAGGGACATGAGCAGGCAGCTGGAGGGAAGGGGAGGTTGCTTCTGCCTGGCACACCAGGGTGTCTATGGAGGGGACAGGGCTGTCTGTCCTTTTCCATCTTGCAAGAGCAGGGTTGCGCACCTTTCTTCCTGCAGTAGTTGACTGTGCTGCTTAGATGAGGAGATTCCCTTCCATGTGCTGAATAACTGGGCTGAGAAGCAAATGCTATGTTTGGTTTAGAAGAAAGCCGTTACAGAGCTGGTTTTCCCTCTTACGAAGCAAACTGGGCAGATGGGGATTGTTCAGATTGGGAAGGAGACAGCTGGGAACAAAGAGAGGTGGGTTGGGAAAGGAAAATAAGTACAGTTGTTGGATTTGTATTAAAACGCAGGAGCAGGGAGATAGCAGCTAAAATCCGTTGTAGAACAAATAGAAGGAAGTTGCCGCCCAGTTGCTTTGTCGGGAGGCGGCTGCTGGGCTGCTCTGCTACGGCCCTGTGGGGCTGCACCCCTCCCTGCAGCTCTGGGGTGCTGGCAGATGAGGGGCGTTCGGTGCTGGTGTGCCCTCCTCCCCCCACTGCTCTGTCAAACCCCAGCCCGGATTACCCTGGGGTCCCAACTGTAACTTCGCACTTTCTGACCCACGCTGTGTTTGTTAACAGCTTTCTACACAAGCAAGTATGGCTACAAGATGTGTCTGCGCGTTTACCTCAATGGGGACGGCACCGGGCGTGGGACCCATCTGTCCCTGTTCTTTGTGGTGATGAAAGGACCCAACGACGCGCTCCTGCGCTGGCCCTTCAACCAGAAGGTGGGTTTGGGTCAGAGCCCCCAGCATGGCCTGCGGCCACAGCTGCTCTGGGGCTGAAAGCATCCCATCCTGTGGGTGGGATTTGGGGAACAGTGAGGGCTGCAGGGCAGCGTGCTGGAAAGAGCAGAGCTGTGCTGCTGCCACGGGGCCAACCCACCCCTGTGTGCTGTGCTGCCTGCAGTCAGTGCTTGCACAGCATCGCCCGTTCAGATTTCAGCTTCTGGCCTTTGAAAAACGCCTAAGGCTGAGCGTTCTGCCTCTGTTCTTGGTGGGATGGGAGCTTCCTGGGACCTAAGCAGATAGTCGTGTGGGCGGCAGGAGCTCCGTGCCTGCTGTAGGATCGCCCAGTTTGTGACCGTTCTGCCACCCAGGGGCTTCCAGTGACGGGCTGACGTTCCGTGCTGCCCCTGGCCGCGGGTGTCTCTGATCTGTAGACGTGCAGTGTTACATTTCTATGTGTGTGTTTCACAGCCGCAGTGAGCGAGCCACCGAGATGGGCTCCTCTGGCCTTTTCCTTCAGCTGCTCTTGTGTATTCCCACACCTCCCACAGGTGACCCTGATGCTCTTGGATCAGAACAACCGGGAGCACATCATCGATGCGTTCCGACCCGACGTGACCTCGTCCTCCTTCCAGCGCCCGGTCACAGAAATGAACATTGCCAGCGGCTGCCCGCTGTTCTGCCCCGTCTCCGTGATGGAAGCCAAGAACTCCTACGTCCGCGATGACGCCATCTTCATTAAAGCCATCGTTGACCTCTCAGGCCTTTAACCCTCTCAGCACAGAGCAGGGAATGCAGAGCCAGCCCCTGGGCACTGCCCTGCAGGCAGGTCTCAGAGCAAGGAGGGGCGGCAGCGTGGACCTGGCCCTTCCCCAAAAGGGACCTTCTTAGTGCTGAACGGAAACACGGTGTCTGATGGGAGCCCTGGTCCCTGGCATCAGAGAGACCTTTCCGGAGAAGACGGGGTGGACGTTGGCAGGCTGTGTGGTGCAGGGATTCCTGCAGGGACTCAGATGTCTGAACTGCCGTGCTCCAGTTTTCCAGGGGCAGTGAGCACAGCTTGCCCAGCTGCTTCAGCACGTGGCCTCAGAGCTCTGTAGTGGGGCAGGGCTTCGGCCCACCCCAGCAGCTGTGTGTCCTGGGAGCAGGGCTGTCCCGAGGAGCTCCTCTGGGCCACGTGGTGCCTCAGAGCTGGGAGGCTGCTGTGCTCAGCTGTTGGCGGGGCTGCCCCGCGTGCTGCGGGACTGCTGCCTCTGCTCTCTGCAGAGAGGAGGCAGAGGGGAGCCCTGTGTCCCTGTGGCTGTGTTTTTGGTCAGATGTGCTCAGGGCAGGTTGGGCTGGCAGTGCTGGCTGCCTGGAACATAGGGGGCCGCAGCAGGGCTACCTGTGGTGGAAGATAGTAGTGCCTGTCCCCTGAGATCAGGGCTCATGTGCTGCAGGGGGGCTGTGTGCCGGAGCAGTGGGCTCCGGCAGTGGTGGGAGAACAGTGGCAGTGCTGGCAGCAGGCCTGAGGTGTGCACCCATGCTGCTGTACTTGAAGCCTGGTCATGGGATGGCTGCAGCCCTGTGGGCACTCCAGCGTGCCCCAGCCCCACGTGCACTGCTCTTCGGCATCACCTGGTGGGCCCTCCCTCCCCAGGCCCAACCCTTGTCCTCCTGGAGAGCCTTTGGTACTGGGGCTGGAGCGGGCCCTGAGAGAAGCTTGCTGTTGCCCTTGCTGTTTCTGGTTTGCTTGCACCGCTCCCTTCTGGGCAAGTGCCCTACACCTGTACCCCAGAGAAGGTCTCTTTCGTGGAGAAGAGCCTGCTATCACATCCCTCCATCACGGCCCGTGTGTCCCTCTGGAGTTGTTCTGTGGTGGCCACATGTAACACCAGACTGGCCACTGGCCGTGCTGGCCTCTCTCAGCTTGCTTCCTTCTTACGCTTCTGCCTTACACTTTTCCTCCCCCTTCTCACTGCCCCAGGAGCTGTGGGAGTGGTGAGCTGGGAGAGCTGAGCCCTTACGCCTGCCTAGGTCCTCTCCAACCCCGGCACTGCTCCTTTGCCCTGGAGGACAGGCAGAGAGGCTGCTGCCGCTGGTTGGAGCCCCCGGTGCTCAGGCTGCGATTGCTGCCTCTGTGAGGGGAGTGCATCTCCCTCAGTTCGGGGCAGCGGTTGCTGCCACCAGCCCTGTGGGTGCTGTGCTGCTGTGCTCTCCCTGGAAAAGGCCCTGGGCCCCACAGCCCCCTGCCAGGAACAGAGGGGGAGCAGCTGGGATTTGGAAGTGAAAAATGACCCCAGGCTGCTCTGCAGCTGCTGCAGGCGTGTATTAAAGCCCTGCAATGGGCCGTGCCCGCAGCAGCCCTTCTCCTTCGGAGCAGTGCTGGGTGCTGTGTGGGCGCTGTGCCCAGTTCCTTGCTGCAGTCCCGCTTTGTGTAGAGGCGAAGGCTGCAACTCGGATGGGAGCTGTGCACTTTTTCCAGGCTGGGCAGTGCAGGGAATGGCTGTGGAGTGGGACTGGGATGCTCCTCGCTCTTTGACCCTGCCTGCAGCCCTGCCGCTTTGCGCAGACCCCCTCTCCCCCAGCCTGTCTCCGGGCTCTGCTGGGCCCAGCAGTACCACCTCACCTCAGTGCCTTAGGAGGGAATGTAGCCTGGCAAAGGCTGAGCTCTGCAGACCATTCTGTGGAAATAGTCGCCAACGAGAGCCTCTGACCGACATCTGCCCCGAGTGGGTGGTCAGCTCTGCTAGTTTAGAATTGGGAATGGTGTAGTGGGGGGGATGAGTGGGAATTACATGTATTACAGCGAAGCAATGTGCGTGTGCTGAGCACCCTCTGCCAGGGGGGCTGCAAGTCTGGCTCTGTGGTGCTGCCCCAGAGCCCAGGCTCAGCTGGGTGGGCCAGGGAGACTGCCAGGAGCTGTGGGTGGCACTGGGAGGATGCAGCACGGCAGCCCGGTGCTGTTCCCTGCTGCTGCTTCCCTGCCCTCACCCCGCGGCCGAGGAGCGCTGGTGCTGACATCGCCGCCTGGTCCTTTTCTGTTTCTTTTAGCAGCTCCTGTGGTTGAGGGTTAATGGCAGTGTGTTCCCTGCAGCTGCACACTGCGGGGTGGGGGTGAGGTGTTCCCCTGGATGCAGCGCTGAACCGCGCTGTAAGATGGACATTTGGCACAAAGCACAGCTGGAGTGTTGTTTCTTTTTTTTCTCCTTTTGTTTGCCCCCTATTTGACCACAGCTACAAGGGAACACCCGCCTCAGCCTGTCACTGTGAAGTAGTTTTTCCTTGAGGATGGTGTGTGGTGAAAACCTCTAATAAAAGCAGTGTGAGGAGCTGCTGTGTTGCGTAACTCATGGGAGGCTCCATCGCTGCACGGGGCCAAAAAGGCAGTGCTGGGCCAGGACAGCAGCAGGGCGATGCTGTGGGCTCCTGCTGCCATACTGCAGTCCTCACACTGCCCCACACCCACAGCACCCCTGCGGTGAGCCGACCCCCAGCTCAGCTGCTTTCCTGTAGACGGGGCAAGGAAGGACACGAAGAAGGCAGCACTGCCCCAATCCTGTCCTGCAGCTGCTTCTGCAATGGCTGCAGCACATAGAGCAGTACTGTACTTCTGGCTTCAGTTTTGCTTCTGTAGAAAAAAATAGTACTAAGAAAAACAAACTTACATTGCTGAGATGCTTTAGCAGAATATTTATTCAACGCCATGGTGAAGAGCAAAACTTGGTACAAACATAAACCCTCAGTGCCTTGCTCACTACTACACCGTGCCAAGGGAGAAAAACAGGATTTGCTATCTTGGGGCAGGAGGGAAGGTGTAGAAAGGTGGAGACTGTTCCTTTGCTGTGTAAGGGGACCAAGAACTGAGTTTAGATCTTGAGTGCACACCCATACACACACACACATACACACACACACAAAGGACTCCCTTGTTTCTAGAAGTCCCGTGATGACAGAAGACCTGAGTACAGGGGTTCTGGATAAAGCCATGGGCACCTGCTGGGGCAGAGCAAAAGAAGGGTGCAAAACCCTCTCGCTGAGGGCTGGAGGAGCTGTTAGACATCAGTGCACGTTATGACAGCAGCCACCGCCTCCATGAAGTCTGTTTGCAACCTGAGGCTGTGAGTGGCACAGACATCTGCCCTGCTGCTCCCGAGCTGGGGGGGAGCCCAGCAGCAGGTGCAGCTCCTGGGGTCACTGCTGGCCTGGGAGCTTCAGCCCCTGATGTCTGGGCCAAGTGAAGATTAGGAGCTTAATTTTAGACTCTAACAGTTGGCTAATGGCTGGAGAGAAAAAAGCTTCAGGGAAAAATACAGAATAAACAACGCTGAGTTCATAAAGTGAGCCAGCTTCTCCCATCAGAGAAGCCCTCAGAGGGAGCTGATCACCAACCCCAAGGTGAGTCAGCCCAGGTGGAAGAAGGCTTATTCACCCTCATTCCTTCAGGCAGGAAAGCCGCACCTCCACCTGTTCACCTGCTCACAGAGAACTTACCAAGAGAACTAAAGTGCCACAACTTGAGTAGCATAGGAGGGAGGTGACCATGGCACCCATCATCACAGCTTATCCCTTGGAAGGGACAGCAGATCCCCTGGAATAAATACGTTACCAACGCCATACTTTATTTAGGTGCTACAGAACAGAGGAAGGCCAGGGCAAAGCCAGATCTGTGTTATCGACAGCCCTCCCCACTCTGATTTTGTAAACTGATGGTATCAGGATTTAGTTGAAACCAATGGCAGGGCAGCCCTGACCCTCCAGCTCCATCCCAGCACTGCCTCCCCCACCCCCTTTTTCAGTCCTCTGATCCTTCCTGCCCTCCCTTTGTGGCCCAAACACTGTGGGGCAGCACGGGGCACACCCAGCATCCAGACAAGTTGCCCATGGAGGTTTGGGACAAACAAACGATAATAAAACTACTATATTAAAAGAGTCCTGCAGTAAGGCAGCACAGCACTGTACCACTGCTTTTGCAAGTGCTCTGTAGCCACTAGCTCTCAGCGAAGTCAGCCACGTCCCAGGCCCACACAGTACAAACCCTGGAGACGTGCCTCAGTCCGTTCTCAGAGACCAAAGCTCACCCAGAGAGAGCTGTGACCAAGTAGCAGCGTTTGTGATAAGCTGTGGGGAGGCTACCCTGCAGTGACCAGCTTGGGCTGCAGCCCACCGGACCCAGGAACAGGTCCTCCGCCCTTACGTTCTGTCTTTGAAGCAGACGCTCCAAGGACGAAGCCATTACCACTGCTGGGGTCCCTCCTAACTCAGCTGACGGAATTGGTGTGCCCAGAGCTCGTCTCTGTTGTGCAGGGCTCAAAGCTCTGCAAGCTCTCAGAGGTGGCTGCAGTGAGGAAGCTGCAGGAGCAGGTGTACCTGGGTTCAGCTTTTCTGGTTCATGAGCCAGGAAAAGAGCAGTTTCCTGGGCCTGGGCTTCCTGGCCTGCTGGATTCGCACGGTGCGAGGGGATCGCCACACCTTGATGGTCGTGTCATCGCTGGCTGTCAGGAGCAGCTCCTGCTCCACTGGGCTGAAGGCCACCGAGTTGACCACGTTGTCGTGCTGCAGCTTGGCCAGGCAGATGTTATAGTGCCGGTCCCAGATGTAGCCATGGCGATCTTCTGCCCCGCTGCAGCAGACAACACAGTGGTGAGGACAGGCAGGCTCTGCCTTCCATCCTGAGTGCCCTGGCCCAGCCAGAGGCCCCAGCCTTCATCTGCACTGCTGTCACCCACAGGCACTCACCCTAGGGGGACAAATCCCCTTTGTGACCCAGGCCCTGCCACAGACACAGGTGGGTTTCCAGAAGTGGAACCTGAAATGGGGTCTCACAGCAGCAGCAATTAAAGCCCTTCAGAGCAGCACGAGCACACGGGCTGCATGCCTGGACCTGCAGCCAAACTCATGCTGTGACACTTGCAGCAAGCCAGCTCTGTTCTGGGCTGCAGTGAGGCTGCTCCAGCCATCCCAACTTGCCCTCTAACACCTGCTGCCTGCAGCCCTCAGGAAGGGCAACTGCCACCCACTGACAAACATGCCACAGCCCTGCATTTCCTCTTTCCCTGCTGATCTCACAACAAGACCAAAGCAGACATCCTCCAGCAGCACCCTCTGACTCGGTCACTGCCCCTCACAAGCCTCTTCTTGCTCTGCTCACAGCAGCCTCCAGCTCTCAGACCAGCCCTGCCTGCAGCACACCAGCCCACAGTGCAACACCCAAGGCCATCCCATACCTGGGGCAAGATCCTGCCCACCCCCCAGCGCCACACACCTTGCCACGAAGTCCCTGCTGACATCCAGGAAGATGAAGAAGCACTCCTCGTTGGGTGTGTAGGCCCGATGCGCACGGAGGGCTCGTTTCACTTCTTTCATTGTCTTCAAGTCAAACACGTGCAGATCGATCTCCTCAGCGATGGGGGGTGGCTGCATGGGGTCAGAGATGACGCAGTCCCGAGGCCAGGCACGGCTGTTCACATACAAGTATCTTGGGGAGGGGAGCAGAGGGGTTACCCTGCGCTCATGGAGTCACAGCATAAAACCCTCCCCCCTCGCACAGGCAGGGCAGGGACCACACAGTTACCCTGGTCCTTAGCAGGCCTGCAGCTCTGAAACACAGGCAGAAACAGCACAGTGCTGAACTGCTCCCCGCCCCCCTTGGAAAGGAAGGGGTTAGAGCTGGAGAGCCCTACAGACTAGGCTGAGCATCTTTTGTCTCATTAAAATCGATACCAAAGACAGCAGCCTATCCCACTGCCTCAGGAATGAAATGTGGTGCTGTGGGAAGCTCCTTCACCCTGCCAGGACTGTGCCTGACCTCTAAGGTGAACTGGGCTCAGCAGCACAGAGGGAGGAAAGGTTTCCTAACAGGACTGGGAGAGAGGCTCAGATGTTCACCCTTCATCAGCATGGGATGTAAGTGTCTGAGGTGGCCAGGACAGGCTCCCTGCCCCAGGCCAGCACAGGGCCAGCAGCACACCAGAGACTTGCAGCAAAAGTCTGAAACTGCTCCCAGCTCTGGATAAAGGTAGCAGGGCCACAGGCGACTGTGTTTTCCAGAAGGTGAAGTTTACTGCTAGCACTCAAGGAAGGACAAGTAACCACCATCATGGCAGCCACATGGAGGTATGCAAATGGGTCCCCGTGGATAACTCCAGCTGAAAGGCATTTGACTGAGGTGGCCCAGCTGCTTCCAGACTTCTTTCTTTTACCACTTTGTGCAGCCAGTAAGTGGCAGCCACAAGCCCTGATGCAGAGTGCCCCACCCTAGCCTGATGCATAGAGGTGTGCCCTTGGGGCAGAATGTCATTTCTCCTCCCATTCATTCTAAAGCCCCCACACAGCTGTAACCCAAACCCTCTGGTGTCTGAGGCCAGCAGGCAGCTTCTTCCCCCCACCCCATCATACTCACCGGTGGTCAGGGGAGAGACCCATGCCAATGATGTGCCCGTGGATGTCAATGACGTGATCCAGCGAGTCAAAGAACTCATCTGAACGCCTCTCCTCCCCAAGCACCGGCCCAGCAGTTGTCATCTGATGGGGCAGGATCCTTTTAATCCCTTGGGAACAGAAAGGAGGATCATATCAGTCTGGGCTTCTGCCACAGACCAGCAGGGCTGATGGAAGCCCCTTGGCTTCAAGAAGGGACTTCCCTCAGCACTGCTAAGAAAGGAGGACTGGATTGTTTCCAGCCAGGGGCTGAGGGAAGGCCTGGCACAGAGCTCCTATCCTTGCCAGCTGCTTCCAGGCTCTCATTAGCAGTACCTTGGGCCAGAACAAAGCCTATAAGTGACATGCTGGCACACTGAGCCCTAGTGGTAAGAAGCCTAGGGCCCAGCTGTCAACCCACCCTCTACAGCCTCACCTGGCTACATGCCTCTGCAGCACAAGAGAGCTGTGCTGTCTCCAGAGGCTCTCTCTTTGCAGAAAGGCTCTCCCTGTGCAGCCCCAGGGCTGGGGCCCACCTCCTGCAGCACTCAGACTCAGGGAGTCCAGCAGGCACTGACTGGTGTTTCCTTCAGCTGCTGTGATGCACAGCTGGGGATCAGCTCAGGAAGCTCTAGGCACAAGGGCTGAAACCAGGACCAGACTCAGTGGTTTACAGCAACTGAACTGCATGCTGTGGGTCAAGCTCTGTCCCCCAAAAGCTCCGGACAGAGGTCTCAAACACAGCCCCCTGTGATGGCCTCCTGGAGGGCACCCATAGGCCTCAGCAGCTCTTGGGCACATGTGTACTCAGCACCCTCCATGTGTCCAAATGGGAAGATCCCATCCCCTGCCCAAGGGACCTTCAATGCCACCCTTGACTTCGCTATCTCTCACAGAGGAAGGAGGCTGGGACTACCCCACACTGCACCTGCAGCCCAAGGTCCTTTACATCTCTGCAGCTGAGCTGAGCAACCCAGGCCCTTCACTTCCTACCCAACTTGCTGCTCCCCAGCAGACTTTTCCTCCCTCAGGTAGCACCGAGGGAGAGATGAGCTCCAAGGGAACTCCTGCAGAAGTGCCTGCATGCAGCACATTGGGTAACAAAGCTGTGATGCTCATAAGCAGGCCTTGCTGCACCAGGAGCATGGCTCCCAGCAGCTGCCAAGAGACACCGAGCAGCACCAGCTCCCAGGGACAGGCAGCCACTGCACAGAGACTGACTCAGTACACGCACCATGGGCCAGTGAAGCATTTGGCAGCAGCTCAGGGCTGGGAAAGGAGCTAAGACACTGCAGCCACACTGCTCCTGCTGGCAGCTGAGAACAAGAGCACAGTGTCATAGTTCTGTGCAGTTCAGGCTGTGCTCCTATCTTTGGTGTACAAAGACCAAGTGGCTCTTCTCCAGGCAGTCTGCACATCTGGAAACAGCCCTTCCCTGCCTTACTGCAGTAGCGCAGGCCTGGAAAGTTAGAAGAGCCTGCAGCAGAAAAGAGGACGTACCAAAAGGAACAGAAGTTGTCTGGCTTTACAGAATTCTTCTTGCCTGAAGGCAGCTCGCCATTCCTCCTCACATTTTTTACTGATGTCCAGTCCTTCCCATTGAACATGCAGGCTACTTTCAGGGGCTTTTGGAGAAGCAGCCAGACTATCTTCCAGAATATCTACCCTCTGCATTGATTTCCTATACCTTCAGTCTCATCTAGTTCCAGTACCTCACCAAGTGTGCTCGAAATGAACTGGTGAAGTTCTAAGCCAGACAAAGACCCCCAACAGTGTCCGTGCTTGGTCTGTGCTGCAGTTACAAGCCCCTATACCCAACTGAGAACCAGCAAACTGTCACCAGTATCTCGCTACCAAGTGCCCACTGAGGCAGCCAATCCCCTCCTGCACCAGGCCAGATGTTCAGCTCTAACCACCCACATCCCAACAGGCCAAGCTCACTCCTGGTCTCCTGCTTAGCCCTTGCCATGACGCGTGGCCAAGCGCCAAGCCTGGTAGCAACAAAACCATGAGGCAAGTGCCTGTGGGCAAACCACCTCCAATAAGTGGATGAGTCTCAAAACCCTCTGGTCCTGTACAGAGAATTAGGCTTGAGCAAAACTGCAACTCACTACAGACAAGCAGCAAACAACACAGGTCTTTTCCAGATTAACATGCAGGCTGCAGCTGCAGCCCGCACCCCAAAGAAGGCTGATGTGCCTTGGAGCTCAACCACAGCCTTACCTATCTGGTGTGGAGAGTAGGTGAGGCACCCTGTGGTGAAAATTAAGTATTTTGTCTTGCTGTTGCTGTCCGTGGAAAGCAGGTTCACCTCAGGCGGTTTAGTTCTGTTACGTATGAACAGCTCAGCCACTTTGTTCTCCAGCTCAGCCTCAGTCATGGCAGGCCTCACGCAGCCCCCCATGATATCATCAAAGAACTGCTGCAGCTCATCCTCTGCTGGCACACCCCCGTCATCTGGCAATTCCTGTACTGCTGGCTCTGGAGTCTGCTTGGGCTTGGACTCCTCTTCTTCGCTGTCACTGCCAAGATCAAAGACCGGGCAGGTGGAGGTGGAAGAGGCAGCCAGCTGCTCCTCGTAGTCCAGGAGCAGGTCTGGGGAATCGTACCGGCTGCAGTCAGCCACCATCACGGTCCGGATAGTGCTGGCATTCAGATTCTGGATTTTGAACAGTCTCTTCACTACATTCACATTTTCAGACTCTATGCCCTGGGAGCAGAAAACAGAAGTAAGCAGGAATCCCCTCACCACGGCGCTGCTCCTACAGCCTCCACACAGCCACTGCCCACAGCCTGAGCCTACACTGCAGGCTCCAGTCACACACTGACCTCCCAGCACTGCTCTATGGGCATCTCTAAGCATTACCATCAGGACTTGCCTGAGATGCCAGCCAGCTTTGTTACACTCCTTCCCATCCTGGAGGTAGGTGAGATGAGACAAAAAGCCAGGGCCAGGCTTTTTCAGGAAAACATCTGAGCTGGGAACACAGAGGCCAGGCAGCCTTGCTCCCACCGCCCTGCCTGAGGTCATCAGCTGACACTGCTGAGAATTTCAGGAACAGGCCCCCACGATAAACAGGTGAGGTGCAAAGCATTATTCCTCCAGCCTACATGAAGCAAAGGGAAAGGACCTCAGTGCTCCTGGAGCTTGCATGTACCCCTCAGCAGAACCGGCTGGACTGCCAGCTCCCAGAAACAAGCTGCAAGTCTCTCCCCACCTAACTGCCTTGGCTGTCTGCAGCCACACTTCAACATTTCTGACAAACCAGTCAAGGTCCTTCCATGCCTCCTGGAGATGCACAAGTTAATGCTGCAATGTCAGGTGCAACACAGAGATGTGATTATTGGAAGGGTCCCTACCACCACAGGGAATTCCAGCTAGAGCCAGCATCAAAGGTTTGAGTCAAAGACACAAAACACCAGGATGTGCAGCTGTGACAACAGGACAGAGGCAAGACATAGAAGGGCAACGTGTCTGAGAAGCACAAATAGCAGAGAACAAACAAGCAGTGCATAGGCTAAGGCCAACACACACTCCATCCGTAGGTCTCATCACAGTCTAACAGACAGCACCTGGCCCACACATCTCAGCAGTGGCAGGACAGAGCCAGATTCCCAGCCACCTCCAGGAACAACACAATGAGCTGCCAAGTGGGAGAATGGTCACTGCTCAACATGTGCCAAGCTGCAGCCATCCCAGGCCCACCTCGCACCGAGGCCTCAGTAACCCTGCCATGGTTCATCTGCCCTCCTGTTCAGCAACACAGAGTTGTAGAACTCTGCACCCAACTCCTCATCCCAATTAATAAAGCAGGAAATAATGGAAGCAAAGGGTAGAAGAGGGCTATTGCAATGAGTCCCATAACACCAAAGGTGGGAAACTCCATACCAGGGTTGCCTCAAGCTCAATATTCAGAAGGTGAGTCAGAGGAGATAAACAGGGCAGACAAGGGTCTGAGCCACTGTTTCCCTTTCACATCTCCTCTGCAGCTTTTCCTCCCACAAGAACCAGCAGGAAGCTGCACTGCCTGAGGAGCTGGAACAGAGGCACCTCACCTGGAAAGCATTGTTCAGCCACAGCACAGAACATGAGGTTATGCGCCCAATCCGATGCAGATTGCCAGATATCAAGTTGGTTTCATTCAGCCAACAGCCAAACACATCATAAGGCTTATTCCTCACCCTGGAAAGCAACGTGAAGTTCTCTGGAAGAGAGGGAAAACAGGAGTGTGAGACGATTGCTCTGGACAGGGGATCTGGAGAAACCATTGCAGAAGGAATGGGAAATGGAGTCAGGTCTCAGCCCACAGCAGGGGAGGCACTGACACAGCATCTTCAATGCAAGCTGGAGAGACACTGCCCAATCACAGACCAGCTCCAAGGCACGGCTGCAGACACAGATCATTTCTCTCTTTTACAGAGATCTGTGTGAAGTACATGCAGAGGAAAAACAAAACATAAGGGCAGCCAGATAGAACCGGACCAGAGTGCAACCTAGCTACACTGCCTTCCTCCAAGCATGGCCCAAAGCAGATGCCCCAAGGACAAGAACAAGTCAAACACACACAGACCTTCTTCACACAATCCCAGCCTCCCAAGCCATGGGAGCCCTTCTGAACAGGAGAGCTGTGCATTTAGCAGCACCCCTTGGTCGTGGCACAGAGATGGCAAGAGACAGTGCAGCTGGGTTCAGTGGGTTTCACAGAATTGCAGCAGAGAAGGCTGAGTTGGGCAGGGTGAATGCATCTCAAAGGCATGTGAGACTACAGGGCAGGACCAACTCTGCTTGAGGCAGAAATGGTGGCTTCAGAACAGCTGGGGACACAGGCACCTTACACCTTGCCCAGACTCTCACTTAAAGACAAAATTAAATGAGAACATATATGCCACACTGCACTTTCAGGTGATGACATGAATTATCCCTAAGGATATCCAGAAGGCCTACCCAAAGAAACTGCAACTGGGACCCCTTCGTGCAGATGGTGGAAAGAAGAACAGAGGTCAAGGCCACAGCATACAAAGGACAAGGGCAGAAGAGAACCCCATCTCCCATCACTTTACACCTCTCAGGAAGGCTCAGTGAAGGCAGAGGCATAATTTACCCATGCTGATTACGGCAATCTCTCCTGATGAGGAGTTGTGAGGCCCCACAAAGACACCTGATACCAGAAGGAGGGAGTCATCGGAGTTGAACTGGGAGAACTGCGTGTAGCTCCAGTTGTACGGCCTCATGTTGGAGCTGTGCTGCAGGGAAATGTCCAGCTCATTGCTCCAGATCTACAGGCAGATGGACAAACAGTTAGGAAGCTGGAAGAAGCCTGAAGGCTGTCCTGCTTCACCTGTCCTATCAGCAATCACCAGTCAAAGGAAAAAAAAGTTACTGAAAAGCCTATTTAAATACCTTCAAGACCCAAATTCCCTGCCAACCCCGCTGACAGGTGTATGGGAACTGCTGAGTCACGGCCTGAACCTCTGATTGATCACCTGAGGTGAGCAATGAGTCAGCCATGGGAGCACAGGTGCTGCCGGAAGGGGTGGAGCCTGGCTTCATCTCTCCTAGACCCATTTAAGAGCTGACTAGCAGTAGGGAAGGATCTCTTCTGGAGATCCACCCCACTGGAGTTTCTTAAGTGAGCCCAGGATATGGGTAAGCATCCTATCTATTCTATTTGTGTTGTTATAATCTGCTTTGCCTAACTCTCTTGTTTACTTCATAATTATAACATCTTAATAGTCTTTGATTATACACAGGGGACAGCCACAGCTCTGGAGAGCAGCTAAACACTGCATTTCTCCAAACTTCTCCATCAGCCATGCAGTAAAAGTTAGCAACACAGCTGGATTTTTAAGCATGTTGACAGAGATTTCTCCCAAGACAACCACCTATGCAAAACATCTTCTGCAGCAGGTCATTATCACTGTTAGTCATAATGAGAGACTGGCTTGCACCTGCAAAGCAGCCAGAGCTAGGTAGGCACCTCTACCACCTTCAGATGGGCTGAAACTGGAATCTGCTGTTCTCAAGGTTACATTGGCAAAAGTCATTAGGTTCTGTGGCTTTGAGAACAACTCAGCAGCTACAGACACAAAGCCCAGTCACCTGGTCAAGCCTCGCCTCTCCACGGGTTTCCTGAATGCTGCTCTCACAGATAAGCCCTATAAAATCAAAGCTGAAAGTCTTGTGCAGGGAACGCTGCCGCCTTACCTTAACAGTACAGTCTTTGGAGCACGATGCAAACAAACAGCCGGAGTGAGAGAAGCTGAGGTGCAAAACCTGGTCATTGTGCTCCTTCAGGGCCTGCACTTCAATGCAAGGGATGGTGTCATAGAGCCTCTGAAACTCATCATACCAGGAGACAGCAGCTGGAACACAAGCAGGGACATATGACAAGAATGCACACGGGAGGGAAGTGACAGACCTGAGGTGAATACTGCAGCCACAGTATCAGTCTCTAGCAAAGCACAGTGCTTTCAGAAGCTCTGCTGTGCCCACAATCCCTGCAGATTCACCTGTGTTTGTGGGGCTTTACATTTTTCTCAGTAGTTTTCCCACTCCTCCACACACACACACACACACACAAAAATGTCTTTTCTTCCAGGGAACACAACTTCTCACCATATCACTACTTTCTAAGCCAGTGCAGCCACTATAAGAAACACCTAAGAGCACAGCTATTAGCTATCTAACAAAAACTTTGCTCAGGACAAAACAGAAGTCAGAATTGCAGACGTGCTCCAGTACACTGCAGGCACATCTGTCACATAATGAAAGAGAAGCTGATGCTCAGAGTACTGGGCTCCACTTTGACTGTCTTGTCTTACACAGAATTAAGAAGGTTCCAGAAGGGGTATTGAGATGAGAAAAAAGCATTTGCATAAGTCAAGAAAGAAGGGAAACAGAAGAGAGGAACTGGAGCTGGATGCAAGGCATCAAGGCAAACAATGAGTCCTGCAAGGAGGAAAGCCTGGAGTACAATGCAAGAAGTTACACGGACTGCCAGTAAAGAGATAAATAAAGAGGATTTTTAACAAAGTGCCTATAGAGTTGTTGTGGCAGCAAATCCCAAGGAAGTAAAGAGGATTAGACATTTATATGGATAATGGCCAACTTTCCTAGTTACACTGAACAGGACAGAAGGTTTTTTGGAACTCACTGTAGCCTGGGAGGCACCCTCCTCTGGGGCAGGGCACAGCTTGCTGCCAGGGAATCCCAGCATTGCTCAGTGGGCAGACTGCTTTGGCACCCCCCATCAAAGTCCTTGGTTTCTATCTGGCCAAACACTCCCAATGCTTCTCCTTACAGCTCCCTGAATGCTCAGACAGTGCTTTTCAGGGCTGGCAGGACACTCTCCATTTCCTCGGACTGCCCACCTGCCATCACCCCCAGGGATGAACTCCACAACCTGGGAAGAGCTACATCTGTTACTGAGTTACCCTGACCATCCCCATAGCTCTGAAGGACAGGGCTGCCAGCTTACGTTCAGGAGACATGAAGTGAATGAGCCTGCCCAAAGTGTCTCAGGTAAAACTCAATGATAACATCTTTAATCCAAAGGAACTCTACAGACTGTGCAAGTGAAACCAAGCAGCCCACACTATCATATCCACATCTTCTCCTTTCTTACTTGAAGCCCTTTTGTGCTAATGTTCCCTGCTGCAGAGGGTTTCCCACTGCTTGATCCTCCTTGCTTCTTCCCATCCTCCTGTAGCCAACACACATCACAGCTAGAGAGCAGGAACTCGGCTTGGTGCCACAGCTGATGCTGGGAGTGCCGTGCACATCCTGGGGGACAGAACTGAGCACAGCCCTCCTGGCCGCTGCATTTCTGCCTCTCAGAGCCCCCCCTGGTGACAAGGGGCCCTGTTCCCGGGACAGCACTGGGTTACCTCTCTAGACAAGGCTTTGCATGCCCATTCCTCAGCTAGAGAGCAGCAGTGCAGCATGGGCTGCCCTCACAGAGCCTGCTGACAGCTCTCCTCAGGGAGGGCCGTGCAGGATGACCAGCCAACGCTGTTAATGGGTCATTTTCCTATTGCAGAGGTTAAGATCAAGTCTGACATGCCCCAGCAAAGTGGGTCAGGCGCCGCGTTAGCATTTGCCCTCTGTACAATTAGGCTGCTGCGCATTCACCCACTGCAAGGCCCTCCTCTGTCAGTCAGGCTGCAGCCTGACTGCACCTTATGGAAATAGAGCCCGAGCAGCTAACGCGTGCCCGCAGCCCTTCCTAGCGCAGACGAGAAAGGGACAGAGCCCGGAGCGGAGCCGGAAGGCGGCGATCAGGAAAAGCCAGCAGCGATGACCACGGAATCCACCCGAGCTGCGGCACGCCGTGACTCACCGCAGGGCCGGCAGGGAGAGCCGAAGCGCCCGGGCCTTCCGACGGCCCTCCGCAAGGCAGTGCCCGAGCCCCTTTCGGGCACAGCGCGGCCCGGCCGCGCCCGCCCGCCCGCGGAGCCCCGAGCGGCGCACCTGGGTGCCGGGGCACGTCCCGGGACACGCGGTAGTAGCGGTAGAAGAGCTCCTTCCACAGGAACTCGTCGCGGGCCACGGCGCGCCACTGTCGGCATACGAGGCCCACCGCGAGCACGTCGGCGTGGTCCAGGTAGAGGAAGATCTCGAAAAGCACGCTGTCCGGGAGCAGGGGTCCGCCCGCGGCCATCGTGTCATCCTGCCACCGCGAGCGAGCGGCGCCCAGCTCGGGCCCGGCCCGGAGACGGCGCTCGCCCTGCGCCCGCTTCCCCGCCCCCCACTTCCGGCCTCCCCGCCCCTCACTTCCGGCCCCCGCGCCCCACTTCCGGCCTCCCCGTCCCCCCCACTTCCGCTCCGGCTCCACGGGCCGCTCTAGGCCGCCCTCTCGGTGGTTCTGCTATTCCGCCCGCGACGCCCCTCGCCGCTCCGGGCGCAGGGAGCCGAATGCGGCGCGATCGCTCTCGGTCGCCCCGCCCCGTGCGGTCGGACCACGCCCCCGGTGTTCGGGCCCCTCCCGTCGCTCCGTGGGTCCGGGTCTCCCCGGCCGCGAGGTCGCAGCCGGCGGACGTTATGCTGCCAGCGCTGCCCCGCCGCTCCGTGGGGCCCTGAGAGCCCCCCCCACCCCGCCCCCACTCCGCCCCCACTCCGCCCCCCCTGCTCTCAGCGGAGGCCCCGCGCAGCCCCAGCCCGGCCCCCGGCTCCGTGCCCCCTGACCCCGCGTGCCGTGACCCCGTGCCCGCCCGGCTGTGCCCGGCCGCGCCGCTTCCCGGCACCGGGCTCCGCTGCGCCATGGCCGCCCCGCGCGCCCTCCTGCTCCTCTCCCTGCTCACCGCCGCGCTGCAGGGAAAGGGGCAGCGGCCGCCCCTTCCCCGCAACCTTCTTGAGAAAGTGGTGACCGAGGGGAACCTCGGCCTCGGTGAGGTGAGGGGGGCGTCCCCCGCGGGCAGGGGCACTGGGAGCAGCACTGGGGCTGCGGTGTGGCCCCCGGTGCTCCCTTTTCCGATGCGGCCCCATCGCCCACCCCCAGCCCACGCCTGGCGCTGCAGCGTGTCCCAGCCCGCTGCCCGCACAGCCCTGCCCAGGCGCTGCCACCCAGGCCTCCAGGCGCCTGTGGAGCTGCCCCATGGGGGTCCTGGGGCTCGTGGGGAGCGTGGGGCTGGGCTGCCGGGTCCCAACTGAAGCTATGGGGCAGGGGTGGGTCTGTGCAGTGCTTGTCTGCCACATAGTCAGGGCTGTGTGCAGTTGGTGTGTGCTGTGGGGTGATGTCCTGGGCACCCCATCATCGTGCTGCTGTTCCTGAATGAGAGTCCACAGTGAGCAGCACACCAAGCATGGGGCCGGGCTGCAGGCAACAGTGCCGAGCAAGAGGGGAGAGCATGAAATTTGAGAGTGGGTGCTCGGCACAAGGTGGCAGCAGCCCTGGGCAGGGGTACCCCAGGGCCCAGGCGTGGATGACGGTGCCCACCTGATGCTGTGCAGCTGGTGGGGAGGTGGTTCCTGGTCGGCACAGCGTCCCACTGCAGCTACCTGGCAGAGAACAGCCACCGACTGGAGGCCACAGCAATGACAGTGGCTGTCCTGGATGGGCAGAGCCTGGCTGTCAGCACCTTCAGGAAGCTGTGAGTGATGCTGGCTGCTGGTGGGATGGGATGCTGCAGATGGGCTGGAGCAGGGTCAGTACCTGGCTGTGGGCTGCAAGGGAGGAGAGCTGCCCTGGAGCTGTACAAGGGGATCTCTGGGATGTTTTGCACTAACAATCTTGATTGTGATGAACCCAGCACACTGCAAGCCACAGGGCTGCCATCACAGTGTGGACTTAGGGTGCCCAGGTGGGATGTGGGACAGGCAGCCTGGGGAGTCTGGGGCACGAAGGAGGTGTGTGGCTGCTCCACAGCCACCTGCTCAGGGATTGCTTCCCAAGGGCTCCCAGAGCAGCAGCACAGCTGATGGCCATGGGTACTGGATGGCTGTGGGTGACAGTTGTGTGGGGTGTCAGGGATAGCAGCTGCAAGGAGGGATTGGGGTGGCTGACACATGATGCTCAGCAGTTATTGGGCTTCCCTTACATTGGTGCCCAGTGGATAAAACCTCCTGAGGAAAACAGATTCCATGTACAAGTTGGAAGGGCAGAGCTGGGGGCCAGCTGCAGCCCTGCAGCCTGCCCTGCACTGTGCTTCTCCCTGCACAGGGATGGGCAGTGCTGGGAGATCAGACAGCGTTACGTCCCTGCAGGAGCCCACGGGCGCTTCTCTGTGAGAGGTGAGCACGGCTGGGTGGACACCATCGAGTGCCCCCCCCTACTCCTACGGGGCTTTGGCACAAGTGGTTTCCCCCAGTGCTTCCCACTGTGCCACCTCTGGGGTCCAACTGTGTCCCTGTGCTGAGTGCTGCCATCGGCAATGCCATGGAGATGTGTGTGCCTTTGGTGCCCAGTCGCACACCTCGTGCCCTCTGGTGGTGACACAAGGCCCCGGGACGGTGCCCAGCTGGGCCACACCTGCCCCAATGTCTCCCACAGGCCGTGGCTACAACAGCAAGATGGAGGTGGTGGTGGGAGAGGCGGACCCCCGCAGCTATGCCATTATCTACTACCAGGACAGCCAAGGCCTCTCTGTCAAGCTCTACGGTGGGTTGGCATGGGTCAGTGGATGCCCGTGCCTCACACCATGCCCACTGCAGGGAGCAGGGCTGGCAGCCAGGCTGTGATGGTGGGTTTCCCCCGCAGGCCGCAGCAGCCAGCTCAGCAACGCCATCATGGACAAGTTTGAGCAGCGTGCCAGGGCTGTGGGCCTGAGTGAGGACATGACCTACTACTTCCCCACATATGGTGGGTGCCACGCAGCTGCCAGGACTGGGGGCAGCTGAAGGGGGCCAGCACTGGTTGGGGTCTGGTACCAGCAGGGCAGGGGGCGGGAGGGGGCACCTCCACATGGGTGTGGGAATGTGGCCTGCACAGGGCAGCTGACCGTCCCGGGCCTCTCTCTTACAGGGTTCTGCGACTCTGCGGATGATTTCCACATCCTTGATGGTGAGCATGGCTCCACGCTGCCACGGCCCTGGCCTGCAGTGCTGCCACAGCACAGGGCAGGAGTCCCTCTGTTCCCTGATGTGGGGCTGGGAGGTGGCAGAGCATCACCCAGCATGGCTGTTGACCTCACATTGGCAAAGGAAAGCCCTGTTTGGCCCCTCTGTGGGTCTAGCTGTTCTTAGCAGTGTCTGTACTGGGATGACAATCTGGGGTGGGGCATCCTGGGATGGAGACAATATGGCTGTTCTCAAAGGTGGCTCCACCATTTGTCATTGGTGCATGGGAAGGCAGAGGTGAGTCCCAGGCCTGGCACTGGGCTCTGCCCCAACCCCTCAGCACCTCTCTTTCTCTTCCAGAAACAGAGCTGTAGATGGAAGCAGTGTTTCCAGGATGTGCCCAGCGCTGATCTCTCACCTCGTGCAGCTGCCTGTGGACACAACCACACAGGGATGAGCTGAGGCTTGGCCAGACCCTTCTGCTGCTCTGCAGTGCTGTGTGCACACCCTGGGCTCCCATGTTTCTCCAGCCTGGCTGTGTCACCCCATGGCTTCTTGCCCTTTGCCCCATGCCCTTCAGCAACCAGCAACACCCCAATAAACACAAGGAAAAACTTGGTGTCTAGGCAAGGCAGAGTGCCTGGCAGCCTGTGGAAGCATGGCATGGGGAGCTCACAGCACTTGGTGTGCCCTGGGGCTGGAGGGCTTGGGGAGCACTGGGAACCTGCAGTGGGTCAGCTCTTCCCACCAGGGACCTCATGGGAGGAAAATGCAGCCTTGTAGCTGTCCTGCTTTCTGTCTTCAGGGCTGGTAAAACAGCTGTGACCCTGCCTGGGCCCTGTGGACCATGGTCTCCAAGTGGCTGTTGCCACCTTGGCCATAGCCCTGACAGCGCCCAGCTGACAGCCAGGCAGAGGACATGCCTGGATTCTGCCGCACAGACTGAAGGCTGCAGGGTAAACCCTAGGGGCTCAGGGCCCCCAGCAGCCTGATACACGTCCAACCTGGCAGGGCTGCTTTGGATCCAACCTCCCAGTGCAGGCTGGAGTTGGAGGGGAAGGGACACACCCCGAGAGGAGCCCCCAGCCGTTTCTGCTGAGGCAGCAGCAGGCTGGAAACCCCCTTCCCCGCAGTCCCCCCACAGCAGGCTGGTCTGCAGCCCCTGGGGTGGGAGCAGCCCTCTGCCCCCGGCACTGACGTTTTGCAATCTTAGCGGAAACTGGTAACACATGTTGTTTATCAGGGCCTTATGTAAGGATCCGCCACGTGACCCGTCCTAAGCCAGCGGCTGTCCTGCTGCCCACATGTGGGGCAGCCATGTCTGGCCATTCTCACAGAGCTGCCAGGCCACCTGCTGAGCCCACTGCCTTGGAGTCAGGGCACTATGAGCCCGAGCCACCCAGTACAGCTTGCTTCACCCAGCACGGAGCTGCTCCCCAGAAGTGGCAGCATCATGGTGGAAGCACAGCGTGTTGATGGGAGCCATGAGCTCTTCCAGCCTGGCCTGCAGCCACCTGGCATCAACCCCTTGGGACCCTGTGCACCAGGCACACAGGGTGCTGCATGCCTCTGTTTCCCAATGGAAAGAGCTCTCCCCAGCACCCCAAGGGGCCCATGGAGTGCACCTACACCAACCAAGGGTGGGCTCAGCCCAGGGCTGAAAGTGGCATGCGGGGGCCTGGGGTGCTTTCATGCTGTTCAATCCTGCCCAGCTCAGCTTTTGTTTTGTTTTAATAAATCCGCAGCAGCAGGGCCAGCCCAGCCCCCAGCACATGCTGTGCAGCACAGACTTGGCTCGCAGCTGGATGTGGAGAAGGGAATGTACTCAGGCGGCCAGGCAGGGTGGGCTGCCGAGAGGAAAAAAACAGCTGCTATGAAAACATGCTCCTTATGTAAAGAGCCTTGGAAGAGAGAGCCTTGTGCCGCAGGGAGAGCCACAGGCTGGCAGTGGGCACCTGCCAGAGCCACAGCCCCAGGGCAGCACGACCTGCCTGGTGCTCTGTTCCGTGCAGTCCTGCCCAGCCCCACAGGGCTACCAGTAACAGCAGTGATCACCCCCAGCCCTCGCCCTGCTGCAGCCCCAATCCAACAGGGACAGCCGCTCCTGGAGAAAGGAGGGGGGTGACATAGTGGGTCTGTCTGACTGCATGCTGTTGGCCGGGAGCTATTCAGAGACTGCGGTCAGCACAAGGCAGGGGGTTCCCATGGTGTACCCAAAAGTGCCCAGGGATCCCATGGATCAGATCAGAACCTGGCAGGCACTTGTGCTGTGCTTAGGCCCTTCTCTGGGTCTGAATGATGTTTCTCTGCAAGGCAGGGGCAGGCAGCAAAACCTGGCCCCTGGTGTCTCCATGCTCTGCCCATGGCAGCCCCTCTTCCCCCAGTCCCTGTGCTGTGCAGCCCTGGGGCAGGGATAGCCAGTGAACTGGCCGCCAGCTGTGTTTGTGCTGCAGAGCAGTTTGGCACCCCGAGGCAAACATGTAATATCAACAGGAAGGAAAAATTCGCAGGTTCCCAGCCTGCCCTTTGGATTCAGCTCTTGCCCCTGCTCCTGCTTGCATAACGGCACGGGGGGAGACAGGGCTGGCCTGCCCGCCTCACCGGCCCCCTGGGGCCGCTGCGCTGCCTGTCCATAAATAGGGGCTCAGTGCTGCATCCAGCACTGCCTGCAGCTCCGCTCGGCTCAGCTCTGCTCTGCTGGGGACATGCAAGCCACTCTGCTCAGCATCCTGGGGCTGGCCCTGCTTGGGGCTCTGCAAGCGCAGAACAGCATTCCTGTGCAAGCTGACTTCCAGCAGGACAAGGTGATCCATCCTGGCCAGCCTTGCTGCATGGGGCCGGGGTGTGTGGGATGCTCATTTCCCCAAAAATGTGCAGAGAGGGGGGTACTGGTGGGCTGGGGGCCCTTCTGACCTGGGAACAAGGAGAAGGGGGCACCTGTTGCATCCTCAGCCTAGAACTGGAGCCCCACCAAGCTGGGGCATGGGCTGTGCTGCTGGGTCCTACAAGAAGCTCCTGGGGGAGTCTGGGTGGCACGGATGCCCCAAAGAGGTGATGGGGAAGGGGCCACATACATGCTGGCCCCAGCCTGGGCTGGTCCGTGGTCTTGGCTGCTGTTTGTCACAGAGTCCTGGCCCATTCCGTGTGCTGTGAATGGATGCAAATGGCACTTCTGCTCTGGGTGGCCCTGTCCTCCCAGCAAGGCTGGGGGGGATGGGGAGGGCAGCAACACGCTCAGTTAGCAGCAGCTCTGCTGGCACAGCCCTCCTGCCCAGCGCTGAGGAGAGTTTGTATACAGCTCGCAGGGAGATGGTACAGCATCGGCCTGGCCTCCAACTCCAACTGGTTCAAGGACAAGAAGCACCTGATGAAGATGTGTACCACAGACATCACTGTCACTGCAGATGGCAACATGGAGGTCACCTCCACCTACCCTAAGTACGGGTGGCGGGGAGCTGGTGGGGCACAGTGCAGTGTTGGGGGCTGCTGGGTGGGCACTGGGGGGTGCTGAGCTCCACCCCCCCTCCCTCCCCGTGGTCCTTCTGACAGCCCTGTTCTGCTCCCCAGGGGTGATCATTGTGAGAAGAGGAACAGCCTCTATATCCGGACGGAGCAGCCTGGGCGGTTCAGCTACACCAGCCCACGTGAGCCTCTGGGCCCTTGTCGCAACCCTGCAGCAATGTGGCCCTTGGGGGTTTGGGTCCCAGGCTCAGCGTTGGGCTGAGTGGTGCCCTCTCCATTCCCGCAGGCTGGGGCAGCAACCATGACATCCGTGTGGTGGAGACCAACTATGACGAGTATGCCCTGGTGGCCACCCAGATCTCCAAGAGCACCGGCTCCTCCAACATGGTGCTGCTCTACAGTACGTCCCCACGCTGCCCTACCCTGCTGCTGAGACCCCTGGGCTTTCCTCAGAGGGGATCTGTCCTGCAGTAGGGGGTGATGGGACAGCACCTCCAGGCCAGGTCTCTGGCTCTCTGGGACTGCCCTCACCCTGCTCTCACCGCAGGCCGCACCAAGGAGCTTGCACCTCAGCGCCTGGAGAGGTTCATGCAGTTCTCCCAGGAGCAGGGCCTGAAGGACGAGGAGATCCTCATCCTGCCCCAGACAGGTAAGGGTGGGCTCCTGGCCACGCTCAGCCCATAGGGATGGAGGGAGGAGGTGCAGGTCCTTGGAGGGTTGTACCAGATCCCAGGGCAGCAGTGCCCCTAACCACAGTGAAGATGATCTCTGCTTTTCTTCTTTCTGCAGACAAGTGCATGGCAGACGCTGCCTAGGTGAGTCCTGCCCTCGATAGGGGCTAGAGGGTTCCCAGCATTGCCTCCACCCTGCAGAGCCCTGGTGCCATCAGCCCATGGAGCTGCTCAGCTCTTACCGGGGCATCACTCATCTCCCTTTGGGGTGGCCCTGCATGGGGGGTGTGGGGCTGGCAGAGTTACTGTCCCCCCCCCCACACGCCAACCCCCACCAGCTCAGCAGCACTCATTTCTCCTCTCTCCCGTGCAGGCTGCTGCTGGATGGAGCTGCAAGAGTGCCATGAGCTGACAAGCACTCCATCCTGACCCCAGTGCCATAACCTACCTTCACTTCCTGGCTTTGCACCCCGCATATCTGTCCCTGTCCTTATTAAAGCCCATATAAACCACTGTTCCCCTGCTCGTGTCTGTTGGGTTGTTGTGGAGTGGGGGCCCAGTAGGCATTCCTGGGGTCCTGCTTAGTTGATGTTGGGAGGCACTGCAGTGCAGGGGAGGTGATGGGTTTGTACCCTGTATGCACACACACGGTGCTGCCTGGCCATGAAACCTGCCTCATCTGAGACAAAGGGGTCCCAGGGCTGAGAAGGGCTGAGACCAGCTATGGGGATCAGATCCTGTATGCCACATTGGCCACACCAGCCTCCCAGCCTCCCAGCCTCAGTTTCCCCTCTGGAGAATAGGCTGGCTGTGTGGGCATGTGGTAATGAGCGATCACAGAGGGGATCTCCAAAACCACAGCAAGAGAATGGATGCAAACCAGATGGATGTCATGCTCAGCCCCAGCTGCCCAGTGCCCCCCGTCCCGTGACTCTGAGTCCTGCCCTGGAGTGGGGTCTGCACCCACCGGCAGCAGGCTGCAGATTGACCCCAGACCTAAGCCCCATCCCACTGCTCTTCCTATCCTGATACAGCCGGATCCTGGGAGGGAAGCCAGCAGACACCTCTACACCCATGGCCCCCTCCCTGGACCCACTTTGGCACAGACCATGCCAGTCCCCAACATGCTCCGTGCTGGGTCTGACACAATGCTCCCTTCATTTGGGACTTCATTTGAGAGCGATTAGACTGGGAAGGGGCCAAAGTTGTCACCTAACACGGGGACAACTTATCACTACTCTTGTGTAACCTGTTGCATAAAGTGGGGCGGTTGGGGGGTGCTGCCAGCAGTGGGGGCTATAAAGGTAGGTGCAGGAAAAGGCAGCACCATGCAGCCTCTCCTGCAGGATCCAGACAGCATCCAGACCCCAAAGCGAGGATGACAGCGGTGCTACCGAGCCTGGTGCTGACCCTGCTCTGCCTGCTGCGGGCAGGGGCTGAGGTCCCTGTGCAGCTGGACTTTGACACCGACAAGGTAATGGCATAGTGCACCAGCCTGCCTGGGCTGGGGCAGGGTGGCAGAGCTGCATCCCCAGGCACCCCCTAATCTCAGCTGAGTCTTCTCCGGAGCCTCTGCTGTGAGGCTGTGGGTACCTATGCACAACCAGACCAGTGCTGGACCGCTGTGCTGGCCCTACTATAGGAATACAACGCCCTGGGGCTATGGTGGCCCAGGGAATGTGGAGCTGCCCCAGGGAACATGGGTTGAATGCCACGCTCACCTCCATGGCACAAGGCAGGAGTGCTCTGCATGCAGGTCCCCATGCCAGATTTGGCTGGTCCCTACAGCAGGAGGCAGGTCTCCGCAGAGAACAGCAGGTCCCACGGCATGTGACAGGTCCCTGTACAGAAAGACAGGTCCCCATTGGAGATGACAGGTACCTGCCATGGGGTGGCAGGTCCCCCAGGGCAGGTGGCAGGTCCCTACAGTACACGACAAGTCCCTGCCATGGGGTGGAAAGTCCCTATGGCAGCTGACAACTCCCTTACCACAAGCTGATGGGGCTGCATGGTGGGAACATGTCCCCCAGGTGGGTGGCAGGTCACTATGTTGGGGCGGCAGGTCTTCCACCACAGGCTGACAGGACCCCATGGTGGGTATAGATCCCCCTGGCAGGTGGTAGCTCCCCAGGTCTTCCCCAAACCCTGGCAGTGACAGCTCGCTGCAGTTTGCAGGGATGTGGCACATCGCGGCTGCTGTTTCCAACTGCCCTGTGTTCCTGAGCATGAAGGACAAGATGACATCATCTGTCACCGCCATCAGCTTTACACCGGAGGGACACATGGCCATGGAGACGGTCCTCCCGCTGTGAGTCCCATTGCAGTGGTACCTCCTGGGCCAGGCACTGCCCAAGCTGTGGGCCGCATGGCCCCACATGTCCTGCTGCCTGGGGTGCCGCCCTCTGGCTCCAAGCCTCATTTGCTGTTTCATTTTTTCCCTTCCAGGCCAGAAGAATGCAAAAAGATTATGATGCTGTTCCAGCATGGTGGGCAGGCAGGGCACTACATCGGCACAGGTATGTGTGGGCAGGGGACCTGACATGCAGGGTGGGCAGCACCTGTCCTGCGTCCAGGGGCAGCAGGAGGTGGGTCAGCTCCTCTGCCTCCACTGGTGACTGCACACAGCTGCTGGCCCTGTGCAGCACTTCCATTCTCAGACCCCGATGGGCACATTGCAGCCACGGGTTGACTGGGTGCTCTCTGGCATCTTTTAGAAAAGGGAGAGAAGAGGGATCTGCGCGTGATGGACACAGACTACGAGCACTATGCCATCGTGTACACCCAGAAGAAAGACAGCCAGGAGCCCAGCACCATGCTGCAGCTCTACAGTGGGTGCCCATCCCATGGGGGTGGCAGGGTTGGGACCCCCATTGCCATCCAGAGCCACTGCGTCAGCACCCAGCACGCCAGCATCTTCCTGTGCCCAAAGAGTCCTTTTTGGAGTGAACAAAACATGACATTGGCAATATCCCCAGTTACCAATAACCTCAGTTGGAACCATTTTGAATCAAATCCCCACCTGCAGCACGTCACTCAAGCTGCAGACCTCCAGGGCTGCTGGGGCTGTATGGGGGTGCACAGCCCCCAGGGTGTGACCACAGAGGAACCTGGTGGCCGTCCTGCACCTCATCCCCTACTGCTTTGCCCATCCCGGGGGTCCCACCCCAGATGAGGTGCTGGTTGTAGGGCCCCTTGCTTACAGTTCCTGCTTTGGTTTCCACCTGCAGCAAGGAATCAGGACATGAGCCCACAACTCCTGCAGAAGTTCAAGAAGCTCTTCCACTCCATGGGCCTGACTGAGGACATGCTGGTTGTGTTGCCACACTCGGGTGAGTGCCAGAAGGGAGGTGGCATTCATGTCCCCTCTGTGTGGGGATGCTCCACTGGGCCTCAGCACTTGCAGTGTGGGGCCATATTCATCCCTCTTCTCACACTGAACAGATCGGTGCACCAAGACTCGCAAGTGAGCACAGGCTGAGCAAGGACGCACAGCCCCTCCAAGTGCCTGTTGACCCCTCATCCATCTGTCCATCCGTCCTGCCTCCCTGCAGCGGAGGGGCTGACACAGGGCTGTGTGTCCTCGGGACCTGGCTCAGTACCCACTCCGTGCTGCCATTTCCCACCCCTCCTAGCCCTGCTGCTCTATGCTGGGAGCACAACTTTCTGCTTGAAATAAACAGATGCAGAAGCTGACCCTGGGCTCAGTGCTTTTGTTGTCAGGGCGGGGGGTGCTGCCAGCATCCCTCCAGAACCACAGGGCTCCTTTGCTGTGTGGTTTGCAGAGCCCACCCAGTGTGGGGAGCCCAGCTGGGCAGTGGGAAGCGGGCAGCCCCCAGGACACCCAGCTCCCCGCACAGGTGGGCAAAGGGCTGCCCCATGTCTAATCAGGGCCCCCACATCCTCCTGCCACCCACCGCCCCATCTGCCCGCTGGCAAAGAGCTGTGGGGGCAGTAGGGCCGTGCCCCCATCCCCTCTGCACTCCCCAGCAAGTGGTGGCTGAGAAAGGGGGGTCCCTCAGCACACACCTGAGTGTGGGATTTGAGAGAATGCAACACGAGTCCTTTGGAACCCTGGAGCCCTTAAGAGCCAGGGCAGAGGGGAAGCACACCCTGGCCAGGAGGGCACACGTGTCAGCAGCACACTGGCGCCCTGCGCTGCCATCCAGGCGTGGGGATGGCGATGGGAGCGGCCTCGGGGCAGGTGCCAGTCAGTCACAGCTGCGCCGGGGCTGCCCACGAAGGCTGTGCCGGGAATGACCTCCCTGCTTCTCCCGGCAGTTCTCAGCCGGGAAACAAGAAGTGCCTTTGTTCTTTCACAAGACACTTCATGAAAACAAGAAAATATTCATTTTCAGTTGTGGTGCAATAGCAGTCCTGCAACCCCACTACTCAGCCCCCTCCTCAGGGCTTGCAACACTTTCCTCTTTCCGTAAGCCTCTGTTTACCCTGGGATGGTTTCAGCTCCCACAGCAGCACCTCGCCCCACGCCAACAATAGCGGCGCTCTCCGTGCGGCACAGCACGCAGCGCGGGGGCACGGGGGGAGGAGCGCAGTCCTATAAAGCTGACAGCACCGGGACCGCTCCCCCATCCCGCGGTGACGCCGGAGGCTGCAGGAGATGAGGACGCTGGCACCGAGCCTGGGGCTGGCCCTGCTCTGCTCGCTGCACGCGGCGGCTGCAGCCACAGTGCCGGACAAGAGCGAGGTGACCTGCGGAACGCCGGGGAAGGGACTGCGGGCTCTGCTCACTAGGATGGGGATGGGAGGACTTTGCGGTTGCTGGGGATAGCTGGGGACGCCACAGCTAACGCTGGGAGCGCTGCACGCCCAGCCCCGGCACGGTGATGCAGCAGGGGTTTAGGTGTCTGTAGGGGATGCAGGTGCCCAGAAAGGAACGCATCCTGCAGGGTCCTCCGGGCTCACAGCCTATTCCCACTGCCAGATTGCAGGGAAATGGTATGTTGTTGCTCTGGCCTCCAACACCGAATTCTTCCTGCGTGAGAAGGGCAACATGAAGATGGCAATGGTCAGAATCTCTTTCCCAGGAAAGGATGAACTGGAGGTCTCCTATGCTGTCCCCAAGTAAGTGCCAGGTGCTTCTCTCGCTTGGCTTTGGTCAGTGGGTGCCCACACAGGTGCCCCTACCCAGTATGCCCACAAACCTGGTGGGAGACTGAATTGGGGCACCAGCTGTCAGCAGCTGAAGGTCTCCTCTGCTACCCAATATAAGTGCCAGGTTCTGTTCTCCCTGTCCTGCTCTGGCAGCCATTGCTACACGAGTGACGGCTCTCCCCAGGACACACCATCCTCTATCAGCACCTCCTGTGTTGGAGGTGTGACCCCAACTCCAAAGCTTGTGTCCTGGGGAGGGGGACCTTACCCAGCAAGGACAAAACCAGGTGGATGTGAGCACACGTTGAGGATGTGTGACAGGGCATTCTTCCTTGCCTTGCAGCCCAAAGGGGTGCAGAAAATGGGAGACAACCTTCAGGAAGACCAGTGATGACGGTGAAGTCTACTACTCAGGTGAGTGGGGACAGAGTCACAGGCACAGTCAGAGGCACATCAGTTGTCCCTGGGACATCTCCCACCACTGGTCCCAGCCATCCACTCAGCACCACTCCAGGCCGGGGCCATGCCACACCAGCAGTGGCTCCTTCTGGGAAGCTGCTTGCAGGAGGACAGCCTCATACCACATGAGCCTAACTGGGTGAAGCAGAGTTGTTTTGCAACAGGGACAAAACAGCAGTGCTTTCCCCCGTCCCCCAAGTGTTAGTCCCAAATTGGCCAGGATGCTTTGCTGCCCACAGTGGCCACCCCCAGACCCTCCTGCACTCAAGGTCACTCTGCTGATCTTTGCCGTGATCTGTGGGCTCCCCAGGCTTCTGGAGGAGTCTTACCAAGAGGGAAAGGCAGGAGAGGGAATGCAGCAGAAATATGGGCTGGGTGGGTCAGTGAATGAGCATTCACACTCTTATAGTCCTTTTGCAGCATGGGAGCTCTCAGGGGCACGTAGCAAGTTTTTCACTTTGCTCCATGTCCTTTTTCAGAGGAAGCCAAGAAAACGGTGGAAGTGCTGGACACTGACTACAAGAGCTATGCAGTAATCTTTGCATCTAGGGTGAAGAATGGGAGGACCTTGCACATGATGAGGCTCTACAGTGCGTAGCCAAGGCTTTGCGTAGCTGGGGCTTTGGGCATGAGGGGCAAGGGGAGGATGGGACATGGAGACACCTTGTGCTGCAACTACCCATGTGCCAGTTCTGGTTTAGGAGGTAGTTCAAGGCAGGGGGAAGTGGAAGGAACAGCATTTTGGGACTGGGTCTCAGGTTTCTGCACTGTGCCAGGTATCCATGGCCTCGGTAAGTCATTCGGTGAAACGGAGCTAAGAGCTGGAGTCCTGCTGCAAGGAGAGGTGGGGTTGGGATCCTAGAGACACTGGGCTGCCCAGGGACACCGGTGCCAGGGCATCACCTGTCCCACCCAGCCAGCAGCTAACTCCTTCCTTCAGGCAGAAGCCGTGAGGTGAGCCCTGCAGCTGCGGCGATCTTCAGGAAGCTCGCTAGGGAGCGGAACTACACGGACGAGATGGTCACCATGCTGCCCAGCCAGGGTGAGTGTGGCCAAGTGCTGTGTTTGGAGCCACCAGGCTGGTTCAGTCCTCATGGGGAGCCCAAGTGGGCTGGCAGGGACTGGTTGGTGGTGTGGGCAGCCAGGAGGTGATGAGGGGCTTGGCACACTGTGACTTCTGTTTTGCTCATGTTCCTGGATTGTCTGCCTCCTGCTGTGGGTGCTAAATGGGACTGGCAAGACCAAAGCCCTGCTCTCAGCCTTTCTCTTTATTTTCACAGATGAATGCAGCGTTGATGAAGTGTAGGTAAGCTGCTGCAGTGCAATGCAGTATTTGCAATGTATCCTCACCTGGAAATTTCCCCCTTGGTACCCAAACATGGGGCCACCATGAGTTCCTCAAACAATTCAGCCCCCAGAGTAATTTGAAGATGTGCTAGAGCACACATCCAGGTAGGGTGGATTCTTTTGGATCTTCCCTGCAGTGGGGGGCATAGGAATGCAATGGAGGTGCAGCTGTCTGATGGTGGGCAGTGACACCTGAACCAAAACCTGCTCAGAAATGGCTGCTGAGTTCATCCAGTGGCAAGGGCCAGGACACTGGATCTTGCCAAAGGAACTGCAATGAAATGGACCAGTACAGCTGGCAAATCAGGGTTGGTGTCTCACCATACAAAATGTGCTGGCTGTCAGCCCACTGGGCAGCCCTAGCATTCATTTCCCTCCTCTTCCCCCCCACATACACACACAGCAGTGCACATTTAGTTGTAGGGGTAGACTAGAAACTCACCCCTGGAGATGGTTGAAGCCCAGGGAGCAGAGGAAGGCCATGCCTGCTCTGCTGACTTCCCACCTCAAATACTCAGCACGCCTCTCCTGGCTATTTTCCACAGGATGGCTGATGGATGCTGCTTCCCAAAAGAACAAGACTAATGTGCCAAAGCTCCAGGCTGCTGCTCTGCCACCCGCATCGTGGCTCTGAGGCATCTCCCGCTTCACCAGCACACGGTCCCTCCTTTTTGCCCAAATAAACAGAAACTTTCCCAAGAGCCTGGTGTAACTGTCAGGGGTATCTGGGCAGGTGCTGCCGCCTGCTGTCCTCCTGGGGTTTGCGGACGGAAGGAAAACAAACCAGGGGTGGTCCTGCAGTGAGCTCACCCCAGCGGATCTGCCTCTCTGCTGGCAAGGACATTGGCAGGTCCCAGCACTGAGCTCATCGGGATTTCCCCAGCTGCTCCTTCCCCATCACAGGGACTGGGAAAATATGATAGAGAAATTTCCCCTCCCGGTCTTGGCACTGAACAGAAGTGGGAGCTGGACACAGTGGCTGGGCTGGGGATCCCACTGGGACTTTCAGAGCCAGCATCGCTTCTGCCTTCTTTGGGAAGAAGCCCAGTGCTTCCAGCAGGAATTTGCCCTGCTGCTCAATCTAGACAGCTCAGGAACAGCTCAGAACCTGCAGTGCTCCTGAGAATGCTGGGCTCACACGTGGCTTTGCCTCAAGGCTTGTTTTCAGTACACCTGTTGATGTAGATCACAACATCCTGCTGCCAGTAACACCCTTTTCCAAGAGCTGTCTATGACAGGGAGTCCCAGTGTCTCCGCACTGTGTTCCAGCCAAATATTTCCTTCCTGCCATGTGTGGGCATCACTCAGCCAGGTGGCAGTGAAATCATTCCTCTCTGCCACTTGCATTTTCCACTCCTCCTTTTGCCCATCTGCTTTCTGCCCAAATGGTTGCCCAGAGCAACTCTGCACAGCAGTTTCTGCTTCACCATCATTTCTGACCCATTTCTGCGTGCAACACCCCTTCCTGGAGAGTGGGAAACTGTCTTTACTGCAGGTTTCACGATCCGCACTGAGCATGCATCTGTAGCTGGTGTTCACCCAAAATCAAGGGAGCTTTCACCATAATGCATTCCCCAGCCCAATGCTTCTTGGTAGCCAAGAGCCATCCTAGGAGACCAGTGCAGGGTGCTGTGGATCTGGGTGCTGGGGTGCTGGGTGCCAGGGCACAGCTCCTGCCCTGCCTGGCTGTTGTGCCATGTTGCACTACATGTCCCCTTGCAGACTGTGCCTTCAGATATTAGTAGATAGAGGGCAAAGAGGAGCAAATGGGACAAGAACAAAGGAGGTGATATCTGCAATTCTTGAACCTCCCAGCAAGCCTGTCCAGATGTCATGTTATAGTCAGTGATTTCCAAGGGACTTTCACCCTGAATTTGTGCAAAGGGTTTCACAGAATCACAGACTCACAGAATGGCCAGGGTTGGAAGGGACCTCAAGGATCACGAAGCTTCAACCCCCTGCCACACGCAGGGCCACCAACCTCCACATTTCACACCAGCCCAGGCTGCCCAGAGCCCCATCCAACCTGGCCTTGAACACCTCCAGGGATGGACGGGGCATCCACAGCCTCTCTGGGCAGCTGTTCCAGCACCTCACCGCTCTCATAGCAAAGAACTTCCCCCTGACATCCAACCTCAGTCTTCCCTCCCTCAACTTCAAACCATTTCCCCCTGTCCTGCAGTTATCTACCCTTTCCAAGAGTTGATTCCCCTCCCCTCTGTAGGCTCCCTTTAGGCACTGAAATGCTGCAATGAGGTCACCCCGCAGCCTTCTTTTCTCCAGGCTGAACAAGCCCAGCTCCCTCAGCCTGTCTTCATAGGGGAGCTGCTCCAGCCCCCTGATCATCTTTGTGGCTCCTCTGGTCCCTCTCCAACAGCTCCCTGTCTTTCTTGTACCAGGGGCTCCAGACCTGGACACAGTACTGCAGATGGGGCCTCAGAAGAGAAAAGTAGAAAGGGACAATCACCTCCCTGCCCCTTCTAGCCACCCCTCTTCTGATGGAACCCAGGATCCCATTTGCCTTCCGAGCCACAAGAGCACACTGCTGGCTCACATTCCATTTTTCATCCATCAAGACCCCCAGGCCCCTCTCTGCAGGGCTGCTCTCAAGGCTTGCTCCTTCCAGTCTGTATGGATGCCTGGGATTCCTCCGGCCCAAGTGCAAAACTCTGCACTTTGCTGTCTTGAACCTCATTAGATTCATCCAGGCCCACCTTTCAAGTCTGTTGAGGTCTGTTTCCTGGGGCCTTGGCAGCATCCTGCAGAGAGGAGCAGATGCGTGCAGCTGAGCAGAGACCAGGAACCTAGCTGGTAGGGATGGCTTGCAGCGGAGAGAGAGCAGAGTGGTGATGGGGCAAGGGAGGTCCTTAGCAGCTGGGAGGTGCTGAACTCTGTATTTGTGAGAAGCTCTTTTGGAGATTTCACAGTCAAGGGCTGCAGTGCTTGCTTTTGATATGAGTGATCTTCATACCCTGGAAAACTGACTGTTTTTTTCTCTCTCAGCCAAGTGAGGATCTTCTCCCCTATCAGTGGCAGAGTGTCCTCTGCAAGCTTTAATACCCTTCCAAGATCATGAGATAATGTCCAACATCCATATCTTGTTGACTCCTCCACAAATTCTATTTTTGAAGTGGCCTTCCTGTGCACAAGTTGAATTTTGCCTGCCTTGTGACATAGTTCCTCCATGCATCAACCATTTCCCTCATTAGTTCCATCTCTTGCAAGCACCTGCCTGCTCTGCAAAGTGCATTTACTTGATTGTTGTCTCTTTACCGCTGACATCCTCTTCAAAATCCAGCATAATATTTGCTCCCTGTAGTTTTCAGATGAAAATTAGAGCTACCAAGGATGAGCCAAAGCAGCCGATGACTTGATACAGTGAGAAGTTTGAGTTTCATACTTAGTTTATTTGGACTGGAAATGCCATCTCCTCTGTTTCACTACTGTCTTGCACCTCTGTTTTGGCAGGACAGAGCCTCTCAAGTGTTTGTAAAAGGAATCTTCTAGGCTGGGGATCCAACAAAGCTTCTTCTCAGCTAAGGCAGTTGCAGTGGGTTGTTTGTTTGTTTGTTTGTTTGTTTGCTTTTCCATCTTTTCCTTGAATATTCAATCTGAATCTGACCAGCTCCTGGTCAAACAGATTCTGATGTTCAGGTCCTGGTCCTGGAACATTTGAAGAAGAGGCTGTTAGTAAGTACAGATGTTATCCCTCAAAGAAAGTGGCCAAATTCTGGTGTCTTCATTGCTTGCCTTCTTTTATTGCTAATAAATTTACCAGCACTCATTCTAGTGCCTTCACATGGATGTCACTTCCATAAATTTAAGAGCATCTATCTTATTTTGATCAGCTTCTTTAAACTGATTCAATCATTCTGGTTTTCTTTTATAACATTGTTTAGGGTTTGTATTTTCTAATATCAATTTAAGCACTCTGAGTAAAGCTCTAAACTGGACTTTCTAAACAATCTCTGTGCCATATGTGGTATTTAATCTTCCTGACTTTTTTTTTTCCATTTAAAAATAAAATGCAACTGTGTTGGAGCATCTCTGTCTCTAAGCATGGCACCTGCTGTAATGAGAACAGCCTTTTGATTTCTGCCCCATGAACCAAATCCTGCCAGAGGCTCATAACCTGGAAGCTCTCAGCCATCCCATGTGTGGGCCCTAAAACCTCTGCACCATGCCTCATGGGTGCATATCCAACCACCCAGAGCAACCGTGTGTTAGAACCTCGTGGATGCCCCACTGTGTGTGCTGAGCATCACTGTCTGCAGCTGGTGGTACGGTCATTACAGCGGGAGTTGGATCTCATCCATCCATCTTGGATCACATGAGGTGAGACCATGGGCTTCCCCAGGTGCAGCAGAACATGGGGCCTGGCTCGTGCCAGCCCACCCGAGCCATCCCTCAGCCCATCTGTCTTGGGATCTGTTACCTGTGGGGACCTGTGCCAGTGGGCAATAGCTCTGCAGCACAGGCACAATCCGCCTGAACTCTCCTGGGTCAGGAGTGAGTTACACTTAAATTGACAATTACTGCCTGTTGACACCGCTGTTCTGGGTCTGAGCCCCACAGAGGAATAAGCTGTTTTTGTTCCCAAGTTTGTGAAGGGGCAAATATAGCTCCTGTCTCCAGGCTCTGCGGTGACACAACAAGCCCCTTAGAGCCTTTTCAGAAGTTGAGGCTGCAGAAGTTCAGAAACTTTTAATGGCATCAACTGAGACCTGACTGTTGCTGGGGCAGCAAGGTGCCCTTTGGGCCATAACTTCATGAGACACTGACACTGGGGACACAACAGGCTTTGGACATTCCTGCTTCCTCCAGAGGTTCTGTTGAAGGCATGTGGCTATTTTCAGCTTGGATCACAACAGGATGTGGTTTAATGCTTTGGCTCTGTGACTGGCTGACCCAATACAGCCAATGGGATATGTCTGATGGCCTGAAGATATGAAACAACATGGCTGGGGACTTCCCAAGCTGCCAGGGCAAGCATCCCCTGACATGCATGAAGATGTGTCAGTCCTACAGTGCCCAGAATCAGAGACAATGTGCCTCTTGGGGACAGCAAAGCTCAGGGTTGTGGTGGCAGACAGGGCTGCCATTCAGAGTCCTCAGTGGCCCACAGAAACAGGGAAGAACAAACCCCTGATGTTCAGCCAAGGCTGCTGCAAATTCTTGCCCCTGGGGAGGTTAACCCCATGCTACAGGGCTGTACAGCCAGTGGGCAACAAGCTGTGCTGCAGGCAGCAGGCAACCAGTGCAGCCTGGTCTGGATTAATGAAGGGCATCAAGGAGCACCCGTGGAAATGCCACTGCGGGGAAGGGCCCACTCTGGGGCTCCACAGTGCAGGAAATGCCCTGCTAATGCAGCAGGGATGGGGGGAGGGACGGAGAGGGGAGCACTAAGCTGGTCAGGGCCTGCAGTACAGCATGTCTGATGAGAGGCTGAGAGCTGGGCTGGGTTGGCCTTCAGAAGAGGAGAGATGACTGACTGCTATCTCCAGCTGCCCAAAGGGAGGACAAGGAGAAGGTGCAGGCAGGCTCTATCTGGGGTTACAGCACAGCAAGGCAAAGGGCAACAGACACAAACGGTAACGTCGAAAATCTTTGTTAGACAAAAGAAAATGGTTCTTCATAATGAAGATGGTCCCACGCTGGAGCAGGTCTCCAAAAGTGTGATAGGATCCCTATCCTTAAAGGTGTCCAAATGAGCAGACGAGTCCTGGCAGAGCCTGGTCTGACAGGACCAGAGGCCCTGAGGACCTTCCAGCAGAAATCCCAGGCCAAGACATGACGCTAATAACCAAGAATTCAGCCAGACACCACTGGCATAGCACCTAACACTTAGGGATTATTTGTTAGTTACCGGCCATCCGATAATTAATTAGGCTTGTGATGAAGACCAGAGAAAAGGCCTCACACCTTGCTCCCTGCCCCTCAGCCTTCCCAGGCGCCTGCAGGCGGGGCAGGGGAGGACAAAGCAGCCTCATGGGGAGGCAGAGGGGGGGAGACTTCCAGCTCCAAAATACACTTGTGTGGGGGGAAATGGAGGGTATGCGAGCAGTAGGAAGAAGGGCTGAGGCTAAAGGAGCTCCGTGTCAAGGAGGGAGTCTCCTGTTTCTGCCCAGCTGCACCATCACTTCCTCACCACAGAGACGGGAATGCTCTCAGGCCCCATTCTGGCCTTTGCAGACTGGTGTGGGGAAAGCCTTCTTCCCAGAGTCCCAAACTGCTCAGAGGTGAGAGGTTTCTGAGCAGCTTCTGGAAGCAGAGAAGCAGTGCACCTTGCACGTGATGGAGCCCCATAAGTCACTCTTCAATCCAGACCGGTTGTCTAGAAGAAACCAAGGTTATCAAAGAAAGCTATTCCTGGTCATAAAAATGAGGAAAACAAGCTGGAAAAAGAGAGTGCAGGCAAAAAACCCTAACTCTGACGTATGCCCAGACTTGGGTTCTTTCTCATGGGTGTCTCTGAGACAACAGGGCTGCAGAGCCTACAGCACTACCCCAGTCCCACAGTGGGATCTGCACTGAGTGTCTGCAGCTGCCAAGATGCTTAGGAAGCTTCAGACCAGCCCCAATCCCAGCCTCTGGAGGGCTGACAGCATCCTCAGGACTCTGTTGCCTTTACTTGCCGTGTGCTCCCACAGCATCCCAAACCACTCTGCCTAAGCGGCTGTGCCTGAGCAATTATGTGCTCTGCTGTAACAGGGGAGCTTTTCCCACATGCCTCTGAGGGGTATATCAAATTCACCTTGCTGTCCCAAACTTCTGGTGCTGCCAGATACACCTAGTGTGAAGAGAGGAAGCATCGTCTCCAGGTAAGCTGTGCAGGCACTGGGTCATCTCTGGATGTGTTTAAAAACCATCTGTATGTGGTGCTCTGAGTCCTGATTTAGCGGATGGTTGTTAGGGTAGTTTGGTTAGGTTGTGTTTGGACTTGATGATCTTTAAGGTCTTTTCCAACCTGAGCTATTCTGTGATTCTATGATCCTATGATCAGGTGTCCCCAGCCGACAAGCAGGGCAAGTGCTCAATAACAGGACAGCTATAGGGTCAAGGAGGGAAGGAATTTGCCCCACACATGGTCCTGCAAGACCAGAACTGGCAGATATGTATCTCTGCAGTGCTACTTGGCAGCTTGTTGAGTACCCAGTGGCCTGGGACATGTCCCAAAGTTCACTCATCCGCAGCTTGCCTGCATGTAGCACCAGAGGAACACTGCCCTTTCTGCAAACACTGCTCTGAGCAGGAACAGCTGTGTTGCTTGCTTGTGTGTTGCTGCATTTGCCCTCTGCTCCCAGCCTTGCCACGTTGTGGCTCTGCAAGCCTACTGAGACCATGGTGCAGGCATGTGCCTTGCAAAGAGGAGTGCTGATCTGCTGCTCCCCACTCTATCTTAAACTCGCCTGTCATGTTAGGTTTGGTAGCAAATCAAAATCAATTTAATTAGCAGAAAGGCAAACAGACACTTCCAATGACTGCAGATTTAATTGCAAACCCGTATAGTTATTAGAAAATGAACCAAAGGTGCCTCTTGTATACCATTTGCTCAACGCCTCTGACATTTCCTCCTTCCCCCTCAGGGCTGGCAGGGGTCACATGCCAGCTCAGCCCTCGTGCTGCCAACACCCCCCACTGAAGCAACTGGTTCATGGGGAGACTGCAGTCTGGGTTTGTCCACAGGGAGGCAGAGAGCCATGGAGTGCATGGACTGGAGTGGGTGCTAGGTTTGTCTGTGTGCTGTCTTCCAGGGGAACCAGGCATGTGGTTTTCCACCTCCATGTTATTAAACTGACACAAAAGGCTCTGTGAACACCTACTTACAGTTAGGGCAGTTCTATTTTAAGTAAAGGGAAAAGTTCTAAATAGTCACAGATTTAGGAACCAAATCCCCTCCTGCCTTTACCCTGGTTCCTTGTCCAAGCCTTGGTGCATTAGAACTGAGGTGATTCCTGGGTTCAAGCCATTTCTGAAACTGAGTTTAAGCTGCTAGCTGACACGGGTTTGTCTGTGCCAGGTTCACCCACAGCAGTGTGCTCTGGCATAGGGCTCTGCTCCCCATGTAGCAGCCTCCTCTGCTCTGTCGGGCTCTGCTTCTCCAGGATGACTGTGTAACGCCATGCCCCCTCCAGTGGACTTTCCCTTTGCCAGGCTCAGTGCCACAGCAAAGCTGCTCCCTCCTGCTCCAGCAGGTCCTCGCTCCCTGTGCACCACCCAGCAAGGTCTCACTGATGGTACCGGCATTTTCCCACACAGACTACAAACTATTCCTGCTGTTGCCAAGGCCAGTTTGACTTCTCTGCCACACTCACAACTTGTCATTACCCTAGGCTGCCTGGACTGCTGGGTATCCAGCGGAGATCCCTGTAAGCTTTCATTCTTCCGGAGTTCAGGCGCACAGGTTCCCCTCCTGCAGCCCCGATGTGCAGCAGACCTCTTAAGCCTTTCCTGCCTGCATGGTGCTGCACGATGCTGCTGTCCCCATGCCTTCAGGTTGTCCTGCTCACCCTACCTTTGCCATAAATTGTCACTGTTCTTCTGGAAAATGTGACTGGGTGTGCTCTGACCTCATGGACTCTGAGCTGAGAAGCACCCCCATGGGTGCCTGTACTTCAACTGCATGACTGAAAAGTGTATATTAATCTCTGAAGACTGCACACAGTTTCCATTATCTCCCTGTACTCCTTAATCTTTCAATAGGTACTTTTCTTAGGACTTTTTCTTTTCTTTCCTTGCAGGCATTCCACTTGTTCCAAACATTGTCCTCAGTGTACATACACTGCTTGCTTGCTTGAATCACAGAATGGTTGAAATTGGAAAGAACCTCTGAAGGTCATCTTGTCCAACAGCTCTGCTCTGCCAGCTTCTCCCTGAAGCTTAGGAGGGAGTTTTAGACAGGTTTCACCTTTGGCTTCACAAAGCGTCATTCATTTTCTATGTTTGCATGCTTGAATTCCCAAATCTGTCCAGCTGCAATAACTCGCTTTCCTGATTTGTGCATGATCACAGATACAGCCACCATTCTGCTCTTATTGATCTTCCCATTTACAAAACAAAATGACATTGACTCATGCTTAGTCTAGCTGAAGTTATTTTCTACAAATAGCTTTTCTATAAGCAGCCTGTTTTTCAGGAACAAGAACAAAAACCCTATCAGCTCGCTTCATGCTGTGACCTGGTAAAAACGTGTGAGATGACGCATCCAAGGGTATTTGGAATGCCTCTAATAGACCAGGCAGTGATTTATAGCCTTCCTCCTCCTAAGAGTTACTCTTCCTGGCAGAATTTCTCTCCTTAGGCTTTGTCCTTGCTACAGTCTGGCTGAGGGGTCTGAGCAGGTCTTCCCTCCCTTCCTTCCCAAGATGATTTCGGACCCAGGAAGACTTTTGGATCCAGTGTCTTTCAAGGTGTTGTGCTATGCTCCCACTCCCCATCTCCCTTTCTTGCAGTCTCCTCCTAGAATTAGATGATCTTTGAGGATCCTTCCAGCTCCAGCCATTCTACGATTCTGTGATTCTCCACTGTTTGCTCTGGTTACAGCAGCTATTTCTCTGACCTCCAGGAATATCTGCTGTTATGGGACACTTCATGTAGAAGTTGGCTTTGCCCGAAACCACAACCATTTATGTTGTTTCCTATGGACCTTCTGCTCTTCCTGAGCTAGAGATGAGCCTTTTGTTTAGCTGTGCTGTTTTCCCAGCTGCCATTATCTCTACAGGTTTTCCCTTTCCTCTGTCTCTCCCCTATGTGGTCCTGCCCTTGTTTAGAGCACATACCATACTGAATGTGAGGGGTGTACGCCTCTCCTTCAGCCTCCAGTCCCTTCGTGGTTTAAAGCCTGATGTGTCACTTCTCCCACACTGGATCTTGAAAGGCTTCTCCTCTCCTGCCAGAATGCCTCCATGCATTGGAAGGAGTGTGTTCTTGGAGGTTCCTAGCTCTGCAAGCACCACAGACTTGCTCATGAGACCAAACCACGGGCTGTCAGCTCCTCCCTCCCTCCCCAGTTACGCACCTACCTCATTTCTGGGGCACCAGGACAAATGTACAGCCCAGCCCCAAATTCCCACGTGGTTGATCACATCCCCTATGTGGTGGGTACTGCTTCTGTTTTCCCTTGTTTAACAGATCCTGGGATCTTTACTGACCACATTGTGAGATCCCTGCTTTCTGGAGTTACCTGGGCAATGCAGAGTTTTGCCTCGTTTAACAGCAGGTCCCATCTTAGCTCAGAAGGCGACATGGGGAGGTGGCTTTGCCAGCTTTTTTGCTGGCTTGCATGGCTTTGCCACGAGTTCTTCAAACTATTGCCTGAAGAGCTGGAGCCATTTTGACCAGGTCTGTCTGTTTTCTACCTAAGCCTGCTGGCAACCCTTGGGGTAAGTGGCCAGAGAGCAGCCCCTGTGCCAGCTGAAAAAGCTGTGGGGCAGTGGGAACATGGATGGGAATGCATGTGTGGTATCCTGTGGTGTTGACTTGAGGATTGAAACCCCATGGGCTGAGACTCACCAACTGCCCACAGACTTCTCCCATCTCAGTGCCCTTTGAGTCAGTTGTGAGATCTAAGGAGTGCCAGAGATTGTGGCACAGCTTCAGCCCATGACACAGAAGAACAGAGGGCTGGAGATGTCCCATGGCAGGGCTAAGCTTCCACCTCCTTCTGCCTGTCCTGTATCTCTTCTTGCTCTCCCCACAGATGAACCCTGGGTCCATGCAGATGGGAAATCTCAGCAGCCCCACCTCATTTCTTCTCTTGGGGTTTTCCACTGCCTACAAAGCACAGATGTCCCTCTTCATGGGCTTCTCACTCATTTACCTGGTGACTGTGCTGGGGAACCTGCTCGTAATGACCCTGGTCTGGCTGGACTCTCACCTGCAGTCCCCCATGTACTACTTCCTGGGGCACCTCTCCTTCCTGGACATCTGCTACTCCTCCGTCACACTGCCTAAGATCCTCAGAGACTCCTTCTTACCACAGAAGACCATTTCCTTGGTGGGCTGCATCGCACAGATCTACTTCTTCCTTTGCTTTGGGGGCTGTGAGTGTGTGCTTCTGGCTGCCATGGCCTATGATAGGTACCTGGCCATCTGCCACCCCCTCCACTACACAGCACTCATGAGCAAGAAGATCTGCCGCTGCCTAGTGGCTGTCTCGTGGCTGAGTGGCTGCTTCTCATCTCTGATCCAGGCCCTCCTCACAGCCCGCTTACAATTCTGTGGCTCCAATGTGATCAACCACTTGTTTTGTGAGATCCCTTTCTTGCTGGAAGTGTCCTGCAGCCCTAATGCTCTTCTCAACAAGGCTGTCTCTCATGCTTTGGCTGCAACCGTCGCCATGGGCTCTTTCCTCCTTACTCTCATATCATATGTTCACATCCTCAAGGCTGTGCTGCAGAAGGGAGCAGGGAGGCAGAAAGCCTTTGCCACCTGCACCTCCCACCTGACTGTGGTGTCCCTGTTCTTTGGCGCTGGGGCTGTTACATACCTGGTGCCTCAGTCCAGCAGCTCCAAGGAGACAGACAAGATCCTTGCCCTGATGTACGCCATTGTAACCCCCATGCTGAATCCCATCATCTACAGCTTAAGAAACAGTGAGTTCCAAGGGGCCATCAGGAAAGCCCTGTGCAGGAGTATCACTGAGATCCCCCACGGGCAGAGTAACCTCTGCCATCACCATGCTGCAGGTGACCCAGCGTGATGGGGGGAGCTGGGACCCTCAGACCGGTGACAGGCGGAAGGGTGAACTCTAGGGATGTGAGCAGACCAGGAGCAGGTCCGTACAACTGCTATGCCTTGGCCACAGGTTTCCCAATAAATAATCCTGGGAGCTGTTTTCTTAAGAAATAGCTATTGTCCAGGTAAAGAAGTTGTACTGAATGTCCTCTGTGCTTTGTTGTGACAGTGCCCTTGGTAAGACTTCTCTTTTTTTTTTAATTAATCATTTATCTGCAGTGGGGCTTCGTCAGGCTTTCTGGAAGGAGCTTTTATTCCTAAGCAAAGCTCTTTCTGAGGTGAAACAACATGAAGTGCAGCAGTAATGCTGTGCTGTAAGCATCTCCTCCTAAGTGGTGGATAATCTTGTCTGGGCTGGACTTGCAGACACTGCAGAGCCGGATGCCTTTCTCTTAATGCAATAAAGTATGGGTAAGTAAAAAAAAAGGAAAACCATTGTCACGGGATTGATCTTTGTAGTTTCAGGAATCAAAACCAACCCAGGGAACAGACATCTGCTTCTGCGTGCAGAATGGTGGTGACAAGGCAGGAGTGTAGGTGGCACCTGAGCATGCCTGGGGAGAACCAGGCGTTTTATTATTCTGGCTCATGCCATGCTTTCAGAAAGAGCGCACGGCGCTTTTGGCATCATACAGAGCAGGGAAGACATTATTTGGGGGTCACAGATAAAGGGAAGTGAAAAGACACTGCATCTCGTGTGCAAGAGAATATGCCTACAGGCACAGTGAAACACCTCCTCCTCGGACCTCAACCAAATGCCGAGCTGTGGTGTCTTTGCAAGACTCAGAGAGGCCCCTATTCAGCAGAAATCGTGGGAACTGGTTTTCTGTGATTAGAGACAGCTCCTCCTCTGGTGGAAAGAAGTGTTTCCCAGTAGGAACTTAGTATGACTTATCCAGCTGAAGTGAGGCTGCTGCACATGCTCCCATAGCATATCATAAAGACATAGCCAATACGTGAACCCAGTTTGCAGGACAGCTACAAAATTGTCTGCTCCTTTGTCAGTATGACAGGAATGGACAAACTGAGCTTAACATAAAGAAGAGCAGAGTCACTAGAGATAAAAGAAACATTTCCCTTTTACAAGATTTACCTGCTTTCTCTATAACAGTGGTCTTAAATGTTTGGTGTGTGAACCCCAGTGGATGTACAAGACTGTCCACTGGGGGGTGGGAAGAAAATATTTTTTGTACCATCAATAAATAAAATATTTTAATACCATTTTAAATATCACCTTCATCTCATCCTTTTACAGTTTCTATTTTTAATATGTTTTATAATATGCAGTAGCAGTACATGTATGTAATTGTCTTGATTTCAGCTAGGATTAAATTGTTTTGTTCGGTGTTTTGTGTGATGTGATTTGTCCTGCCAGGATTTACCCTCCAGGACCACAACAGTCCATTTGGTGCCCAATGTGGGGCTCGAAGGATTGAGATAACAGCAGACCTGACCGGAGCGTGTTAAAACAGGCTGTTGTGGTACTTTGATAATTGCTGGTCACAATGTTGACTTTTTCCCTATTTATGTACTCTAATGCCATCAAGTTATACAGGGGTAAAACCCATTGGTATTTCTGGAGTGACAGGGGGATCCCAAGAGCTAACTGTACTGGAGGCCAAAGTGAGCCTAACCAAAAATGAATGGCAGAAGCATCCTGTTGTGATTGGCCCATCCCTGGTATGGATTATGTCAGGAGAGAGTACTTCAAGGACCCAAAATGGTACTGGTGGGCTTCTGGACTGTCTTGGAGATGGAGGACATTAAGCAGCTGTCTGCCTTGCCTGGTCTCTCAGAAGACCCTTCTGCTGTGGGGTCGCTAAGAGCAGAAGATCAGCAGATGGCAATTGCTACAGCAGTGGTGCACCAGTGGCAATACTGCACCATCTGGGAACCTCTAATTCCCAGTCATCAGTTGATCCAGCCACTGGAGAACCAAAGAGTAACCAGCAAGACTCGCTCACCCTTCGGTAATCCCACATGGCCAGTGAGAAAGTCCAGTGCAGTGTGGAGACTGACAGTGGGCTATCACGTCCTAAATGAAGTCACACCACCGCTAAGTGCTGCAGTGCCAGACATGCTAGAACTCCAATATGAACTAGAGTCAAAGGCAGCCAAGTGGTATGCCACAGCTGACATAGCTAGTGTGCTTTTCTCAGTCCCTTTGGCAGCAGACTGCAGGCCACGGTTGTACTTGGAGTGTGCAGCACACCTGGAATCAACGGCTCTAGGGGTGGAGACACAGCTTCCCCATTTGAGCACTGGGACAGGCTGCCCAGGGAGGTGGTGGAGTCTCCTTCTCTGGATATTCAAGACCCACCTGGACACCTACTTGTGAGAGCTGCTATAGGGAAACCTGCTTTGGCAGGGGGTTGGACTTGATGATCTCTGGAGGTCCCTTCCAACCCCTACGATTCTGCGATTCTGTGATTCCGTGATTTGTCATGAACTGATCCAGACTGCACTGGAACAGGGGAAAGATCCTGAACACCTGCAATACATAGACAAAATCACTGTGGGGCAACACAGCAGCAGAAGTTAATCCCTTCAGAAAGGGAAGAAAATAATTCAAATCTTTCTAAAAGCTGGTTTTGCCGTCAAGCAAAGTAAGGTCAAGTGTCCAGTTTTGGGCGCCTCACTGCAAGAAGGACACTGAGGCCCTGGAGCAGGGTCAAAGAAAGGCAACAGAGCTGTGAGGGTCTGGAGCACAGGGCTGATGAGGAGCGGTTGAAGGAGCTGCGATTGTTCAGTCTGGAGAAGAGGAGGCTCAGGGGACACCTTACTGCTCTCTGTAACTGCCTGAAGGGAGGCTGCAGTGAGCTGGGGGTCGGCCTCTTCTCTCATGTAACTGGTGACAGAACTCGAGGGAATGGCTTCAAGCTGCAGCAGGGGAGATTTAGGCTGGACGTTAGGAAATACTACTTTTCTGAAAGAGTGGTCAGGCAGTGGAATGGGCTGCACAGGGAGTGATGGAGTCACCGACCCTGGAGGTGTTCAAGGAACGTCTGGATGTTGTGATAAGCGATATGGTTTAGTGAGAGCTATTGGTGATGGGTAGATGGTTGCGCTAGGTGATCATGTGGGTCTTTTCCAACACTGGTGATTCTATGATTCTATGATTTTATGACCTGCACAGAAGATCCAGTTCTTTGGAATAAAATGGCAAGATGGACACTGTCAGATCCCCATGGGTGTGATAAATAAGACAACTGCTATGTCTCCACCAGCTAGCAAAAAGGAAACACAAGCTTTCTTAAGTGTTGAGAATGTATATTCTGAATTACAATCTGATTGTAAATCCTTACTACCAAGAGACTCAGAAGAATGATTTCATGTAGGGTCCCGAGCAACAACAGCCTTTGAATAAGTGAACCAGGAGATAGATCAGGCAGTAGGCCATTGACCAGTCCAGACACGACAAGGTGTAAAAAATTGCAGCCAGGGGAAATGGTCCCACTTGGAGCCTCTGGTACAAAGCCCCTGGGGAGACTCAAGGACCATCTCTAGGATTTTGGAGTTGAGAACACAAAGGATGTGAAGCCCACTGTACTCCAGCTGAAAAAGAGATACTGGCAGCATATGAAGGGGTCCGAGCTGCTTTGGAAGTGGTTGGTACTGAAGCACGGCTCCTCTTGGCACTTCAACTGCCTTTGCTGTGCTGGATGTTCAAAGGAATGGTCCCCTCCACTCATCGTACAACCGGTGCTATGTGGAGTAAGTGAGTTGCACTGCTCACACAGTGGGCTTGAATAGGGAACCCCAGTCATCCTGGAATCCTAGAGGTGATTATGGACTGACCCAAAGGCAAAGGTTTTGGAATATTGCCAGAAGAGGAGGTGACATGCACAGAAGAGGTTCCACTATATAATAAACTGAGAAAATGAGAAAAAATATGCCCTGTTCATTGATGGGTCCTGTCACATTGTGGGAAAGCATCATAGATGGAAGGCTGTATGGAATCCCACACAAAGAGTTGCAGAAGCTACTGAAGGAAGGGGTGAATCGAGCCAACCTGCAGAAGCAAAAGGCATCCAACTGGCCTTAGTCATTGCTGAATGAGAAAAGTGGCAGTGCTCTACCTCTGTGCTGCCTCATGGGTGTTGGAAACTGCCCATGGTGGTGGTTACAGCAAGGGAAGCAGAACAGCTGGCAGCACCAAAGCAAATCTGCCTGAGCTGCTGCACTGTGGAAAGATATTGCTGCCTGGGTAGAGAATGTGGTTGTAAAGGTATGTCATGTAGATGCTCACATGCAAGAGTCATTTCACTGAAGAACATCAAAACAACCAGCAGGTGGATCCAGCTGCTAGGATTGAAGTGGCTCGGGTAGATCCGGACTGGTAACGTGAGGGTGAGCTATTTCTAGCTTGGTGGTCCCACGATGCTTCAGGCCACCAAGGCAGAGATGCAGTCTACAGATGGGCTTGGGATCAAGGCATGGACTTTACTGTGGATGCTATTGCACGCGATATCCATGAATGTGAAATGTGCTGTAATTAAACAAGCCACGTGGATAAAACCTCTTTGGTATGGAGGACAAAGGCTGAAACATAAATATGGGGAGGCCTGCCAGGTGGATCATAACACACTCCCACAGACCTGATATGGCAAACACCATGTGCTTACAGTGGTGGAAGAAACCACCAGATTTCCAGTGCACCATGCCACCGCCCGAAATACTATGCTGGATCTTCTTGTGGTGACACGGCACCCCAGAAAGAATTGAGTTGGGCAGTGAGACTTATTTCTGATAGAATCTCATAACCACCTGGGCCAAACAGCATGGCATTGAGTGGGTGTATCACATCCTCTATCACGCCCCTGGAAAAACTGAACAATAAACGGGCTGTTAAAGACTGCACTGAGAGCAATGGGTGCTGGGACATTCAAACACTGGGACACACATTGGTGAGTCAATACTCGGGGGTCTGCCAATCAGGCTGGTCCTGCCCCGTCAAACCTCCTGCATACTACAGAAGGAGATAAATCCTGGTGCTGCACATAAAGAACTTACTGGGCAAGACAGTCTGGGTCTTTCCTGCCTTGGGCAAAGGCACGCTTACTCATGGGATTGCTTTTGTTCAAGGACTTGAGTGCCCATGGTGAGTAATGTGGAACAATAGGGATGTCCATTGTGTACCTCCAGGTGATTTGATGCTGGTTAAGAACAGCCAATAATTTAAATTGTATGATGTTAAATAACTACATAACACTGCATGTCGTCATTATTATGGTCATTATATGTCTTGTTAACAGCAGTACAGTAAGAACTACCCAAGTGAAAGAAGAATGAACTCCAGTGGAACCAGAACTAGCTTCTACATGCAGTAACCCAGCACTGTGAATTGTCCCTCCTGCACTGAACAACTGCCATGACAAAAGAAGCCCAAAGTTATGAACTGAATGGATACCATGGAAAATGTACATAAAAGGCTCAGATATGGGAATAATATGTGCATATATATATATCAAACAGCAAGGTAGGTGATGGTAATTAGTTGGGATGTGTAGAAATTGTGAGACCTAAGCATGATGTAAATGGTATGAAATAAGGGGTGGATATTGTCTCAGTTTCAGCTGGGAGGGAATTGTTTTCTTCAGAATGTCTGGTCTGATGCTGTGTTTTGGTTCTAGGAGAAAAAACACGTTGATTACACTCCAGTGTTTACAGCTGCTGCTCAGCAGTGTTATACAGAGCCAAGGCCATTCACACCATAGACCCAAGGAGCTGGGAGAGAACGGAATTAGGACAGCTGACTGAGACTGACCAAAGGGATATTCCATACCACATGACATCAAGTAGAAGGAGTTCTGAAGGCGGGAAGTTCATCTCATTCTTTTTCTGCCTGGGGGCTCGCTGGGCAGCGGTTGGGGCTGGTGAGCAAATGCTTGTGCATCGTTTGTTATAGACATTCACATATATATATAATCATAACTATTTTCCTTTTCTCTATCTTAGTAAACAGTTTCATCTCAACCTACAAGTTCTTTGTTGTTTGTTTGCTTTTTGTTCTCCCCCATCTCACTGGGAAGGGGAGCAGTGAGTGAACAACTGAGTGGTGCTGAGCCACCTGCCAGGTTAAACCACAACACTTATAAAAATAGATGTGTATTGGAGGTGCTCAAGGCATTGGAGAACTCAGAAGTTCTTTACTGCTAGAGTTGTGTGATCAAAAAGTGCAGAGAGCGCTGCTCTAGAACCGCATACCTGAGCAAAAATCATCTAGAGAATGGAGATTTAACCCGCAGCAAATGGATATTTAGGAATGCAGTGCAGATGACTTATGCAAATCAAACAAGCCCAAGCCCATGGGACAAGGCAGGGTGCACCCAAGGGTGTCAAAAGCACTGGTTGGGGCTCTGCATCACTCCTCAGAGCCTCCTGCTTTGTCCCTGTGGGCACTGTTGGTGGCACTGTTGGTGGCAGGGAGTTTCCCCCCTTCTTCCTGACTCTCCATGCCAGACACAGCAGGAACACACCATTCGGGTGCAGCTGTCAGTGTTATCTCTGCAATGGCTCCAAGCACCACGTGCATGGCCAAGGGGCCAGGGCTGAGTTTACTCAGTGCTTCTGAGGAGCTGCACAGGGATAAAAACTGTGGGACGTGCTGCAGGTGTGCTGCAGGGTTGTGCCCAGCATGAGGCTGACGCTGAAGATGAAGATCATCTTCCTGTTCCTGGAGCTGTTGCTTCTGTCAGTGCTTCAGGACTGGGCAAAAAACCTTCAGATGGAATATTCTGAAACAGAAAAGCTAACACTGTTCAAGGGAATTATTCCATAGTGGAGGGCAGGAAATCTGCCTTGCTTGGACACAGGCTCTACTAGAATGGAAAGGTCAAGGACAGCCCACCTGTGTGTTTCCATGAGGACCCAGCTCCTGCTGGGAGTCAGACCCCCTCTGGCTTTCTGGCATTTGACAGCACACCTTGGTGCTCAAGCACCTTCATGGGACAGCCAGCAGCCTAGTGAGGGCTACAGAGTACCTGAGTTTGTCCAAGAGTACTTTGCATTCGGTTAGCTCTTCACAGCAGAGCACTGCTTTGCCCTGCGTAAGAGTTGCTTTTCTAAACCTATCAGCATGTGAAGAAGGTGTATGGAGTTCCTGCTTTATCCCCGGATCTCCTGTTGTTTTCTGTATTAATTGGTGCAGAGTCATTCTTTCTATCTTGCTGGGAAGTGGTACACCACTGCCATAGCTTCCCAGTCCAGCTGGATCAGAGATCTCAAGAAAAATGGGAAGATGGCTTTAAGCACCATAAAACCAGAAAAGATGGTTAAATTCTCGCCAAAACTTTGATTCCTGATTAAGTGTCAGTGTAAATCTTCTCATTTGCTGTAGCTTTCCCTATGGGCTCTTCTCCTTTTTGCTTTCAGCTCCTCAGTTCTTCATAAAATGTAGGAAGAGTACATAGGTGCTCTTGGGGACACCTTTCCTTCCTGATCTGGTAACGCGTGCACTGATGGTGTGCATGGAGCAGAGCAGCCCATCACCTGCCTCTGTCCTCCAGCCTGGAACGGCCATCAGCCGGGAGCAGGAAAACGCAGTGGAGATGGGCACAGCTGCTGTGTGGCTGGAGACCTCAGGAGATGAGAGTGGGGGCTGCTGTGCTCTCCATCCAACAGCTGCTTCTGCTGAGGGTTCAGCCTTGAAGTTCAGCTCAGCCGGGGAGCAGCGCGGCAAGGAACGGTGCAAGGAAACCTTCTGGTGTGATGGGGGAGATTTTCTCCTTCCAGCTGTAGGTGGAGCCAGAGATTTAATGCATCCGTGGGTGTCTGTAAAGCACTTTAAAGTGTGAAGTATGAGTAACCACTTAGGATTATTGCTTCTGCACCGCTGCCAGGCTGTGTCAAGGACTGCAGAAGTGTCAGTAAATGACAGAAATGAGACAGAAACACCTTTAGATTTGATCTATATCAGTGCAAGATTGCCTTCAGTTGTCATTTTCTGACCACACCTGAGAGGCCAAAATCAAACGTGCTTCTCAATGGAAAAGATTGGCATGGCTTCATATGCTTTATAAACCTGGAGAGAAAATTAGTTCTTTGTTTAGCACTGGCTATAGGATTCTGCTGGACCCACTTCACCTCTGCATTCAGCTTAATTAACCATGCTGACGAACCTTCCAGAAAGCTGTCCACTCTTGGTTAGACAGTGATGAGAGACAGAAATCAGAGCATTTTCTTCACAGCTGGCATGCTGGCAGTCCCATGCCATGCCAGGGGATGTGCAAGGAGCTTCCCTGGGAGCAGAAGGAAGGGCATAGCAGCTCTGCAAAGCCCGTGGTGTTGTGGGCAGCACCGGCCTTGGGAACAGGCCTTGGGAATGGTGAGGAGTGTCCCCAGGGTGCACAGGCGGTCAGAGTGCTGGAGAGGGGTGAGGGGTGTGCAAAGGGCACAGAGGAGAGCGGCAGATACAGAGGAGGGGTGCGCGTTTGTAGGGTGGGGGGCTTGGATGTGGGGGGCAGAGGATGGGGCTGAGGTAGGTAGGATGCTTGTGGGAAGATGAACACCAACCTGCATGGCAGCCAGGTGGTGCCTCGGGCTCCAGGAGCTGCTGGAGGCCCAGGAGCCCCAGGCACAGAGAAGCTCAGCCTGTGCCTGGTGGGAGGAAATGTCCTGAGTTTATCTCCTCCCCATCCCATAGCTACCACATCCCTCCTTGGCTTATGGTCCTGTCACATCTCCATCCCTGGAGGCATGAAGCTGTCCCCTTGCCAGCAGAAGCCCTCTCCACTTTCTCTTGCAGTGGAAGATAACCTCATCTGCGGGCAGCTCAGCACAGCCTGTGGCAAATACGTCATCCTCCTCAGTGACCACTTGTACCAGGGAATGACCACCTCAGTGCTGTTTCTCTACAGCAAATGTTGAAGAAAGCACAGGAAAGCACAGCAAGAGCCAGGGAGGTGTGGGCTGCATGGGCCAGACCTTCCAGCAAGCAGGATGGAATTGCCAGACATTTTACCCAGTTGCACTGGATTGTCTGGGGCCCTGGCAGGAGCACTGCACTCAGGTGTACAGCCAGTGTCTGCCAGGAGGAGAACTGGGCAGTTTTGGCCGGCTACAGTCACAACACTGTTTATCCCCATGCTGAAGTGAAAGCCCACGTTAGTGAAATTCAGACACCTTGAGCCAGAGGGGCCTTCACAAGGAGCAGGTGATGGTGCTGCTAAGGCCAGTAAGAGCAAGTGGCAGCTCCTGCCCCGGGTCCTCCAGGCCCTGTGCTGGGCTCCTGCACAGAGCACAGAAGAGGTGGCAGGGGGTGGGGCAGGTCTGGAGAGGTTGGCACCTCCTTCGTGGCTGTTTCATTTCAGACCACTGACAACCACTGTGCAGAACCAGTTGTTGAGAGTAGCCGTGCACAGAGAGCATCTCTGGGCTGGGGTAGGTGCAGCCCTTGCAGGAAATCCACAGTGCAAGAGGCAGAAGCGTTGCAATGAAGTGGAGTCTGCAGGGGATTTTAGCCTGTGTATCCCTCTGGGTGGGTGCTGGGCTGCTTTCCCCTGTGCCATGTTACTCCTTGGTTTTCTCTCTGCGGCAGGAGATGGGATTCATCCCTCATCTTCTTGCCAGAAGTACGTACCCTGCCATTCTGTTAGGCGCATCAGAGCTCCAGCCTCCATCCTGCTCCTGAGGCCAGCCCCAGCACCCTGCCTCCATCCTGCTCCTACGTGCTGGGCACCTTGCAGGGGTGCAAGGACATCCCCTGCCTGGGTATGCTGCATGGGGGAAACCCCTCACAGACTCCTGCTCCCTTTCTTTACCAGCTTCTGACCTTCAGCCCACCAGACTCCATGAGAAGCCCCTGGATAGAGAGAGAGAAGTGAGGAGGCATGCAGCAGGGGCAGCTTTTCCATGTCCTGGCCCCTACTTTTGCAGTCATGCTGCAGACCCACAGTCCAGGTCATGTCTGCGGTGGCAGACCAGGTCCCTGTGCTCCTCACTCCACCAGGGGCCAGTGCCTGGTCCCACGCTGCTGTGTGTTTCCATCCTACAATCATAGAATCATTTAAGTTGGAAGGGATCTTTAAAGGCCATCTGGTCCTGGAATGAATGGGGGCACACACAGCTCCACCAGGTGCTCAGAGCCTCATCCTGACCCCTGCAGCTCCAGGTGAGCTGGTAACTCCCTCCGCTGCTCTCCATCCCCAGCAGAAAAGCACTGCCTCCTGCAGTCTCCTGTTGTGCTGCCCTGGGGGTGCTCCCAGAGCTGCCCTGGGTCCCCCAGCCAGCACTGCCCTTTCCTCCTCCAGATCAGATCCAAAACATAACCATTGCTTGGCCTCTATCCATCTGTGACAAGGACAATGCAGAGCAGAAGCAAGGGCTTGGCCCTTTCATAGCACAATGAGATTACTGGGCTTATCAGGGCAAACAGGAGCAGGCTACAGATGTAGTTAACACAGGACATCTGACTCTATGGAGCAGAGCTCTGCCAGGGGTCCTGCAATGGAGAACAGAAACCAGTAGTCTGGGGCAGCCACCACAAACGCTGTATCCTGTGGTCTGGTCGCATCCCTGGTTGCTCGCTCCCAGCAAAGCCTGGAAAGCAATGGAGTGGGACCTGCCAGGACCTGCAGACACTCTAACAGGGCTCCTGCAGTGAGCCCATCAGCTGGGGCTGAGCCCAGCCACGCGGCAGGAGCATGCATCCCTCCTCCAAGGGTAAGGGCTGAAAACACAGCAAATGCCAGCCAGCAGGATCACAGCAGTGTGGCTGTCAAGTGCTGCTCGTACCAACGGCGCCAAGGCCTCGGGTCTGTGCCCAGCACCCGGGGAGGCAGATTGTGTGCCTGTGTTCTGTAAGGCTCTGTGCCTTGGCATCTTCTGCCAACGTGGGAAAATCCTTGTGTGGCAGGGACAGGGCATGGCCCAAAGGCCTAAGCACAAGCATGAAGTGGTGCTTGCAGCTGAAGCTGAAGACAGACACGCACAAAGCTCACAGCCATGTGCCACAGCTCCCAGCAGCCATGGATGTGCCCTCAGCCCGATTGGATACACCAAAGGGTCATAGAATCATAGAAACACAGAATTGCTCAGGTTGGAAAAGACCTTAAAGATCATCAAGTGAAGCTGCAGGGTCACACTGCCATCCAGACGGATCTTGACAGTAGTGAGAAACGGGTGACAGCAGCCTCATGGAGCTCAACAAGGAGCAGTACCAAGTACTGTCCAGGGGGAGGAACAGCCCCAGCGCCAGGACATGCTGGAGGCACCCAGCTGGAAGCAGCCTGGCAGAGAAGGCCCTTGGGTGATGATGGGCACCAGGCTGACCATGAGCCAGACACGTGCCCTTGCCACAAAGAAAGCTAACAGTGCGCTGGGCTGCACTGAGCAATATAAGGCCAGGAGGTGGGGGGAGGCAATCCTCCCCCTCTATTCAGCACCGGTGAGGCCACACTTGGTGTACTGGGTCCTGGGCTCCCCAGTACGGGAGACCTGGAGCCACTGGAGAGAGGCCAGTGAAGGGGCACGAAAACGAGGAAGGGACTGGAATGGCACGTGTGCTATGAGGAAATCTGAGAGAGCTGGGACTGCTCGGCCCAGAGAACGGGAGGTCCAGGGGCATCTCATCAACGTCTACAAATGCCCAGGGGTGGGGAGGATGAAGACGGAGCCAGGCCGTGCTCCGCAGCGCCCGGAGCCAGGACAAGAAGCAATGGGCACCAATTGCAATACGAGAGGGTTCCATCCGAACATCAGGAAGCGCTTCGGGGCCGTGCGGGTGGCAGAGCAGCGGCACGGCTGCCCAGAGGGGCTGCGGGGTCTCCTCGGAGATCTTCAGGAGCCGCCTGGGCACGGCTCCGGGCACCCTGCGCCGGGCGTCCTGCTGGGGCACGGCTTGGACGGCCGAACCCGGGGCGCCTTCCAGCCGCAGCCGCAGCCGCGCCGCTCCGCACGGCATTTCCTCGCTCCCCTTCGCAGCGCTTCTTCCCTCAGCTCCGCTCCCGGAGCTCCGCGGCAGCATCTCCGCCCCTCGCCGCTCTCTCCCGGGGCGAGGACCGCGTCTCCGGTTGCGGGACGTGACGTTATCCGCCCGCCGGCGCACGCAGAGACGACCGCACGCAAAGCGGCGGCGCAAAGGCACACCGCGCTCAGGTGCGGCGGCGGCCCCGCGGCTCCGGCCCCGCAGCGAGCAC